>VDFB02000002.1:67502483-67872074 GCA_007258455.2 Sequoia sempervirens
ACAAAAAAAATATCAAAACATGCTTTAGTGAGTTATGAATATTTTCCCAAAAGGATTTAGATAAAAATGATTATTTAGGTCAAAATATGGATGACGTACATGGGCATGGTATGGTAAAAAAAGTGACTTTTAAGTAGTGATTTTTAGAAATTCCTATTGAAAACCATTTTTTTTCACCTAGGTATTGAAATAAACTACATATTTGGAAACTAGACTCTGATTACTACATTTTATGATTAGTGACTATTTTAAGATTCATCTCTAAGTGCTTCAAATTTTAAGGTCAAATGTGACAAATTCTAAAATTAGGGAAAACACTTCATTTTTGGCCAAAAATTGAACTCAACTTCTTGCACACACCCCCTCTCTCTCTCACTCTTCTTCCCTCTATCTCTCTCACTTTCTACCCCCATCTCTTCATCTATCTCCCTCTTTCCCTATTGCAAGCATACCATGAGTGTATTAGTAATTGAACCTTATTATCATCCCAATCCAGAGGTTTCATTTCAATAATGTTTGGATCCTTCTAAATGGATGCATACTTGCTTTAAATTTTGTTTCAATCATGTTTGGACCCTTCTACATGGATGCATAGTTTCTTTTAACCTATTTATTCTTCAGTGATACCTTTGTTGTAGAATCATCATTTGCTAATTGTCCTACCACTTGACCTCATGTATGCAAAAAATAGACCAAGTTTTTTCCTAAGTGACCTTCCACACCTCTTCAGTGTACCCATTGCACACCAAGTTGTGAAATTGCTAGTAAATCTATCTTCTATTTTCCTAGATTTGATAGGAATTTTCACTTGCCCTATCCACTTGTTGCAACAAATCAAAACAAAAAAAAAGATATGTGAAGAAGTGATATACCTTCCTTCTCATTTTACTGTTCTGAATCAACTATATACTTCTATTTTAAGTTATTAGAAGTATAATTGATAAACCTTATTGTTCTTTTGTCATGAATGGATTTTTTAGCTATACTTTGAGTAGCTAAAAATCATTATGAAGGGACTGTTGAAAGCATTGCCTTTGAGTGTCAACACAGTGAGATTGGGAAGATCACGTATAGTGGAGGTCAAGTTGTCAGTGATCAAAACTCCCATGAGATCAATAATAGTAATGGTGTTGAATGCATCACAAGATTTTCCTTTCCAACCACACGGTCTTTTCTTTGTTTAGGGAAAATCAATATATGTCCACTAAAGAGGAAAGAATGGAGAAGCTAACATGCATGTTTCCAAAACCATTTCAAAACCTTTCTTATCTAATCAAAACATCTATGTTTTTGGTCTATGAGAAAAACCACTATCATCCTAAATAGAATTCCTACGAGTTAAAAAGTATTGAATTAATCTATCTTTTCTTGGCACAAATCATTGCATATGTAAGTATGCTTATGAATATGCAATGATTTATTTTGCATGTATTTTTCAAAAATATTTGTACTTTTATTTTTTAATATTTTGTGCAGGGTGGAAAAATTGGACAATTTTATGGTTGTATAGGCATTTTTTTGCATTTTTCTAGTGGTCAAAATAGGGCAAATTTATGTCATTTTTTATTTCTCAACCATCTTGGATCCAATGGTGAGGTTCATTTTGTCTCAAGAGATCATCCATGAAATTTCCTGTATAAAACCCTCATAAGAAAGCATAATTTAAGAAACCCCTTTGGCCCAAATTTCTCAAGTTTCAAATCTTCAATAAACCTAGCAAATCTTAACATCCTAAAAGATCAAATCTACAAAAATAACACATACATGTGTTATATATCTTGTAATTCCTCAGATCTATTATATAGAGCCATGGATTCAATTTTGCATCAAATATACTGAAACAATGTCTATAATAAAATATAGGAGCTCCCACCTCCCATAATCATGAAAGCTCTTATACCACTTGTTAGGAAATAATGCATCATGCCCACATTTTTAATCCATTTCCTACATAACCCCATGTGAAAAAAAATGCATACAAGCTTATAGAATAACCGTAATGCATATATCAAATAGACAAGCCACAAGATAACAAAAGATATACCTTGGAAAATCCTAGCCTCCAAAATCATCCATACTCCATCTATTATTTAGCAAATAAACCATACATGCACTTATAGAGTTGCTATGAATAATTTTGAAGTATCAAGCCTCTTCAATACATCCTCCATGCGTCCAAGAATGAATCCACATATCCCATTCAATGCTTCACATATACAGTCCTCAAAAAACTCAATAATGACATACCATTCACCTAGCCAACTTTAACCACAAAAGATGTGTTAATTTTTATAAAAAAAACTCACACAAATATAACCAAGTGGTAAGATGAAACCATGTGCCACAAAGCCATGTGAGTGCCAATCCATTGACCCCTAATTTAATATTAGGTACTTAGTTTTCAATTTATTAAATATTTCTCAATATTAAATTGTTATCCTATGTCTCTTACACATAAAATAATAGACCCATGTTACAACACGACTTTACAAGTGGTCCCCGAATAAGTACGTAGTGTGGCTAAACACACCTCCTAGGTGCACTACAACTAAATAATCATTTAACAACAACATTGTAATATAGTATTTTATGCAAAGGTGTACAACACCAAACCCTAACACCAAGCCCCTATCACAAGCCTTCAATTTGCACAGGCGGTGCTTAATAAAGAACTTCACCCAAGGAAAGGGGTTTTTCTCTTAGGAGGATGTATTCATGAGAGAAAGTCTGTAGATGTATGTAGGGGGCTCTATAAAGTGGAATGAGAGTTTCTTCCTACTAACTCTGCATATTGGGGATGCCGCAACAATGGGGAGAGGATGGGTAGTATGTAAGGAGGGCACACAAGCGAAGAGTAGGGAAGGTAGGGGTGCTTTCAAGATGTGAGGGATCACCAGGAGCTCTGGTTCAAAGATCATTACCTCCTTAGAATTCAAAAGGTCAGGCTTCAAGACCGATTCTTGGGCAACAATTTGATATGCAGTGTGGAAATTTTCTAAAAGATTGCTTTCCTTGTTTCCAACACCTTTCCTCCTTGAATCAGGTTAAGACCTTAAGACACCTCATCTGCAGTAACTATAGCCTCTCAGAGCTTTGTAATTAGTTTAAGATTTTGGGTGCAATTTTCGTCTGTAGGTTAGGCTGAATGAATAATGTTTTAACACTTTTCAAGGGGTTTTAACGGCCAAGGATTCTATATGTTTGGTCTTGTTTTGATGTTCCTCTGCCTTTGGGATATCCAAAAGTAGGGAAGAAGGTGTGCTCGGAAGATAAATCTTCCACAGGCCCATGTCACCAGGGCTAGATAGATTAGATAAGATTTCCTATTTTTTGTCCTTGTTATCTTTTATGCACTTGCCAATTTGGAATTCTTTTTTAGAAACAACTTTGTCTTCTTTCTAAGATTAATCTACTGCTTTGCTTCTTGTTGGTGAATAGAGATTATAAAAGGGATTGATGTGTGGATTGTAGACACCAGTTAAGAAGGTTTTTGTAGGAAATGACATAGGATGAAAGAGAGGTTCTTGGTGAATGGAAGAAGGAGTTGAATATTATCAAGTTTGTAGTATTTATGTGGATGCCAAGTTAAAGGTTGTAAATTATCTTGTTTCCTATAGTAATAAAATCTCTCCCTTTGAATGTTGGTTTTTCCCTAGAGTTAGGGGTTTTCCAGGGCAAATCATTGTGTCAAAATGTGATTGGTTTTCTCTGCATTCAGTATTTTAGTGAATGGTGTTGTGCATGCTTTAGTTCTTTGTTTCAGTCATTTGATTTCTATTATTCAATTTTCTGAGATTAAACAGTAGTGAATTTATTGCTGGGTTTCACAACACTAATATAGGAGGCATATTTTTCACATAGTATCAGAGCTAATACTCTAAAAGAGAAAAATAAGGTTTAATTACACAAGTGCAAGTTTCAATTTTCTTTTTGTGTCTAGGGGACGTTTAAGTTCAAGGGTTTCAGCAATGGAAATAGCCGGATTAAGAGATTCATAAAGACTTGAGGGGGCTTAAAACTTTGGCATGTGGAAAGCAAGAATTCTTCTGTTATTGGAGGAGAATGGTCTGAAGGAATATGCAACCACTACTATTTCTGTTCCAATAGATGCTATACTACTAGTGACCTACTAGAAAGAAGATGCCAAAGCTAGATGCATCAAACATTATGGATGGGGTCAAGGATCACCTTGTTCCTCATATTGCAGATTTAGACACTTGCAAAAAGATGTATGATGCCATACTCAATCTATACTAGAGTTCAAATTTGAATAGGCAGCTGATTCTTAGGGATAAGCTGAGAAACAACATAATGAAGAAAGGACTACCTTACCAAGATCAGAATAGTAAAAGATGAGCTGGTAACTAACTTGGTAGCAATACCAGATGATGAGGTTGTTAGGATTGCATTGGTAGGATTCACAAAGGATTGGGACATCTTTGTCAAAGTTGTATCTAGACGATAAGATATTCCTGATTGAGATTGTTTGTGGACTGATTTCACTTAGGAAGAATTGCAAATGAGTTATGTTAATGGAGGCAGCAACAGTGGTCGTAAGGGTGAGGTGGAAGAGAATGTTGCTCTTGCTAGCAAAGGAAAAGATAAGAAAGGCTCAAGTAGTGAGTCTACCTCAAAAGGAGACAAGAAGAAAAAGAAAGACCTGAGTAAAATTAACTGTTATGGTTGTGATTAGCTAGGACATTATGTCAATCAATGTTCAAATCAAAAGAAAGGAGACAAGAAGAAGAAGTAGACAACAACTTTAGCGGATGTTGATGAGCTATCCTCTAGACTAGAATATGAGTTCGCTCTTCTAAACTGCTTATCTAGCTCTAGCACTATAGGGGTCTGGTACATTGAGAGTGGTGCATCATGCCATATGACATGAGTTAGAGAAAACTTCTCCAACTACAAAGCAAAAGAAATAGGCTTCCAGATAAAAATGGGAAACAAGTCCACATGCACTCCAGTTGGGAGAGGGACTATTTCATTTCAGAGGGTGTCAAGCAGTGATATTAAGATCACAGATGTATTGCATGTGTTAGGGATGTACATGAATCTAATTTTAGTATCTTCCCTTGAAGACAAAGGGTAAAATGTACTCTTTCAAGGACATAAGGTGTATTTAAAACACAAGGACTGGAAGAAAGCAAATCAAATTGGAGTTAGAAGTGACAGTAGAAGAACAGGTGTTCTTGACTTGATACATTCTGATATTTGTGGTCCCATGTCTACTCAATCTTTGAGAGGTTATGAGTATTACATAACCTTCATTGATGATTTCTCCAAGAAGACCTGGATATATTTCTTGAAGGCCAATGATAAGGTCTTCAGTCGCTTCCAAGAATTCAAAGATCTTGTGGAGAATATGATAGGAAGGGAGATCAAGGTTCTTTAGACAGACAATGGGGATGAGTATAAAAGCAAAGCCTTCCAAGAGTTCTGTACCAAAGAAGGAATCAAGAGAGAGTGGATTGTTCCCTACAACCCACAACAAAATGGGGTTGTTGAGCGTAAGAATAGGGAAATTGTTGAAGTAGCCAGGGCCATGCTATTTGATCAGGATCTACCTAAGTATCTTTGGGCAAAGGCTTGCAACACAATAGTCTATATTTAGAATAGAGTACCTCATAAGATTTTGGGAAAAATGACACCTGAAAAAGCCTTTACAAGGAAGAAGCCTAAGGTCGTGTATTTTAGGATCTTTGGCAGTATAGCATACTGTCACGTACCATCAAAGAAAAGAACCAAGTTAGATTCGACTACAGAGAAAGGTTTCTTTGTTGGATACAATGAAACCTCCCAGGCATACATGATCTTTATTCTAGGGATGAGGTGGATCATAGTGAGATGTGATGTGAAATTTTTGGAGGAGAAAGCCTTCATAAAATCTTAGGATTTTCCAGCAATTGAGCAGAGTCAGCAGATTGAAGCTCCAAAAGTGGATCAGGAGTCTCAGATATAGGGCATTCTAATAGGAACAAATATAGATATAGGTACCTTGGGTGAGTTGAGTCCATAGGATCAGGAGCAACAAAATAAGGAACAACAAGCTCCATCTATTGGTGTATCTCCTACTAGCGGGAGAAGGACTAGCCGAGTGGAAACTCAAATTGTGCGAGATGCTTAGGAGTTTATGGGAGCTCCTAGAATGAGTGGCAGGGAGAGGAGACCACCAGCTAAATATTCAAATTATGTGGCATTAATAAGGGAGCTCATTGACAGTGAGCCTTCCAGTTATGAGGATGCTGCACAGTAGCAAGTTTGGTAGGATGCTATGGTGGAGGAATACAATTCCATCATGAAGAACGATGTCTAGGAGGTAGTGCCAAGGCCTATAGATAAGGAAGTGGTTGGTTCTCGCTCGATCTATAAGATCAAGCATGTTGCAGATGGTAGCATAGAGAAATACAAAGCTAGGTTCATGGCCAAGGGGTTCTCTCAGAAGGAGGGAATTGACTATGATGAGACATCCGCTCCAGTGGCCAAATATACCTCCATACGAGCTTTGATCTCATTAGTAGGAGAAATGGGATGGCAGATCCATCAGAAGGATGTCAAGACAGCTTTCCTAAATGAAATCATAGAGGAAGAGGTGTACATCGAACAACCAGAAGGTTTTGTGGCGCATGGGAGTGACTCTCATGTTTGTAGGTTAAAGAAAGCACTATACAGACTTAAGTAGGCACCCAGAGCATGGTATGAGCACATAGATAGCTACTTGTAGAGCATGGGATTTGTGAAGAGTGAGGCGGAATCCAACCTTTACTATCTCATGATGGGGGGTGAACCACTCATCCTAGTTTTGTAAGTGGATGATTTATTTATGACTGGTTCACCGAGGCTCATAGAGAATTGCAAGAGGGACTTAGCAGCAGAGTCTGAGATGAAGGATTTGGGGTTCATGCACTATTTTCTAGGACTAGAGGTGTGGCAGACAGAGGGAGAGATTTTCCTTGGTCAAGGGAAATATGCTATGAAAATCTTGAAGCAATTTAGAATGTTGGATTGTAGACCCATGTCTACACTGATGGTTACAAATTGGCAGAAGATCAATGCATCAAAGCAAGAGGAAGTAGACCCCACCTTGTATAGACAACTTATTGGGTCATTGATGTATCTGGTCAATACAAAACTAGAAATTTGCTTTGCAGTCAACTCTCTTAGTCAGTTCATGGTAGAACCAAAGAGAGCACATTGGACAGCAGCAAAGCATGTGCTAAGGTATCTACGTGTTACAGTTGAGTATGGGTTGAGATATTCTCGGGGTGATGGTGTCAGCTTGATTGGCTACACTAATGCAGACTGGGCAGGCGATGCAGTAGATAGGAAAAGCACTTCAGGGTGTTGTTTTAGCAAGGATCAGGGGTTGTCTCTTGGTACAACAGGAAACAGAAGTCTGTTGCATTAAGCTCTACAGAAGCAAAGTACATGGCAGCGAGCATGGAAACATGTGAGGCCATATGGCTTCAGAAGCTGTTAGTGGCATTGTTTGGTCAGGAGCTAGAATCAACCGTCATTCACTATGATAATCAAAGTTGCATAAAACTCTCTGAAAATCCTATGTTTCATGATAGGTCAAAGCATATTGACATCAAATATTACTTTATTAGGGATTGTTTATAGCGTGGATTAGTTTGACTATAGTATATATCTATAGATGAGCAGGTTGTAGACATCTTAACAGAGGCCTTGATGAAAAGCAAGTTTTTCTTCTTCAGGGACAAGTTAGGTGTAGTAGAGAACACCTTCTTCGCTAAGAGGGAGTGTTGAAAGTGTAGCTCGGAAGATAAATCTTTCAGCCTGGAACCGTGTTACCACAGTTTGCGTGCATGTCTAACCAGGCATTTGCATCTTTATGTTTCGATGGATACCTCTGGCTATTCCAAAGCTTCCGTGTTGGCGCTGCAGGGAGGATATTGGCTAAGGTTGTGTAATCAGGCTTTACACCTGCCAATTGCATTTGCTGTAAAGTTTCTTAAACCGTTTCAACAAATCTGCCTTGTGCATACCCTGAAGCCATTCGAGCCCTTGAGATCACATTTATTTAAGGAATTTTGTCAGGTAGTCACCCGCCTTATTCTTCCACGTTTTCTTTGCAACTATTGTTTACCCAGGGCAGTTGCAAATTCAACATCTCACAGAATTCCTCTATCCTTTCTACTTTGATGAATGTCTGTAACCTGTTTCACAGCTCCCAATTCAGCACAGGCAGGCAAGATGCTGGTAAAGGTTATGGAATTTTCCTTTCAAAAGTGTCTAGAACTATTCCATCAAGTCCGTTTTGTGCAAATTCTACAATCATAGCATTTCATGAGATCGCATTTCTCTGAGGCATTCTGTCAAACAGTCACGAGCCTTGTCTGTGTTTCGCATTTTGCACACATATCTTTCAGCGCAGCTGGGTGGGAGGTAAGGATTTTTATAAATCCTTATTTAGGTTTGTAGCTGATCAGTGTCTGAACAATTTTATTCACCCTACTACTCATTATTCATGCTATTGGTTTAGTTTAATTCATAATTTCATAATATCTCCTTCTCCATCTCGAACATACTGTTTATATTTCATAACCTCTCTGTCGCACTTGCGGATTTAGGCTTATTGATTAAACCGAGCTATTATGAAGGAGACATATGATTAGCATGCGATTCCCACATGGTCAGAATATTATTACCTCTACTGAGTATTATGGATCTAACTCGTCTGTGGATGCAAACGTTAGTTTAGGTAAAAGCAACAGAATGATAGTTATAGCAATATTCTTCATGTCAGTTAAAAAAATAAAAAATAAAAAAAATAAAAAAATAAAAAATAAAAATATAACGAACTAAACTAAAAGCAACAGAATGATAGTTATAGCAATATCCTTCATGTCAGTTAAAAAAAATTAAAAAAATTAAAATAAAAATAAAAATATAACGAGAGCCTCAGTAATCGTAAAAAAGAGAGAGACAGCAGAACTATTAAAATTACCATTAGTGCATGCTATTAACGGTATCGTGTAAAGGAAATTAGTCTTTTGGAAAATGGCGTATAGTCCATAGTAAAAGAAAATACTAACAAAAGTGTATCCCTCTTTGCACGCCTCCCATCCCCCTTAAAAAAAATGGAAGGAAAGAAATAATTTAGTATACCATAAAACAAAAAAAATAGTGTTGCCCTAAAGGCCTTCAAAATAGGTATACAAAATACAGGTGGAAACTCCTTAAGTTTCTAAAAGAAAAAGTTGAATATAGATGGCAAGTCATCCGTTAGGGAGAAGGATTTTTCTCTTAAAAGGTAATTGAAGTTTATTATTGTTCTTAAAAAAAAATTAAGTAAATAAATAAAGTCACTTAAAGTAAGGAATATTTTATAAATGTAATTGGATAGTCATATGTCTTGAATAAGAAAATTTTCTAAGTGACATGTATGTCTTTTATTTTATTTTAATTTGAAATTTATAATATAGTTTTAGAAATACCTTATTTTATACCTTGAATGTAGTTAATAACCTATACCTCTTCTTTAAGAACTATAAATAATTATATATCTAATTAAATTATTTAGTCATGTACATATTAATTTTATTAACAAGTAAAAAGAACGGGTAGTTTGTATTCAAGTTATATGACATAGTTAGTGTTAAATTGAAGTACCAATAATCATATATATCTATATGATTAAATTGTATACATCACCATGTTTATATGTACTCTTGATAGGGATGTATTACATGTGTGAATTGAATTTATATGGTGTGCCTAGCGTGCTTGTACACATTTCAATCATTCTATATATTTATGTATTGGATTCAAATGAAATATAAATGGGTATCGTTTGTATGAGAACTAGAAGAAGTTTGGTGATGTGCTTAAGAACTTTGAGTATCCTATATTTTATCAGTTGTCTTGTTACTACATGTTTTTCCCTTAGAGAGGCCTTTTATTGAAATTAAACATGATAGATTTATTAGAGTTATTATGTCATCTCCTTCCTTAGGTTTAATATTGTTTTGGATTATTTATGTGAATTTAGTATGTTTATTTGATCAAAAGTCAAAGGAATGTATTATTAGATTATTTCTTATATGTTTGATTTCACGTTTTAACCTTCGTAGTTAAAGTCTTAATATGCTTTAATGGTTGTAGATCCATTATGTAGTTAGTTATTTAGAATAAATATTATTATAATTACTTATGTTGATTATACTTACCTATCTATCAATGTGTAAAGGACTCGATTAAACAAATTAGAGTAAGTTAAAAGAAAATACTTATACGTATCTATATGTACATATGCAAGTACAATTGTATTTATATCATGGTTTAAATGTAGAATCCTCACATTTATTAGTTTAAGAGGAAAATATATATGCTTTTAGAATATTATTAATTATTGTATCTAATTTAAAATGGAAAGGTAGTTTAAAAATATTAATTTGAGATTTCTTTTAATATAGTGGAAATTAAAATATGAAGTATATATTTACTTCTTCTTATATGTTCTCTTATTGGGTGTTTTAATTTTATAGTATTAATTTGTGATTTCTTTTAATTCTTTTATATTTCTTTTAGTTTAAAAATTAAATAAATATTATTTTAATATCTAATTCCTCACATCTTATAGAATTAAACCAAGAACAATGATTCTCTTATTTGTATATTCTAGAAACCATGGGTAAATTAGGAACAATGATGCCCTAGGAAATTTATTAACAAAATCTTAATGTTGTGTTGTTGTCAAGACCATACCATTATTGGTTATGTTAGTTTATTATTTGGATTATAATGTATTATCATGGTAGACACACACACACATCACCTTTCTATTGTTGTTAGCACTTTCAATGATCCTTGAAATGGTTTCATACATTAAGCTAACATTTCATAATTTCATTAAGTTATAGAGTTCAAGTGTTACTTGTTTGAGTTATACATGATTATTGAAAATGATTTGATATCTATTGAAAGTTTATTTATATTGATGAAATGGGTATATTGTATAGTTTTATCCTTAACTTTATAATCAACAATTTTGGTGATTGATTTGATTTGGAATTTAAGGTTGATACAAATTCTTGCGGTTGATTTGTATGGAGTTGTTTATATTAGCATCAATTTAGTTGAAGGTCTCATTATGATATTTCCTCTTTTATTCCTCTCTTGTTGTGTTGCAATTATGGAAGTTACATAGTCATTTTGTGGGTTCCTTGATGTGAGTTTGCATGCTTTTGTTAATTCTCATGGAGGGAACTTTATGCAGTGACTTTTTGGTAGTCATATTTCATGTTGGTTGAGAACCCAAAGTGTTTGAATTAACCTCAGTGGGAGTTTGTGGATTTTTGGTATTTTTAGGCTTCCAGAGGAAATGGAGAAACTTGAATTTTATTGTTTTTCCATGGTTGGACCTTTGTGATTCATTGATCCTATTTTTGATTTTGAGTTTTGTGGGTGGTACCTCCTTTGTGCTTGTTTCATTGATATGGAATGGGTTTGCAAGATGGTTGTTACCTCACATATTGGGTGATATGTACTTTTTTTTTTATGTGGGATGAGGTACACCCCTTGCGTGTTTTGGTTTGGTACCCATAGGGAGTGGCCCTTCATGGGAGTCTGGCACACAAAGGGGCTGTTAGGGTAACCTATGGAAGATTTTCCTAAACAAGTGATAATATAATTAATGAACTAGTAGGTTTGGGTAGATAAACACTAAACAAGATTAATTATGAGCCTCACCCATAACATTAGTGCTTTCACGGGCTAAGGATGGGATGAGAAGACCTTGTTGGTAAGATCACTACCTTGTCCTCATGAAAGGTAAGTGGTCCCACATGAGTCACCCTATGGAGTGGTCACCCTGAGATAGGCAGTCTAGATAACAATAGATGGAGGAGGTACCTTGTGATAGGTTTCCTGGCTAATCCATGTAAGGCCGTGTGATGACACTCTCCTATAGTACCTATTTATTTTCCCTTGTTTGGTTGCCTCTAGGAGTGTAGATTAAATTCTTGATGTTGTTGAGGCAATTGGTTATTGGTGTTTGTTGTTGAAGCCTCCAAGTTCTATCTTTTAGTGTTGCACACATGCTTCATGGCAACTTTATTGATGTTAATGAAAGGTTCCCTTGATATTTATTGTTGGTTGATATTATGATTTCATTTGCAGTCTTTGGATCTTATTGTTGTTGGCACCTCTTATGGTTATTTATTATTTTGTTGAGGCTATGTGATGGCAATGTTATGGGTTGTTATCTCATTTTGTTATCCTTGTTGTGGAGCCTAGTTTTCTTTTGGTTCATTTGACTATTTTGGTTAAGGAATGGGGATATTTCTTTTCAACTCCTAGCATAAGGGGGTGGTCTATCAGGTCCACATGGTCAAGTGGAATGTGCTATACACCCCATTGGGTCCCCAGTCTGAGTTCGTGTTGATGCTATTGATCCAAGACTCCACCTCAATTTTTTTGTATCATGTTCAATTATGTAACATTCTTGTATTTGATGTATCTTTTTCTCTACATAACAAGATGCATATGTACTCCTGAAGTAATGTAATGTACTCTTGAAGTGATGTAATGTACTCCTGAAGTGATGTAATGTACTCCTGAAATGGTTGTAATGTATTATTTTACCTTGTAAACTTTATGTGGTAACTATTATCTGATGTGTTGTATCTATGGAAATATTCTCCACAATTGTCTTATTGAACTATTAATAAAATTTTGTATGTATCTTTTCATCTCTTTTGATCATGGATTGTTGTATGTTATCTTTATGTAATCTTTATTCATTCGTTATCATTATGGTATTAGTTTAGGATTTTGTGATGCTGTCTCATGTACCCCAAAGGACGTAATGGTCTTTGTAACTATATAATTGTCTTATATGTAATATATGTTCATGTTCATCTTATCAATTGTTCTACTTTCAAAAAAATATTTGCGGTAATTTGTTGTTTCTATTGTTCTTTGGGGTTTGCATGGCACGACATCACAAGTCACCTCTTGACACCATGAAGTAGGTTGGCCTTGAGAAAATCTAGCATCGCTAATTTTTTCTTTTTGCTTATCTCCTTGTCATACTCAAGCTTGTCGATCCCTTGCAATATGTAGATGGAGGATGAATGGATGCTCATGTCTCTTGGGAGTGGAGTAAAGGTTGATGTAAAATTCCAAATCAATCCTATTAAGCTAGGTACTCTTAATTTGGTTGTAAAATATTACACAAAATATCCACAAACCAAGCCAAAACTGTTGAATGAAAAGTGAACTACAAAAATGCTATTGAAACCTTCAAATGTGATGAAAATTTGCAAGAAAATTTTACAAAAAAAACTCCAAAATAGGTTGATTAAGATCAAGATGAGGCCCAAAATAAAGGCCAAAGACCTTCAAAATATCTGCAAATAGGCCAAACATGGCATAAATTTGTCTGCAAAAATATATCTTCTCTAGGATTACAAATAATGACCTAAAATGAAAATTGGAAGATGGTCAAATTAGTTTCTACTTAAAAAAACCTTGTTTTACATTTTAAAAAAAATTGGCACAGAGGCTTTAAAATTGCAAAAATATCAAAGTTATCAAAATTGATGAAATGAAAGGTATTTTTCATTTTTGAGCCTTATGAATGTGATTTCATTGTTATTTTAGCTCTATAATTCTTTGATAACTATAGATATATGTAAGATTCACCTCAGTGTGAGAAGGAAAGTTCTCTTAGGACTCTGGTATCATTTTGGAGAATGCCAAGGTGAAAGAGCATGAAACAACTTCCACAAGTGAATAAAATATGCATAAAGGATGTCTATCAAATATAAAATGAAGAGTGTATATAGAAAAGGATGAGGAGGTGAGAATTGAAACTCTAACCACCCCTCCAAATGTGGAACACTTGTGACCTCACTTGAAAAGTTGGTGAGCAAGTGGCAAGTGTACATGCAATAGGTGTCTCAAGTCATGAGGACACCATGTATCAACCATATGAAGTGAGATAAAAGCAAAAGAAACATAATGAATCTTAATCTAGTTGTGAATAGGTCAATCGTAGAAAGGTGATATCCTATCTATATGGTTAAAGACACTATTTACACTAACATGTTTCATAGTTCATGATGGAGCCACATCCACTTCATTGGTAGGTAGTCAAATGTAATATGCACTACATGTAGGGTACTCATAGTTACATGATTTATTATGCAATAGGGACAAGTTAATATTTGGTTAAGACATACGATCTAGTTGGGCTAGTGATCTTAATGATTGCAAGTCCATATCTTGCTACAATTTTGACCTTAGTTCTAGTCTCATTTACTAGTAGAGAAAGAATCAACATGGCATTTATTTCTCTTCGATTGAGGCTAAGTATTCAAGATATAGCTCAATACCACCACTAGGGTTAATTTGGTGTTAGAATTTCTCATTAAACTTATCATCACTTCTTAGAAGTCATAATTAATCTACTATGATAACTAGAGTGCTATCTAGATCTCAATGAACTCACTTCATCATCAACAAACCAAACACTTTGATATCCACTTGCATTTTTTTAGGGAGTTGATATAGGAGTAGGTCTTTTATTTTGTGTTATTAACTAATACCAAAGTAGATTGTAGATATGTTAAAAAAATACTTTAGTGTGAGAAATTATATTTATCTTCCAACTCTCATGGGTATGTGGGAAATATCTTCAAGGGGGTTCACTTAGCCCTTCTTTTCTTTTCTTATCGTGGTGGGAGTTTTTTCCTAGTGGGTTTTATCCTCTTCAATTTTGAGGGGATCTTTGTAAATGGGTACTTTATTAGGCCTTGTAGTTAGGACCCATATTTGTGTTGGGAAATAAATTGTCTCAACCTTTGCAATTTCCTAGCATCAATTTATTAATTTAATCATGCCTATGTTATAATTTCTTACTCATATATTTGTCATCTAATGTGATGACACAATGAGTTATCAGTATGTTAGAAAGTGACATGGAAGGTGACAAGGAAATGTAGGCATCCCACTTGGGGAAGAAATTTTATAACATGTGTCACAATAGTTGAGGGATTTGTAAGTTATTATTTTATGAAAAAGTCCAATGGCAAAGTTATGATGTATAAGAGACAAATTCTAAGATGAGTTGGATATGTGTTTATTAGATCATCTTTGCATGGGAAATTAGGTGCCCAAGTTTGACATATGATAGGTTGTAAGAGAGTGTAAGAAGCATCTTCTATTAATAGTTTTTAATGAAAAATTCTCTTACAACTATAAGAGTTGTAATATATGATAGATTTTATGCCATTATAATGCATCTATCATACTTGTTTGGGGAAAATTTGGAACACCCATGTATGGAGGCATGTAAGCATGGTAAGAATTTTTTGACAAGTATCAAAAGTAAAAAATGTGCTAGAAAATTCTGCCACATGGATTTGAACGCCCATCCATTGTTGCTTGCTCATGAAGCTTCATCTATGCTTGAATTTATCAATAAATAAAGTGTTAGTGGGAGTACTTTGTATGGTTCATTTGTAGGCATTGCTATGCTATCATAATTCTTCAAAATTTGACATTTATGTATACTCCTAGAAGAAATTGTGTTGTAAGTGTGTTTTTGATATAGTAAGTAGCATTTTCAAGGTGTTGTACCCTTCATAGAGAGCAACAAGGGCCAATAGAGTCCAAGATCAAAAAGTAACAAAAAAAACGCAAAACCAAAAATAGACACAGACTAATAGCATTCAGACCAGCAACAAACCAACATCCAAGAGGGGTTTAGGTATTGCATTGTAATTGTGTTGTAATCACCATTGATTTGATAATACATTGTGTAGGTTTTGGAGTGTGGGGTTTCTTACTCGAAAGGGTTTTCCCCACATATATTTTATGTTGTGGGAATTTATACTTTGCATGTGATGTTATTTTTTAATCTCTTTATTGTGCATTTCATATTGTAAATATTAAAATAATTAAAATTGTACATCTCTCCTCATTAGAGTGGTGTTTGGAAGTGTTTCTGCATGTAACTTGCTTCCTTTCACATTTATTGTTTTTTTATTTTCTTGCCCCTAAGGTGCACTTAATGGGAATGTTAGCATGAATGAGATGTTAGATAATTATTCATTTCCTAGCTATTTCTCCAATTATGATTTTTTCACAATTGATTATGTTTACTTAGGGATATTTTACACATTATCTCACATTGGTTGTGTTTCTAGTATTTTGACTGATATACCATATATATACTCACTTATAGTCTATTTGAAATTTCCTTATTTTAATTTAATTTACATTTATTATTGAATAGAATACAATTTATTATTTTAATTTTAGATTTATGTTGTTCCATTCTTTTAGCCACTTACATTTTGGTTGGCATCATAGCCAAACATTGCCTAGTATTATAGCTATTGAGTTGTGGATTAGAATTTTTTAAAGAAATCTAGGAGTGTAGAACTATTTCTTTTTGAAGCATTGAATATGATCTTCTCTCATCTCCTTGGATGATCTAGATAATCATAAAGGTGTGAAATAAATTTAAATAATTAGGGGATTCATTTTCCTAAGCTTGCTAATTGTAGGTGTTAGGTCCCAAAAAAAATCTCCCAAATCTTATATTTTTTTCCACCTTAAAGGCTAGGGGTTTGTCTTTAGGAAGGTAAAAAGAGGCTCATCAAGAGAATTACATGGTTAAATTTTAACATATGAGATTGGGTAATCCCTCTAACTCCTTGGACTCATCTTAAACCTAAGAGGTTATTACTAGAGGTATGCATGAGTAGGAAATTTAAATAAAACAAAATGATAATTTATCCAAACCACAATAGTCATACTCAAACATAAGCTTAACCCTAGTAAATAGTTGAGTCAAATACTATGCATATGTATCTACAAATGAAAAAAGTGAAGAAATCCCTTAAGATAATTTATTTTAGATTCTTTAACAATTGATGTCTAGTACAAATATGTTGTGAATGATTCATTGATAATATAGCATTCCATTTCACTTAATTTTTTTTCTTGGTTTGAATATGGAATAATAAACAATAGTACACTAATCTACATCTACATATACTTTTGGTGAAATATTTTAGTGATTTTTATGGATGTGGAAGGTCATCCTTATAACTAGTGCCTTATTAAGTAACAAAGTTATATCCAACCATGAAAAGTAAAGAACTACAAATAACAACAGAGGTATGATGTGAAATAAACACTTTTTTCTTAATAACCCTTCTCTTAACTCATTGATATTCATCCAAACCAGATAAGAGACCATTACATATTTTGAGAATTTAGTAGTTTTAAATGCTACAAAATTTTCAAATACTTATTGTAGTCGCACTAGCAAATATAGTAGAAGGAAGTTTTCAAAAAGAGGATTGTTACACATCTTACTCCAAAAATAATCAAAAAATCAATGACCAACCAAGGAGATAGTTGTTTGTATATATATCTGCTATAATAACTAGCTTTCTACAACTTAGAGATCACATGTGGTTCTAATGGAAAATAAACTATCAAATATTGAAACCCTATATTATTCTACATTGTGGCTAGCAAAAACCCAAATAACCAACCCTTTGAATGAATGAAGAATTTACTTTTATAAAGTGTCCACCTAGGAAATTGAGTTGAAGGAGATAACATGTTGATTTGATTCTATAGAGATCACACATAGTGAATATATCAAAACCCCTTTCTAGGAGATATATAAATATCACAAATAGTGAACATCTCATTACTTTAATATTTTCCATTCTCATAAATATTAATGGCAAGTGAATTATTTTGCAATGATGAGGAACTCACCTAAAAATTCCACTAGAAGAGTATCCTACAAATGGTATGTTGGTCATATGGTATGGGTTGATTTCATAATTTCTCCTTTCCGTACATGCAAACTTGCATATATAATTATTTATGTGTTATATATAATTAATTATGGTAGTTGTAGGGCATATCATGTCATTAATGAAGCATTGGGCTGTCCAAGAGGGTAGGTGGGGTTTGTAGAAAAAAATGGTAGTTTTTATGGATAGTTGGGCCTAGAGGAAAGTAATTTATTACATGTTAGGATTAGAGCATTGAGGAATTGGGGTTGACATGGAAGTTGTGCTAGAAGAAATGTGATAGGGGGAAAGTTGGCAAAGAAAACTAGACAAGGAAATTTATTTGGAATAGGGTTTGAGGAGACCTTTAAAGAGAAATTGAGATAAGGAATGGTCAAAATTATAACTTGGTGAGACTTAGTATTCTTTTGTTTAGGCAAACAAAAAAGTCTCAATATTTTAAGGATAAGTGAAAAGGGGAGCTAAATAAGGGAAGGCCAAAAGTTAGACTTCAATAAATTGTATAGAGAAAACCATCAAAATTTCAAACATTTGAAGTTCAATTAAAATTAGTTCTTGAATAAGGAATGACCAAAAGTTTAACTTTAAAAGACTAGAAAATTTTAGAGAGTAATGGCGCAAAGTTCAAAGAGCAAGTTTGTGGAAAAATTGGTACCAAAAGTGATGGAGAGATAAGGAAGTATAAAATTCTGATGAATATATGATGCCACTGACTTCTTATATTAGCATGACATCAAAATAACATCATTAAGACTAAGTTTATTAAATGAAGGTCTTGGGGATGATGAAAATTTGAAACTGTAATGAGGGAATTAGTGAGAAAAGACAAGATTTTAAAATTTTGGGGATGGGCATCCCAAAGGAACAATTCTAAAAGGGAATTTGGGATGTGATGTGTTGAAAATTCAACAATTAGTTAAATTTTTACAAGGATTACAATGGGGTTTCAAATCTTTGAGTTTAGTGGAAATTGGAA
This sequence comes from Sequoia sempervirens, assembly GCA_007258455.2. NCBI lineage: Eukaryota > Viridiplantae > Streptophyta > Pinopsida > Cupressales > Cupressaceae > Sequoia > Sequoia sempervirens. The sequence continues at coordinate 67,521,276 of VDFB02000002.1, forward strand.
AGTAGATAAGATGATACCCAAAACTTCAAAATATTTGACAAACTAGTACTTAGGTAATTTTCATGAAAGTGGGTTGTTGGGATCAAGGGAAGAGTATGCAAGTATGAACTTACCTGAAAGTCCAAAAAAAATAAAAATACAAGCGAGGACATAGGAAGCAATCTATACTTTAGATTTCCATGGATCATAGTAGCCTATAACACAAAGAGGGCCCATTTAAGTGTTGAAAACAAGTTGGAACTAAGCTGCAATATTGACTTATGTATGTGTATTCAAATATGAAAATAAGATTACCAAATCTGATTTAATGTATTTGATTGCACATTCATCAAATAGAAAAATTAGCAACCAAATATGACACCAGATTTACATGGAGAGACCATTTCGGGAAGAAATTCCACATGAGAAAAGAGGGAAAGTATATTATTTATCTTCAAAAGAGAGATACACCATAATAAAATTCCCTATTGGTCTCCTATAATCTGATTTCTTTCATATACATGCAAATAATACAAGATGCTACTCCCATCTGAAGGCTCCTGTTTATAGAAATTGTGGGAGGAAAAACCATAGTGGTAAACTGAAACAAGAGTTGTTGAAACCACTTGCAAAAAACCACACTCCTTCCTTGGAAAATGAATATTCATGATAATAAATTAATTAAATATGCAAAAGGATTCAACATGGGTGCCAAACCAATAGCCCTTTCAACTTCTAGCATTCAAGATAGTCTGATGACTATTCATCTTCTAGGTGGCACACCAATGGACACCTATTTCCCTCTAAACTTGGATCCCCACTTAAGACTCTTCATATTCTCAATGTGCATTCCTAGGAGAGAGTATTTTATCCTCTAGTAATCTGTAACCTCCACTAACATTAATTTCCCTCTTAAAATATAATTACAATATGCCAAAATTAAATACATCGAGCTCACTTGTCCCCTAGGACACTTTCCAAGAAACATGGAGATAAATAAATGACACATGTTTGCAAGGTAAATGTCACCTAACCTAACATTCTCCCACTTGACATTATACATTGCAATTAAATATACGAGATCAAATAAAAATTCAAGTATAGTGATCATCAACACCTATGACCTTCTTGCACCAAGAGAACTTATCCATCGTCACTATCTTCATGAGAGAAACTGCAACATTATCCAAACTGTTAACCTTAACAATAATTACCTTACCATTCTCAACCATCTCTCTCACAAAGTGATGCTTAAAATAAACATTCTTAGTATGAGCATGTGATACATAGTATTTTTGACTAAAAAAATTGCACTATGATTTTCACATCCAATCCTCACTATCTTGCAATCAAAACCAATACCCTTACAAAGTATTTGTAACCATACCAACCCCTTAGAGGTATGTGTAGTATCCATATACTCTACTTTAGTGGTGTAAAATGCAACTATAGGTTGCCTCTTACTCATCCAAATCACTGCACCTCCAAACAAAGTAAGTATATAGCTGCTATTGGACCTTTGACTATCCAAGTCACCTACCCAATTTGCATGAAAAAAACCTTGTAAATGTCCAATGACTTGACCACATCATTATCACAATGATAAACCTAATAATAATTTTAAGTACAATGTAAATATCTATATATGCTCTTAACAAAATTTCAATTCTCTTTACCAAGGTTTGACATAAACCTACTTAGTATTCCCAGTGCTTGGTGTAATACCCCTCCGTTTTACGTTTTGGCTGCACAATGTGTCCTTTTTTTCTTTGATGTGCCTTTTGGTTAGTGAGATGTTGTATTATGTGTGAGCAATTTGATCGATAATTATAGAGCAATATTTTATTGGTGTGCTGTGATGTATCTTATCTGATGCTTTATTTGACATGTTTTAAATTGGTGTAAGTATGATTAGATATTGTAACATGTTATTGCATGAGATAATTGTCTATGATGGAACTATCAGTCTATGATGAGTGTATTAGTGAAGGGGAAGGGATTGTATCAGTCGCTTGCAAGTGCCCTACGATTTTGAGATTTCCCCCTTCACGGTGTGTTTTATTTTATTATATATATGCATGTTTGATATTCTCTTTGTTCGTAGGTTGACAGGTATAGGACATCAACTCCACCTGACTGCACAGGTTTGAGTGTGTCCATTGACCAATGGTTATCGATTGGGAGATAGTAGCTAGGTTTTCCATGCCAAGTTGTCACCCTAGTCATAGTTGTCGTCAGGTTAGTAGTTTTGATTTGGTTCTCTCCTCCCTGGTTAGCTATTTCAATTCATATTTTAAAGCCTATTAATTGGTGGGTATGGTTAAAGTGATCATTTAACATATCTAGTTTCAATATTGAATATTATTTTATTTCATTGATTATTTTGTCTTAATTAATTTTTTTTCAGTTTAATGATTAACTAGGTTAAGGGTGATAAATTAAATGAAATGGTTGTTTCAACATTATTGTATATTAGGATTCAAATTTAAAATGGAAATGGAAATCATGTTAGATATTTAAGTTAAATTTAAAATAAAAATAGAAATGTTGATTATATTTCACTTTTTGAATTTTTGGATAAAACATATTCTTGCAACTTTGAGATTTTTGGTCTTTAAATGGAATTATGAAAATTTGAAATATCATTCTTTGAAACTAAATTGTTTTAAAATTTTAAAAAATGGAAATATCCTCCAAATGCTCAATAAATTTAGTGGGTGGGATATTTTAGGGGTTTGACCAAATTTGGGGAAAGCTCTTTGTAAAGAAATGGAATTTCTTTTGTTTTTCAATTTTTGATTTTTGGTGGAGAGTTTTGTTGTGGCTGAATTTGGAGTTGAAGAAGAGATTGGAATCACTATTGTTGAAGTCTTCAAGCTTGGGGAGAAAACACCAGGTTCATCTTCATTTTGTTTTCATTTTTGAAATGAGTTTCAATTTTCATTATGTTGTTTGAATATCTTTAAAATTCTATTTAGATTCAATAAAAAACCCATGTAAGATGATTCCAAATCTTGCAAACAGTTGTTGGATTAGGAAGGAACCAAAACAACAATCACAATGAAAATAGGAAGAAAAACCACAAAAAATCTCCATTTCAAACTGATATTCTAAACTGTAATGCCCCGCCACGCAACCCTAGGGGAAGTTGCAAACTACAAACAAATTCACTACAATTTTTTTTTTAAAATACAAATACATGCATGATAACAACACAAAGCCAACAATCCCCTAAGGTTGCGAGACAAAGATTAATTTAATTCACAAATTAAAACAACATGCATGAAATGAAACATAACAACATTCACTTAATCTAATTAAAGCACATACATTCCATAGATGAGATTTCCATTAAGATCATGAGATTCTTCATGGTTACCAAGGACAAAAGTTATATAATTACAATTACATCTCTCATTCCCAGAATGAGGTAAATCAATGACATGATTGATTATTACAATTTCCACCTCGATGAAAATGAGGGGTAAATAAAAGACAACAACACTAGCATAAATGAAACCAAGGTAGCAACTGGAATTCCACGAGCTCTCCAACACGAAAGTCTTGTCCACATAAGCCAATGCCAAAACAACGGAGTATGGTGCATGTTCCACCCAACCATGTGATACCTGAAGGCTCACCCCCCATGCTAGGAGATAGTAACAAGGGTTTCAGGTCAAGACCAACAACCTCTAAACATAGGCAACATGACTCAACTAGAAAATGATAGGAACATGACAAAACATGACATAAAGGTAACAATGCTTCCAGATTCTAAATACATGAACACATCACGAATACAAACATAATGATGTCTTAAGAGAAGTGTCATCACAATGTCGCATGGGATATCCTGGCAAGTCTTCCTAGGTCCCGGCCCCCATCTCGGGATATCCTGGTAACCTCTAACGACTCCCGGCCCCACATGCAAACCAATGCCGAATCAGTTATCTTTCGAAGGGACAAGATAATGATCTTTCCATTCCAGGCCTTCTCATCTCATTCCAAGTCTATACAAGCACTTGCGTCCATGAGCGAGGAAAAATTAATCTTTTAAATAAAGGTACCACCTATACTAATTAACTGGTTTAAGTTTTCACTGAATTAACCAACTTACATTGAGATCTCCTGGCACCACTTTGTGTGCCGACCCTCAATGCAAGCCAATTCTCTAAGACAACACATGGAACTATGCCACCTCCAAAGGTACTCAAGTACAATCTAGGGATGATGAATCCCTAACCATGACACGAAGTCAACCTATCCCATCCAAGATAACTGGGTTCAACTAGACACATTGAACGTGCTACCCAAGGTAAACCAGGGTTGACCAATATAACAACAACCCAAAACACGTAAAATAAAATCCTATCTGGAAGACTTACATAACACTGACTAGATTGTCCCACACCAAGAAGAAGTATAATAAGCAATATAAAGTAGACTAATTTAGGATTTCGTAAATCTGATTCACTCATGCATTGGTGCATTACTCAAATTAAATTAAATAAATTCGGGTACAATTACATGAGTGATCTAATGTGTTGCAATTATTTCCGTAATCTACACTTAATCATTTAATCACAATGCAAAAATTCTCATAAATATAATAACTCCATACACATTGCCACGAATAACTGGATGGTGATACTCAATTATCACTTCATTTATAAAAAGAAACACATATATATATATATAATGCATATACTCAACGTATATCTAATACTACGTATTTTATATATATATTAAATACTTAAATACATACTTTAATATTATAATTTTCAGAATCAAACCATATTGCAACATATTATTATTTAAAATATAATATAAATATACTTCAATATATATAATATATATAATATATATAACTCATATATATTAAATATTTTAATTAAACATATTTAAATAATAAAATATTATTATTATAAATAAAATATTGAAATTCTAACTGTTTATATATATATATATATTAAATATGATATATATATATATAATATATATAATATAATATAATATAATATATGTATATATTATATTTAATATAAAATATATAAATAAACAAAAAGACAATGATAAAAATAATAGACGAAATAAAAAAGGGTTTTAAAAACCCAAGGAAACAGCACCGCTCAGGAGGACGCGGCAAGGGAGACGCAGGTCTCCCTACAGCCGTGGCCTCCCCGTGTGGGGGGGGACGCTGCCAGGGAAGCGTTGCCTTCACTGGCAGCGCCTCCCTACATGGTTGCGGCGGCCAGGGTTGCCTCGTGGGCGGCGCACGGGGTTTCATCCCCAAAAACGCCGCTCTAAAACAAAACGCGGATACCCAGGGTCCCCAAAAAAAAACATGAAATTATTTTACCAGTTCAAATTTGATAAAACAAATTTATAGCATTTTATATGCCATATATGCACATATATATATATTTGCAATAATATACATATATGTGCATATATATACCAATATATATACACACAGTCATGAAAAAGACTGTAAAAGTAATTTTTTTTAATACCCAGATTGGGCAACACACAAATTCTGAGAAACAAAATGAAACCCCATGGAAACTTCAAAATTCAACAAAAAAAAATTCAAAATTTCACCTAAGTTGAATAGAGATTTTCCATAACCCAAGTTTTCATAAAACCCATTTGAATCCTTCAAATTTGTTTCAAATTTCACATTGATAGTGTGAGTATAATTTCTGGTTTATATTGTTTTTTCAAAAAAAATTTTTTTGCAAAACCCTTCTATTCAAAATGGAGATTCCAACATGGTTTAAAATTTAAAGTTTGAATTTTTTTAAAACTAAATTTGAGCCATTTCCAAACAAGATTGTTGAAATAAAATTGCATGAAGAAGGGAAAAAAAATATGGAACCTTTTGTTTTCTCCAAGTTATGTGAATCCTTCAATGAAGGTTGTGCTCCTTCCAAACTTCTCCTCCACCAATCTTTTCCAATCCTTCTTCAACAATTTTCCAAAAAAATTTCCAAGTTTCCTCTTGCTCTCCAAAATTACCAAATTCTCAAAAAAACTCCTTCAAAAAAAAAAATCCATTTTCCTTATGCCCTCTCCAAAAAAATGTCAAACCCCTAATTTAGCCACCCACCAAAAGTTATTGCAATTTAGATATTTTTGGATATTTCATTTTTTTGGAAATTAATAAAACAACTTTATTTTCCCTTTTCAAATGCCTAATACTTATTTAAAAAAAAATACCAAATTCCATTTACCCCACAAAGCTAATTAAATTTATTTTATTTCACAAAATTGAATCCAACTATTATATTTAAAACAAATCATTTTTAATTTTATTCTCTTACATGAGGAATTCAACACAACTTCTAATGTATATTTTTTTTGTCTCATTATTTAATAATGCTAACACAATTGGACTAATTTAATTAATCCTCAATAAATCTATTTCACGGTTAGATTATTCATCAATTGCATTAAATCAACTAAAAATTAATAAGCACTCTATTATGAATTTTGGCAATAAAATTAAATAAAGCAACACCATTTCACTAGGAAATTTAAATCATGCAAGCAAAGGGAAACGAGATGACAAGACAAATAGCTTATCCCAACTGACAACCCGATGACCCACTATGGCTAAGGTGATGTCACGACACAGAAACCCAAGCTACTATCTCCCAATCATTTCCGTTGAACAAGGGACATGCTCAGACCTGTGAAATTAGGTGGAGTCAATGTCCTGTACCTGCATCCTGCACACAACACGAGTGTCGAACATGCATACATATATATATAAACATCAAAACACACCGTGAAGAGGAAATCGCGGAATCACAGGGCACTCGCGTGCGAGTGATGTGATCCCGTCCCCTTCACCAATACAATGTCGCTAACTGACGCCTCTAAACATCAATGGTATAATCAAAGCATAAAGCATCAATAATTCACATACATGATAATTCAATCCACAACATGAAATAATAACATCATCTGATGAAAGTACCATTACATCAAAACATAATGATTACATCACTTAATAATTAGTGATCAAAAGTAACCAAGTTTATCACCAACGTGATAAAAAGGCAAAATATACATAACAAACTCTGATCGATGAAAAGAACAAAATGGAGGGGTGTTACATCCTCCCCCCCTAGGGTCAGGCTTACTCCTGGAAGCCTGCGAACAAATAGGGATAAAGTTCCCTCATCCTAGCTACATCCTCCCAAGTGGATGATGAGTCATCCCTAGGATCCCACTGAACCCTAACCTGATCAATATCTCGCCCTCGAAGAGTGAGCATTCTGTGCTCCACCACGGCCACGGGCTCCAAAGCCAGCTGCCCGTCCTCTACCTGCAAAGCATTCTAATCAAGGACATGAGAAATGTCTGGATGGTATGGCCGAAGAACTGATACATGAAATACGTCGTGCACACACAAGAGACTGGGCGGTAAAGCAAGACGATAAGCAACAGGACCAATCTTCTCAAGAATCTTGAAGGGTCCAACAAAGCGAGGCACCAACTTAGAGCCCTTTCCATAACGGATTGGACTCTTTCGTGGACGCACACGCAAGAAGACTCTATCACCTATGAAAAACTGACGATCCACTCTATGCGCATTCGCATACTTCTTCTGCCTATCCTGCGCTACCATCAAGTACTCTCTAATCCTATCCACCTGTTGCTCCATATCATGCAACATCTTAGGGCCCAAGGTTACTCTGTCCTCAAGCTGATCCCAACTCAAGGGAGTATGACATGGTCACCCATACAATGCCTGGAATGGAGCCATACCGATAGAACTCTGAAAGCCATTATTATAGGAAAACTCTACCAAATAGAGATAATCCTCCCATCGTGTCTGTTGGTCCATTACATACATACACAACATGTCTTCGAGGATCTAATTAACCCTCTCAGTCTGTCCATCTATCTCTAGGTGGTAAGCTGAACTTAATTTGAACTGTGTTCCCATCGCATACTGTAATGACATCCATAGAGCTAAGGTGAACACTGGATCTCTGTCAGAGATAATCCGATGTGGAATACCATGCAACCTCACTATATCCTCCATGAACACTCTAGCTACGGATGATGCAGTATAGGAAGAGCGCATAGGTGAGAAGTGTGCTACCTTCGTCAACCTATCCACTGTTACCATAATTGCATCATGCCGTCTTGAAGAGTTAGGTAAACCAACAATGAAATCCAATGAGATTATATCCCATTTCCATTCTGGTACTAAATGTGACTACAAAAGCCCTGCTGGATGCTGGTGTTCGGCCTTCACCGGCTGACACTCAAGACACCTTGACACAAAATCCGCAATATCTCGCTTCATCCCTGGCCAAAAGTATAACTGACGCAAATCAGCATACATCTTCTTCACCCCTGGATGGGCTGAATAAGGTGCACGATGTGCTTCAGTCATGACCAAAGCGCGAAGCTCACATGATGGGGGAACGTATATGCGTCCCATGTGTCTCAATATCCCGTCAGCATCTAGAGAGTATCCTGAATATCTACCCTCAAGGGGTCTTCCTGCCTCTATTACCAATCTAACATCCTGATACCAACTGTCAGCTGGGAGGGCAGAAATAATCCGACTCCGCAAATCAACAATAAGAGTCAACTCAGATATCTCATGCCTTTGCCTACTAAGGGCATCTGCAACCACATTCTCCTTCCCTTGGATATACTTCACCTCGAAGTCATATTCATAGAGAAACTCCATCCATCGCCTTTGCCTAGCATTAAGGTTAGGCTGTGTGAGGATATACTGAAGGCTCCTATGATCGTTATGCAGCTCAAACCTATGCCCAAGAAGAAAGTGCCTCCATCTTGTCAATGCATGAACCACTGCTGCCAACTCAAGATCGTGGGTAGGATAGTTTAGCTCATGATCCTTGAGCTTCCGTGACTCATATGCAATGACGCGACCCTCTTGCATCAATACTGCTCCTAATCCCTCGAAGGACGCATCTGTACAAACTACAAAGTCCCTAATAGGATCCGGTATCGCAAGTATAGGTGCATTGGTCAACTTCCCCTTAAGACACTGAAAGGCGGTCTCACACTTCTCAGACCACTCAAACCTCTTTCCTTTCCTCTAAAGTGAGGTGAGAGGATGCCCTAGCCTTGAAAATTCCTACACAAAACATCTGTAATAACCCGCTAGCCCCATGAAGCTACGTATCTCGGCCACATTCGTGGGCGTAGGACAATCTAAGATCGCTTGGATCTTTGCAGGATCCACTGAAATACCCTCTCTAGAGATCACATGACCAAGGTACTGGACCTCAGTCCTGAAGAATTCACACTTTGACAAGTTAGCATATAGCTAATTATCTCGCAAGCACTGTAATACCTGTCGCAAGTGCTCCTCATGTTCCTCCATTGTTCTAGAGTATACCAAAATATCATCTAGGAACACAAGAACAAACCTATCAAGGTATGTACGAAATACCCCATTCATAAGACTCATGAACACTAAGGGTGCATTCGTCAAACCAAATGGCACAACCGTGAACTCATAATGACCATACCACATTCGGAACGTGGTCTTATGAATATTTGACTCGAAGATTCGACGCTGATGATACCCTGATTTGAGATCAATTTTTGAAAAGATGGTAGCACCCTTGATCTGATCGAATAGATCGTCAATCCTAGGAAGAGGATACCGATTTCTGATGGTCACTTTGTTCAACTGTCGGTAATCAATGCATAACCAAAGTGAACCGTCATTCTTCACGAAGATGACAGGTGCTCCCCATGGAGAAACACTAGGGTGAATAAAACCCTTCTCTAGCAATTCCTCAAGCTGCAACCGAAGCTCTTTTAACTCCTGGGTAGTCATACGATAGGGAGCTCGTGAAATGGGCTCTGATCCAGGTACCAAGTCTATCTTGAAGTCAATGTCCCTTTGAGGTGGCATCCCTAGAATCTCATCTGGAAAGACATCAGAAAACTCCTGAAGGATGGGGTGACTATCAAGAGAAACCTTCTCTTCTCCACCTCCTAGATCCAAATCATCCACTGTAACAGCCAACAATTGGCAACCCTGCTGCATACACCTTCTCAACTGCATAGCTGAGATGATCCTCAAGGAGATTGGCCTCTGAACCCCCACTACCTCTATCTCTCTACCAGATGTCCCAATGCATCTAATCGACTTACGTCGACAATCAATGACTGCACTATGAGCCTCTAGCCAATCCATCCCTATGACAACGTCATAAGAACCCAACGGAATAACACGAAGGTCCAAGGTAGTCTGGAGAGGTCCAACCTCTAACCTACACTCCAGAACAAGGGAAAGGGATGCAACTTTTGCACCCGAAGCTAACTCTACCTGCCACCTATCGACTTGCTTTACCGCATCTAGTCTACATCGTGCCATGACTGACGAAGAAACAAAGGAATTAGATGCTCCAGAATCAAATAAAATAGAAACTGGGTTACCCCCCAACATACCATAGGCCTCAACAACTGTACCCTAGTGCTCTGCCTGGCAGTTGTCAACTGCTACGAATACTCGATGCCCACGGCCTACATCTCCTACCGTCGCCTCTAACACCGCTAGTCCCTGAGAATAACCTGATGTGCCCTTATTGGGACACATCCTCACTATGTGACCCTGTTGGCCACATGCAAAACATCCAGTGCCTCTACCAAAGCCCCTGCCTGCAGGCAGTGCGCTAGACTACCGCGCACTACCCCTAAAAGAAGAATGAGAACTCTGTGCTGGCTGCTCAGAGTTGAAGCGTCTCATGCGCCTCCAACTCCTGTCCCCCTGCCTCTGCTGGAAACCCTTCTATTTCCCCTAGGAACCCTGCTGCTACTGCTGACCACCCTGAGACGAACCTTGCTAAGCTCTAGAAGGTGCACCTCCCTGAGGCTGACCCCCTCGAGCACTAGTCCCAGCTGCTGAACCACTGCCCACCTGCACTCCTACATGACCACCTAAGGCCATCGCCAGGTGCTCCTCAATGAGCTTGGCCTTATCGACCGCGACCTCCATGGTCCTGGGTTCAAAAACCCGCACTCCACCACTGATACAGGCATTTAAGCCCCTGAGAAAATGTTGTACCAACATGCCCTCATCATCACCTATGCCCGCATACTATTTGAGCTCGTAGAAATGACGCTCATACATCTCTACTGACATAGTCATCTGTCGAAGGGTGTGGAACTCATCCCCTCGACGCTGCCTCCAATGCTCGGAAAGGAACCTAGCCCGAAACTGCTCTAAGAACAACTTCCAAGAAACTGTACCAATGTCCAGATGGAGCTTCTGCTCCTCTAATCTCCACCAAGTGGAGGCAAATCCCCTCAGGTGCATGATAGCGCACCTAACTCGAGTGTTGCTCCCATATGGGTGCATAGCAAAACACCTAGTCAAATCAATGAGCCATGTCTCTGCCTCCAAACCATTGCCCGATCCATCGAAAGTGGGTGGTCGTGCTCTAAGCAAATCCCTCATATGGGCTGCTACCTCGAAATCAGAGTGAACTGGTACCTCTCTCTCTCTAACCAACACTGGCTCTACTTCCTGCCTAGGCCCAAGGCGGGCAAGGGTCTCCTCTAACAACTGACGCAACTAAGTGTCTTCGATCCTGGGTGGATCTGGATTCTGATTGCCATCTCCCTGAATATTCTGAGAAGCCTGTTGCTCCTCATGGTCAGAAATAAGTGGATCAAGTGGACGTGGGTCTTGATGTTCCTTAATGCGACCGCCTTAACGGCCACGTTTACAACCCCCTCCTCTTCCACGCCTGGGAGGCCTTATCCTATACAGACACCAAAAAGGCATTAAGCACAATAGACAAATAAAACCCACACAACTGAAAGCTTAATGGGCTCATCATAATCCCAGAGTACCCAGTGTTTAAACCTAGGCTCTGATACCATGTGTAATGCCTCGCCACACAACCCTAGGGGAAGTTGCAAACTACAAACAAATTCACTACAATTTTTATTTTTAAATACAAATACATGTATGATAACAACACAAAGCCAACAATCCCCTAAGGTTGCGAGACAAAGATTAATTTAATTCGCAAATTAAAACAACATGCATGAAATGAAACATGACAACATTCACTTAATCTAATTAAAGCACATACATTCCATACATGAGATTTCCATTAAGACCATGAGATCCTTCATGGTTACCAAGGACAAAAGTTATATAATTACAATTACATCTCTCATTCCTAGAATGAGGTAAATCAATGACATGATTGATTATTACAATTTCCACCTCGATGAAAATGAGGGGTAAATAAAATACAACAACACTAGCATAAATGAAACCAAGGTAGCAACTGGAATTCCACGAGCTCTCCAACACGAAAGTCTCATCCACATAAGCCAATGCCAAAACAACAGAGTATAGTGCAAGTTCCACCCAACCATGTGATACCCGAAGGCTCACCCCCCGTGCTAGGAGATAGTAACAAGGGTTTCAGGTCAAGACCAACAACCTCTAAACATAGGCAACATGACTCAACTAGAAAATGATAGGAACATGACAACACATGACATAAAGGTAACAATGCTTCCAGATTCTAAATACATGAACACATCATGAATACAAACATAATGTTGTCTTAAGAGAAGTGTCATCACAATGTCGCATGGGATATCCTGGCAAGTCTTCCTAGGTTTGGCCCCCATCTCGGGATATCCTGGTAACCTCTAATGACTCCCGGCCCCACATGCAAACCAATGCGGAATCAGTTATCTTTCGAAGGGACAAGATAATGATCTTGCCATTCCGGGCCTACTCGTCTCATCCCAAGTCTATACAAGCACTTGCGTCCATGAGCGAGGAAAAATTAATCTTTTTAAATGATGGTACCACCTATACTAATTAATTGGTTTAAGTTTTCACTGAATTAACCAACTTACATTGAGATCTCCTAGCACCACTTTGTGTGCCGGCCCTCAATGCAAGCCACTTCTCTAAGACAACACGTGGAACTATGCTACCTCCAAAGGTACTCAAGTACAATCTAGGGATGATGAATCCCTAACCACGACATGAATTCAACCTATCCCGTTCAAGATAACTGGGTTCAACTGGACACATTGAACGCGCTACCCAAGGTAAACGAAGGTTGACCAATATAACAACAACCCAAAACACCTAAAATAAAATCCTATCTGGAAGACTTACATAACACTGACTAGATTGTCTCACACCAAGAAGAAGTATAATAAGCAATATAAAGTAGACTAATTTAGGATTTCGTAAATCTGATTCACTCACGCATTGGTGCATTACTCAAATTAAATTAAATAAATTCGGGTACAATTACATGAGTGATCTAATGTGTTGCAATTATTTCCATAATCTACACTTAATCATTTAATCACAATGCAAAAATTCTCATAAAGATAATAACTCCATACACATTGCCAAGAATATCTGGATGGTGATACTCATTTATCACTTCATTTATAAAAAGAAACACACATATATATAAAATGCATGTACTCAACATATATCTAATACTACGCATTTTATATATATATTAAATACTTAAATACATATTTTAATATTATAATTTTTAGAATCAAACCATATTGCAACATATTATTATTTAAAATATAATATAAATATACTTCAATATATATAATATATAATATATATATATAACTCATATATATTAAATATTTTAATTATACATATTTAAATAATAAAATATTATTATTATAAATAAAATATTGAAATTCTAACTGTTTATATATATATATATATTAAATATGATATATATATATATATATATATAATATAATATATGTATATATTATATTTAATATAAAATATATAAATAAACAAAAAGACAATGATAAAAAAAATAGACGAAATAACAAAGGGTTTTAAAAACCCAAGGAAACAGCGTCGCTCAGGACGACGCGGCAGGGGAGACGCAGGTCTCCCTGTAGCCGCGGCCTCCCCGCATGGGGGGGGACGCTGCCAGGGAAGCGCTGCCTTCACTGGTAGTGCCTCCCTACATGGTTGCGGCAGCCGGGGTTGCCGCGTGGGTGGCGCACGGGGTTTCATCCCCAAAAACACCGCTCTAAAACAAAACGTGGATACCCAGGGTCCCCAAAAAAAAACATGAAATTATTTTACCAGTTCAAATTTGATAAAACAAATTTATAGCATTTTATATGCCATATATGCACATATATATATATTTGCAATAATATACATATATGTGCATATATATACCAATATATATACACACAGTCATGAAAAAGACTGTAAAAGTAATTTTTTTTAATACCCAGATTGGGCAACACACAAATTCTGAGAAACAAAATGAAACCCCATGGAAACTTCAAAATTTAACACAAAAAAATTCAAAATTTCACCTAAGTTGAATAGAGATTTTCCATAACCCAAGTTTTCATAAAACCCATTTGAATTGTTCAAATTTGTTTCAAATTTCACATTGATAGTGTGAGTATGATTTCCGGTTTATATTGTTTTCTCAAAAAAATAAAAAATGCAAAACCCTTCTATTCAAAATGGAGATTCCAGCATGGTTTAAAATTTAAAGTTTGAGTTTTTTTAAAACTAAATTTGAGCCATTTCCAAACAAGATTGTTGAAATAAAATTGCATGAAGAAGGGAAAAAAAATATGGAACCTTTTGTTTTCTCCAAGTTATGTGAATCCTTCAATGAAGGTTGTGCTCCTTCCAAACTTCTCCTCCACCAATCTTTTCCAATCCTTCTTCAACAATTTTCCAAAAAAATTTCCAAGTTTCCTCTTGCTCTCCAAAATTACCAAATTCTCAAAAAAACTCCTTCAAAAAAAAAAATCCATTTTCCTTATGCCCTCTCCAAAAAAATGTCAAACCCCTAATTTAGCCACCCACCAAAAGTTATTGCAATTTAGATATTTTTGGATATTTCATTTTTTTGGAAATTAATAAAACAACTTTATTTTCCCTTTTCAAATGCCTAATACTTATTTTTAAAAAAATACCAAATTCCATTTACCCCACAATGCTAACTAAATTTATTTTATTTCACAAAATTGAATCCAACTATTATATTTAAAACAAATCATTTTTAATTTTATTCTCTTACATGAGGAATTCAACACAACTTCTAATGTATATTTTTTTTGTCTCATTATTTAATAATGCTAACACAATTGGACTAATTTAATTAATCCTCAATAAATCTAATTCACGGTTAGATTATTCATCAATTGCATTAAATCAACTAATAAATTAATAAGCACTCTATTATGAATTTTGGCAATAAAATTAAATAAAGCAACACCATTTCACCAAGAAATTTAAATCATGCAAGCAAAGGGAAATGAGATGACAAGACAAATAGCTTATCTCAACTGACAACCCGACGACCCACTATGGCTAGGGTGATGTCACGACACAGAAACCCAAGCTACTATCTCCCAATCATTTCCGTTGAACAAGGGGCATGCTCAGACCTGCGAAATCAGGTGGAGTCAATGTCTTGTACCTGCATCCTGCACACAACACGAGTGTCGAACATGCATACATATATATATAAACATCAAAACACACCATGAAGAGGAAATCGCGGAATCACAGGGCACTCGCGTGTGAGTGATGTGATCCCGTCCCCTTCAGCAATACAATGTCGCTAATTGACGCCTCTAAACATCAATGGTATAATCAAAGCATAAAGCATCAATAATTCACATACATGATAATTCAATCCACAACATGAAATAATAACATCATCTGATGAAAGTACCATCACATCAAAACATAATGTTTACATCGCTTAATAATTAGTGATCAAAAGTAACCAAGTTTATCACCAATGTGCTAACAAAGCAAAATATATATAACGAACTCTGATCGATCAAAAGAACAAAATGGAGGGGTGTTACATAAACTCTTGTTGTATTGCCAAATATAATTCTGTTATTGCAAAAAATTGTTGTTCATTTGTCCAATTTTAGGCTGGGAATGAAAATGAAATAAAGATTTTGAGTATATATTCATAAATATACCTATATACTGATATAATTTATAAATTTATTTGGGTTTTTTGTTTTGAAAAAATTCTGTTTTGAAACAAAAATATTATACAAGAAATTTCCTGTAACGGGGATCCCCTATTCTTTTCTTCATTGGTCGTTTTTGTTTGTTTTAAATAATAAAAAAGTTATATATAAAAAAAAAAAAAATTGTGGAGGGAGGGCTGTAGCCGGCTCCCACCAACAGCGCCTTTGGGAGTGCTTCTCCTGCAGCACCCCCACATGGGAGGTGTTGTGTGGAGCAACGTCGCCGCCTACAAGCAGTGTCGTTGCCCACACAACACTCCCCATATGTGGATGGCTGCGTTGGCAGTGCCTCTCCCATATGGGAGGGGCTGCGGCTAACTAAAAAACAAACCTAAGTTTTTTTATTTTATTTTATTTTTGTTTGTTTTAAAATTAAAAATTAAAATATCTTTTTATATTAATTAATATTATTATTATATATATAATATTAATTTAATATTTAAATAATTTTATTTTTAATTCGATATTTATATATATAATTTATATATATATTATGTATATATTGCATACATATATATACATAATGTATATATAATTTATGTATTTTTAAATATTGATTGGTTGAATTGAAACAATTATATTTAAATGATAATGATATATTTAAATATATCAATATAGTTGGGTATACATTAAACATACACTTATTCATATTATTTAATATATGTGGGAATTTATGTTTAGTTAAATTTATGTTGTGTATTCTAGGATATTTGAAATAAAGATTGTTTTATTTTAATTGAATGATTTATTTAGTTAAAAGATTGTATTTAATCAGCTAGTATGATCGAGCAAGAAAATTAAATGCTTAGCTTTGAATTCCGTAATGCTTATCAACGTGATTGGCCTTTCCTCTCAACATGCACAAAGGAAATGAATTATTTAATTTATACCATGCACTAGGATGATTGAGTGAATTGGATTTACGAAATCCTAATATTAGTTGTTTTATTTCTTTTAAGGAATTGCCTGAAATGCTTCTTTATGATGTGTGGCATTCATTCTTGGAGTGGGGCAATTGAGTCAGGGTATATGTATGTCTTCCAGATAGTTGTTTCAATTTTTTGTATGGGTTGTCGTTATGATAGTCAACCTTTGGATTGTCTTGGGTTTTGTGCCTCCTTTAGATTAGGAGTGGGTTATGGGTTTTGTGTCTCCTTTGGATAAGGAGTGGATTATGTGTTTTGTTGCCTCCACTGTTTGGAGAGGGTTTTGACCTTTGTAGCCTCCAGTGTTTGGAGAGGGTTTTAACTTTTGTTTTCTCCTGTGTTGGAGCTGATTTTCATTTTATGTTCCTCCTAGAGTTGGAGTGATTTTATCTTGTTGGTATGCACTTTGGGATTCCCTTGGTGATTTTTTTTTTTTGGTATGTTGTCAGGTAGAAGAGTGGCTTCTATTAGGGGCCAGAGCCCAAAGAGGTAAACTGGGAAACATTCAGAAGTGGTTTAATCAAGTGATAACTAAATTAATGTACTTAGAAGTTAGGTAGTATTTCACACTAATTAAGATAATTGATCCTCACTCATGGATGCAAGGGCTTGTATAGACTTGGGATGAGACAGGAAGGCCTGGAATGGCAAGGTCATCTATCTTGTCTTTACGAGAGGTATTTGATTCCGCATGAGTGAGCATGGGTGTCAAGATTCGGTAGAGGCCACCAGGACAACTCATAGTGGGGGTTGGAGCATGTGAAGATTCCCAAAGGAGATCCCATGACGAGTTGTGTGATGACACTCTTTCTATGACAATAGTTGGTATTTGGTTTTATGTTTATGGTCTTCTTATCATACTCGATCTATTTTATTTCTAGAAGCAATGTGACCTATGTTAGTGATTTTTGGAGTTGTACTTGTGTTATCCTTGTGGTTGTACGGTTCATGTGTTTGGTTGTGTCAGCGTGAGTTAGCCTATGTCTAGGGGTTGATGGTCTTGTATAGGATTCCTTGTTACTATCTCCTAGCATGGGGGGTAAGCCTACGGGTATCACATGGTTGGGTGGATCGTGCACCTTAATCAGTTGGGTCAGCTTTTGTTCGTTTGAATGATATTTCCAATTGGAGAGCTTGTGGGATCTAGTTCTTCATGCTTTATTCTTTCAGCTATTAATGTAATTTTATAGCCCTCTTTGTATCGAGGTGGAATTTTTAAATTGTAACCTTATTCTTTGGAAGTATCTCATTTGGGGAATGAGTGTTGTAATCATATTGTAAAGTATATTATGGGGATCATGTGGAATTCTTATGTCTTTGATTTAATTTTGTCATGGATGGAATGTATGCATATTAATTTGTTAAATAATTAAATGTAATGGTTTTATTTCATGTTTCTTGTTTGGGTTGATGTAAACTCGATCTCATAACCTTAGGGGATGTTGGCATTGTGTTGTGAACCTTCATGCTTTTGGTTTTTTTTTTTTTTAATTTATTGCATTTGTGTTGTTAATTGCAACTTCCCCTAGGGTTGTGTGGCCGGAGCGTTACACATGGTATCAGAGCCCAGGTTTAAACACTGGGTACTCACAAAGTAATAGCATCACTACTCACCCAAATCTTATTCTAGTATATCAAATAGCTGGAAGCTTAAAAATTACCCTATTAAAAGGATCTAGTTTGATGGTGAGAAATGTTAAGCAGACCGATTTCCATATGTCCAAAGCCAAATTCTAAGGAATGTTATGCTGATTTCAATACCATTAATAGATTTCTATGTCATTTTCTACAGGATTCTTAGCATAAGTGTTTAGGTGAATTCAATGGTTTGCATTTACCAATCTCATTTTCGTTCCATATCATGTTTTCACTCTCAAGAGTGTTACCGATCAGCAAGATGGAGGAATTTAATTTTAATTTATACCAATAAGATTCAAATTGAGGGTTTAAGCTAATGTAGGAAGTGAAAGACTACAAGATGCTTAAGAGAGTTGGGAGGACTTGAGAATTTCTATTTTTTATTGTTTATGATGAGTTGACTAATTATGTTCAAGACCTATCGTCGACATTCTCCTTCCCTCCCATGTTGAATCAAATCAAGCCATGCGTAAAGATCGTGCGAAGGATGTTGCATATAGGATGGATATCTTCAAAAAAATAATTGAGAAGGTTGGAAAGGGAAATACAAATGATTACTGATAGATCCATAAATAATATTTTAGGAGGGTACATGATTGAGAAAGAGCCTCTTGGCATGTGCAATAAGAGTTAAATGCTAAAGGATTGGTAAGGTCTAGAATGGATCAGTGACATGAATGGGAAAAATAATATATTCAACCATTTTTATGGATAATTTTATGTTCCAAGCAATGCATAACATTGTGTTTCTTTGTAGTTTTTTTGTTGCGGAATGAAAAACTTTGCTTTGGCTTAGTGAATGAGAGCATTCATAAGTTTCCAGATTCAAAAATCCCAGTTAAGAAAATATAGCACAAAACTAAATTCATATCCAGATTGTTGCAAGAGAAATTTTTCTGAGAGATGTGATGCATTTCCATCATTTTAAATACAAACAAAATTCTTGTGGTATTTCAAAAATAAAAAGGATTGAATTAATAATACACACAATATTAGGTAACCAGAGGTAATGAAGGGACACCCATTAGATCATAATAACATGCAATATAATATATATACATATATATATGTGTGTGTGTGTGTGTGTGTGTGTGTGTGTGTGTGTGTGTGTGTGTGGTGGATACAAGTGCTTTGTTGGACCCGAATGGAAATGTGGAAGCACAAAAAAGATGAGTGCATTGATTGGACGATTTCCTTATTTATTTGTGGGTTTTTGAATTTTCCTAGATTGCAAGTTATGCTTAGAAAATTTTACTCTTAAAAGGCTTTAGAAGCTCTAGCCTCTCATATATATAAGAGATGCATAATGAAATCATGTGGGTTATGAAGGAAATTGGATGGGGATCATTCTTACTAAAAGAGAATATACAATAAAAGGGGAAAAGAGGCAAGGAGTGGTTGAATAGTCAAGAGATCAGAGGAGCATCATTGAGAGGGATATCATAAGTAATTTTAGAGAATGATCTAGGTCTTTTTGAGGAGCTCATTGACACTACGACGATTTATCCAAAGAAATTCAACACATCACATTTTTATGGCAACTCTTGTAGGCTGCAAGGACAACAATGAAGAGGCATCTCCTCCAATGGCAAGAGATGGGCTGAATAACATGTGTAGTGAGGTGAGTTAAGATTTGTTTCACTTTATTGTCTTAGCACTTCCTTTGTGTGTTTATAGCTCCTAGTAGAATTTGCATACAAACAATTGTGGGTAGAAATAGTGAATGCTTAGTGAATTTGGAGCATGAAATGAATCCATGCAAACAAATTAAAATTCCTGTATCAAACCCTTTTGTGGTTGAATAATGGATCTTAATTGCATATTTTAACCAAATAAAGGTAAGAGGTAATGCCAGAAGATCATTTGGATTCAGAAGTAGAGGTTAGTCTAGCAGTTAGACATGGAAACCTCTAAGTTGCATAGCTTGTATTAGCAAGCACAAATCAACTATTGAGAGGGAAAAAGGTTTTATAAAGTTCAATAGGCTTTACATTTTATGCAAAGAGCTATTTATTTTTTCCTTCCTTAGAGTTGACACTAATGCAATAATCCCTCTCAGTTAATAAAATTGTAAGGATGATTGGAAACTTGGCTGCGAGGTCAATGATTTCAAAGGGAGTATGTAAGGGATAAAATTAGGTGTGGAGTAAAATGAAGCCTTACCTATCTATATCACAAGATTCCTCTTACCGAAAGGGTCTCCTCCTTGCTGATTTCTTCTAGGTTGAAGATTGCTCAAAATCTACTACACTATACAAATAGAGAATTCCTTCATGTTCCTGAATAATTGCATATATGTTTTTGGCAAGTGGGTGTGAGCTCCTCATCATGTTACATAGAAAAAATTGACTACCATTTTAAAAATTAATATCATCCTTTGCAGCATATGTGAGACATCCATCTTCTTCCTTTTTACTTGGTGGTTAAGAAATCTCCTTAAATGACATTACTGATGTCCTCCCCTTCTGTTCGGAGGATTCCACTAGAAGTTTCAATCTTCTAAAAATAGGCTCTTCCCATTAAAGGAGGATCTCCACCCTTTTGCATGTGCTTATCACACACCTCCCTATCTTTTGTACTATGTTTCTTTTTTAATGAGTGTAACTGCTAACCAAAACTTCTTGCATGAAACATCCACTCTCTTTATTTACTTAATTTATTAGTTTTAATCTTTTCTTTAATTTTCTTACATAATTCAATAATTAATATATATATATTTAAATATTTATTTTTCAAATCATAAATTTTAATTTATTTAAATCAATTAAAACATCAATATTATTTTATCTTTAATTATCACAATGTGATTTATTTTCAATAATTTTTAATTTTAATGCAATAATCCATTGATGTACTAGCCAACACAAATTAAATCAAATGCATAACATACCAAATAGTGTCAAGTCACACAAGTGAAATAAAGAGCAATACCACGACAAAAGAGACAAACCTAATCATGAATGAACAACACTATCAGGATGAAATGTAGAGGGGTGCTACACTAAAGTTTAAGCATAAAACAATATCAATTGACATTCATCTCCTATAAACATAAAGAAAACTTAGAAACTTAATGAAATAAAACAATCAAAATTGGAATGGAATATAATACCATTCTTAGACACTTCATCAATGAAGAACGTGCCCTCTAGATTCAAAAATTATCAGATACTCAAAAACATATTCAATCAATTTCATAAAACAAGAGAAAGAGAGATCATTCTTAATTAACAAAAAAATGAAACAAGAGTAAAAATGATGCCAACTTGAGATCCAAATCTTCATTGATGGAAAGGAAGTGAAGAGAATAACTTTATCACACCAACAATTCTTTTCTCCAAATTAGTAAACAACTTTCAAGAATTCTTCCCCATTTCAAAAACAATTGTTTAATAGAAAATCTATATTTTTGACAAATATTCTTGTAGATAGAAATTTCATTAAAAAAAAAAACAATTCCTTCCTATCTTCTAAAATTGATCATTATTAAAACAAAGTAATTGATTTGATTTTTTTTTGTAAAAATCAAGCAATAATCACTTAATAAGGAAAGTTTCTATTTTGCAACTAGCTTGGAGCCATGCGTGGGCTCGAACTCACTTTTTCCATCATTTTATTTTCTTTAACATCTTGTTAAAAAATCTCCTTCAATTTATTTATTTAAAATTATATTATCTTCACATTTGAATAATTAAATTCCAATGATAATAGAATTAACAATTATCATTGAACTTAATTATAATAATACTTTATACAAAATAATTTAATTTAATTAATCATCAATAAACCATATACTACATATTTTCAACAATGGTTTATTTAATTATTTATTTTAAATTCCAAATTAATTTAGAAAACATTTTAACCAATTTAGTTTAATTAAATAAATTTAAGCAAGGCAACAAAATAATAATTTCACCCAAAATTATAATCAATAATTTAAACAACATAATTAACAAAGAACTATGCAACATCACGACCATCCAAACAACAATAGAAACAAAATGAAACAATTGACCAAGAGTGCAAAGTAGACTAACGAGGTAACAAAATGGGCACTCATCCTCATCGAGGATGATGACAAGGGTAGGGGACCTTTTTTCATCTCCATTTTCAAAAAAAAGTCTATTGGGTTTTAAGACACGCTCATACCTGACAATGTAGGTGGAGTCGATGCCTGGTACTTGCAACCTGCATCAGACAAACTATCAAATGATATATATAATAATAATAATCAAACACACTATGGGAGGAAATCACAACATAGCACGGTGCTCACAATGAGTAATGCTACATTGTCCTTGTAGACACACAAAATTGGCATCATGCATAAGCATATTCACCAGTTCAATTAAACAAATCAAGTTTATTTGATTAATCTCCTAAGTCATTTCTTTAATTAAATAAATCAGTTTTATTTAATTAATCTCCTAAATTTCCTTCATTTAATAAATTCAAATATTTAATTGAATCTCTAATGTTATTCATCTTCTCATTTAATTTAAATAAATCCAAGCATCTAAGTCAAAAGGTCAAAGTCACCTGACATCATCTAAATTAATCTAATCCTAATTAACCTAATCTAATCACCCATCACACCCTCTAGCTTTTCCCATTTGCATAAATAAATCAATTTATTGATTTATTAATTCATCATTTTCTTTCAACTTGGCATAAAAAGAGAATATTCTTCCAAATTTGAATCTCCCCCCAAGTTGACATGTACATCCAACAAGGCATTTATGAGCTCTTACATGTCTCTTACATGTCTCTTGCAAAGGTCAAACTCAACATTTAACTCTCAAATTTAAATTTCAAATCTCCCCCTCTTTGGCACATTGACCAAAATGTTCTCATTCCTCAACCTCTCACATTCAGACAAGTGACATCTTGCCATTGGTTGGTTTTTAGTCCCACATCCTCCATGTTTGGCATTATTTTATCCTTCTTGGCTATAAATAGAGAGCTTCTCTATTGTATCACTCCTCCACAATCTCATGCACAAATGCATCATTCTCATTTGAATCCATATCATCTTGAAAGCAATTTCATCATTTAGCTTATCAAAAAGGGGTTGGGAAAGGGCTATTTTCCACATCAAAATAGCACCAATCCCCCTATGACACGATAGCTTGATCCATTTTGGATAAGTTTACATGTTTATGCTTTCTTTGTATACTTTTTATAATGGTTCCTCGTCTTAATGTTATTAATAATTTCATGGGGACCTTGATTATTGTTGTGCTAACTTGAATAATTTTTTGTTGTGTTGCTTATGTTAGCATGAGGAAAAAATCTTGCTCATAAATTAACTCTAGGACAACACCCAATCTCTTAGAGTTTATGAGTTCACTATCCAAATCAAATCAAAACATCAATCCAAGTCCTAAAGTTTAGTATCCTCTTCAAGGTTTCCTAAGAGTTCCAATCATTCACCAATCATCCATCTTTCATAACTCATCACCATCCTTTTGATCCTTAAAAATCTTAGACTTTCTTTTTTGTTCCTAGAGTTTAGAAAAACCCAGAGAATTAGAGGTTCACCTCCCACATTCTTGAAAATTGATCCTTATTTTATGGTCCAAACTAGACCTCAACACAAGGAGAACATGGAATATAAACTTGATCCATACATCATGAGTAATCCAAATCAACTAAAATTTCAAAGGCTTACAATGCCGATTGATTATCAAAACTCAAATTTATACAATTCGTACATGGGATCATTATCTCCTACAAATCTCAATGGTACAACAAATGTGAGTATTCCCATTCAAAAGTTTGGAACACCTTTCTCGATGGTAGATTTAAATCCAAGTCCAAACCTACAAGTCTATCAACCGAACAATCAAGGCATGAGCCTTCAAATGAACAACGTCGTCCCATCAAATCCCAACATGCCAAATGTGAATGTGCCAAGTACAACTTTACAAAACATGAATATTTTGAATCCAAACTTGGTAAAATTTGGGATGGATATGTTTGCAAATCATACAAATATTGTTCAAAGTCCAAACAAGATGTTAACTACTCAGTGTATTAATCCAAGTCAAGATAACACCATGCAAAATCAAAGTTACCTAAACCAAGGCAATGTGATTCCCAACATCAACAATGTTCAATTTAAACCTATTATGCCAAATCTAAACATTGTCCAAAATCAATCGATCCAAGGCAATCCATCAAGCACCAATCAAATCATTGCATCAAATCCTCCAAATATACCATTGATATCGCAACAACAGATGGTATGCAATCAAACAACAATGTCAATCCCAAAAAATCAAAACACACTCTCCCAAGGACATATCACCTCAGTCATTCCAACCATCACTATCACTTCAATCGTTCCAACCACCACTCTCACACCCATCACATCTCAACACCTCACTACCATGATCACTCCAAGCGTATTTCAACCACTTGTCAGTGCGTCCAACACAATTCTGAAACTACCACCACTACCACCTAAACCAAATGCAGCAATCCAATACAGTAATGCACTGAAAGCTTACCAAGCATATCAAAAAGAACTCCAACAATACCAAGTTGCTCAAGTTGCCCAACAAATACAAGTACAAACACAAAAAATGATAACTATTGGGGACAATTATCAGGATTCGACCAATGACCATGTTGAAAATGTCTCTACATCACCTAATGAGTTAGAGGGAATATATCAAGAATTCATTCCAAAGAAAGATCAACATATTTCACCAAAGTCTAGCAATGGTCCTTTCCAAGACATATTGACATCAGGCTTCGACCTCATGGTTGCAGATATTGAAGGAATCTTCAACTCCAATTTTTCTCCAAGTCCACTAAAAAATGAAGAGGATATTGAGCCAATTCCCATGACTAATGATGACATCCAAGAACCTTTTATAAGAAATCCATCCTTTGAAATTGACCCATGTCAAGAACTTGATCCAAAGCATGTGAAAGGTGATTCCAAAATTATTTAGGATCAAGAATTTGTATCTCCAAGATACCATAATGATTTAATGGACACTTTCCTATCTATATAGGATGTCATAAATAATGATCATGTCCATAAAGCACATACTCCTCCATCTACCCATGAGATGCTTTTTGTGGATGGACACGTAGATGATCTTCATTTAGAGTAGAATTTTGTTACACAAAAAGAGCAAGTTATTGATTCCTACATTCAAACTATGTTTTCAACATCAAGGTCAGATATATCCCAAATTTAGATTGAGGACATAATGTATGAAGATATCCAACATTATCCATTCAAAGAAATAGGTCACATAGAACAAGACATTCAGGAGTTAGCAGAGCAACAAATTGAAATAACATCATCTACAGTGGTCATTTATTAGAGAATACATTCTAAACAAGAGTTCCCAGAACAGGCAGAAGCAAAACATGAAGGTGCTACTGCCACCATACTAGGGGAAACTTTGTCTCAAGAAAACGTCAACATAGGGAGCACAAAGAGTCCTTATGATGAAACTAGTGTCAATACTACAACTAGCCATGCCATGAATCTTCATCCACCCATCACCCCATCCATGAATTAGGACCAACATCAAAAGAAAGATTTGAATCAAAGCACAAAGAACATTACTAAAGAAAAAGAAGCATATCAAAAAAATCAAATATATATGTATACCAAAAAATACAAATAAAGATGATCCCTATCAAACTCCATCAATCAAAGAAACTATGGGGCAAAATAAAAATGGGAAAAGTATCCATCAAAGCTGATATGTCTCTCCTCCTAGGTGATCTCACTCTCTCTCCCTAACTACCTGCTTCTCTCTTCCTACATTGGGCCTAAGCGGCCAGGAACCTCCTTGAGTAATTGACACAACTACACTCCCTCTAACCATAGCTGACCCAGATTCTAGTCTCTACCTCTCATGTTATTCTAGGAAGCCTACTATCCCTCACATTCAAACTCATGGGAACTTTGAGATGAAGTGCCCTAGTGCTTATCCCTACTGTGACCACCATGACCTCTACCTCAACCTCTACCTTGACCTCTAGGTATCTTCCTACACACCAACACCAAAATACAGGACACAAATATTAGGAAAGGATGACAAAAGGGGGAAAACATAAGCTCAAGAATCTAATCACTAGGACAACATAATGGACTCAATCAACCTAGAGTACCCAAACCTGGCTTTGATACCAAGTGTAACACCTAGCCACAAAACCCAAAAGTCAAAAACATCTAATAAACAATTATGACACACCATTTAAAAAAAAAAGTGAATCAACATATAGATCATACTATCAATTACATAGAATATAAACTACACATATATATGATCTCATTATGTTTGTTAGGGTAACATGACTACATTAAAAACATATCAATTATCCAATCTAAACATACATCATAAAATAAATAAAAACAAGAGTTCAAGGAAATCCACTACATTAAATATATTAAATGTATATATTTCCACAAATACAACACCATAAAAGATCATATAGTATGAGAAAATTAGTACATGATCAATTTCTCTTACATAAGGTTACATCAACACATTATCACAAGATTACATCACAACATTCCTTATAAAAATAGGAAGAATACATCAAATAAGTAAGATAAGATATAGCTAAAATGATTACATTACATAACATCAATGCTATCACAAGTTTGGTACAAGATTTGACATCTTTGCATAAGGTGCAACATCCATGCTCACGATCATTAGCTAGGAACCCAATGGAGTGCATGCATAGTACATTCCACTCGACCATGTGAAACCCTAAGGTCCACCCCATGTACTAGGAGATGACAATAAGGATCCACTACACAAGAAAACAAGTGGACAAGGGCTAACATGACTCCATCATACAAGGTACACAAAGCATCACATAACAATGACGCAACTTCTAGAGGCATGCAAACAACAAAGGGAAAAATACAAGGCAAGGGAATACTCAACCACAACAGGGAAGAGTTTCATCACATGGTGTTGGCATGGGTTGTTTGCCATTTCTCTCACTAGGACGTGGCCCCTATTTATGGTTGTGTGACATTCCTCCAACTATGGCGTGGTCCCATAGGGTGACACATGCAGATCGAACAATCCTTTCATGAGGACAAGGACGTTGACCTTTCCAACTAGGCCTTCTCACCCCAAAATTAGCCTAAATGAGCACTACAACAAGGGAAAGTACTTCAATTATCTTTTAATGTGAAAGTTACCCATACCCAGGTATGTATAGGATCAAAAGTTGCAATATGATGGGTATGTGGCTGATGACCTTTTTTTTACCCAAAATTGACGAAATGAAAAGGGTTTTTAAAGGAGATTCTCAGCTTTCCACATATATAAATTATGATTTACTTTGAATTTAATAATTAATTATTATTCATTTTCTATTCAAATTACGACTAAAGTCCTGATTCATAGACTGATTGAAAAAAATCTATAGCTTTCAAACAGTATCACATTTTTTAAATCCATAACATGTGTCACATTCTATGATTCACATGCTATAGTATTAAAAAAAGAAAAATTGAATCTCTTGAAGTTTTGACCAAGTTAAGGTGGTTAGACATACAATTTTTTTATTTTTTTTTAAAGTTGTAATAAAAAATTCATAATTAATTATTTATTTGGAAAAAATTACAAAAAATATGCATCACATCAGGACATGAGTCATCTACTTATATCTAAAATCTTATAAAAGAATATTATCATTTTATTGTGGTTAGGGTGGTCGACAGACACCTACTTCTTATTTTTCCCAAATTTAAGTACTACGTATTGAAATTTCAAATTTTCACAAAATATATTTTAAATTTTTTAAACAAACCTAGTAGTTTAGAAACTACATTCAATTTTCTACAAATTCTATTCTTACATATTTTTTATATAATATAGATAACTTATTCAAAGTTTTATGTCAAGTTGCATAACTCTAATTTTTCTGATTTTTTGCCACTTAAGGGCCTGTTTTTTCCATGATGGTCCTGCACATACCCACCCCTAGTTTATTTCTTAGGTTATCACTAAATTAAATAACTCTCCAATGGGTTGTCTAGGTCACCACTTTGGAATTTGGCCTTCATTGAGAGCCACTCCCACTACTTGTAACTAGAAGATCCAATTCAACAAATAGGGTAAAGCCATCTTGCACACTAAACAAAACCACAAGAAACACATTTCAAGAGCAAGACATGGACCTGCTTGCTCAAAAATCACAACCATGTAATAATAAGTCAACAGTGCAAGGATAGAGACCCATTTGTACATAATCTCAAGAAAACACCAACCACTACCATGTGAAATGACATAAAACTCATGAAAAAGATCATGTATTGATATGGGATGTCCTAGAAGATCTACCTAGACCCCGATCTCCATCCTGGGTTATCCTAGTAGCCCCACCTGATCCATGTCTCCCATACAAATTCATCCAAGTATAACCATACTCCCCTCTAACCTCTGGAAGCCTACACAACAACCTCACATAAATTACTCCCATATTAAATAATAACAAATAATCACATTGATTTTAGTACATAAACACCTTATTTAGTGCATATAACAACCGATCACTACCACCACATATGCCTTATTTCCACATATTTCACCTAATAATCACATGACTCAATAATGCAAGAACAACCATAATGACACTTATACTTAAAATAATCTGCAACCTATAGTTTATAAAAGTAATTTAATTTCCTTTATTTTATCAATTCTCTTAATTATCTACAAACGTGTATGCAATTCACTTATCTACTTGATCAATTAATCAACTTAATTTCGTAAAACAATCACATAATTAAAGAAAAGCATAATAACCTAGGAAACTATAAGATTAACTTGTAATAATATTCATTCATTAAATGATTTAAAATAACTTAATATTTACAAGAGTTTATCTAATTCATTCCAATAAATCCTTCAAATTTCCTAATTAAATTGAATTAAATTCTTTTCATATGTAATATTCCAATTTACTTGTCTAACAAAACAAACATTGATTTCAAAACAAAATAGTCTTTAACCCATCTCATTATATATATATATAGGTGTACATTATCATCTGCAAATTGTTTAATAAACCAAATAATAATCATGTTATTTTGTAAAGATAATATGTGTGTGTATGTGTGTGTGTATGTATGTTTGTGTGTATGTGTATGTGAATGTGTATTGTATGTGTATGTGTATGTGCATGTGTATACATATACATATACATACCATACGTATAACAAGGAGCAACGCCAAATGAAATTCTAGTCATTGAATAGACAGAACGGGGTGATCACAAGCAACCATAATGGTTTATAGCTAATGCTAAATAAATGGAAAAATAAAAAAATACAAGAATAAGCTACAAAGGTAAGGCAACGACTAACCCAAATCATGCGCCTATTGCACAATTTCAACCAAAGTGTATAAGTGTAAAATTGTACCCTTGCAATTTCACCTATATATTTGTATTTTCTTTAGTGTCCACTTCCTTAACATCTTGAGTAGGGTCATTTTAGTCCTTCCATAAGTCTCTTTCCCCTATCAGGATGCTCCAACACCCCTATTCAATAGCTACCCTCACATGTTAGCTTGCATCAAACTTTGTGTATGTATATGTGTATGTGTATATGTATACATATGCATATACATATACATATACATATACATACATACATATATATCTATATATGTATATATATATGCATATATATGTATATATATATGCATATATATGTATATATATATGTATATATATATATATATATATATATATATATATATATATATATACACACATACATACATACATATACATATACATATATACATATACATACCATACATATAACAAGGAACAACACCAAATAGAATTCTAGCCATCAAATGGACAGAATGGGGCGATCACAAACAACCATAATAGTTCAAAGCTAATGCTAAATACATGGCAAGAGAAAATAAATACAATAATAAGCTACTAAGGTAAGGCAATGACTAACCCAAGTCATACACCTATTGCACAAATTCAACCAAAGTGTATAAGAGTAAAATTGCATGCTTGCAATTTCACCTATATATTTGCATTTTCTTTAGTGTACACTTGCTTAGCATCTTGAGTAGGGTCATTTTAGCCCTTGCATTAGTCTTTTTCCCCTCTCAAGATGCTCCAATACCCATTTTTAGTAGCCACCCTTGCATGTTAGCTTGCATCGAGGGTATGTGTAGGATCATCATGGAAAAAATAGGCCCTTAAGTGGTGAAAATTTTAGAAAAGTCAGAGTTAGGGAACTTGACGTAAAAATTTGAATAAGTTATTGATATTATTTCAAAAATATGCAAGAATAGAATCTATATATAAAATTTAATGTAGTTTCTAAACTACTAGGTTTATTTAAGAATAAATAAAAATCAATTTGGTGAAAATTGGAAATTTCAATGTAGTTGTACATAAATTTTAAGGAAAAAATAAGCAGTTGTTTGTCTAACCATCCTAACCACACTAAAATGATTAATATTTTCTATGATACTTTAGATATAAGTAGAGGACTCATGTCCCAATGTGATGCATATTTCTTTTTAAATTTTTTCCAAGTAAATAATTAATTATGATTTTTTATTACAACTCTTAAAAATTATAAAAACTTGTATGTCTAACCACCTTAACTTGGTCAAAACTTCATGAAATTCAAATTATCTTTTTTTAATCTTATAGTATGTGAAGCATAGAATGTGACACATTTTTTGGATTAAAAAAATGTGATACTGTTTGAAAGCAATAGATGTTTTTGAATCAGCCTATCAATGAGGAATTTAGTCATAATTGAAATAGAAAATGAATAATAATTATTTATTGAATTCAAAGTAAAGTATAATTTACATTGGTGGAAAGCTGAGAATCTCCTTAAAAAACCCTTTTCGTTTCATCAATTTTGGGTAAAAGAAAAGTAGTTAGCCACATACCCTACACATACCCATCATATCGCCACTTTTAGGCCCATCATGATCCTACACATACCCTCGAACTTTGTGCTTCTTTCATTTTTTTCAATTTGTAGTGTTATTTTTCTAGACACTATTGTGTCGTGCAGACATTCATGTGCCACGCTATCATCCTACGACATTTCAACATTCAAACAACTGCCTCCATGCATATTTTCCACTTGTCAACAAGTTTTGTCAGTGGTAAAGGTTGAGGGCACCTAGAAATGGTTTAAGAAGCTTCTTTTCCCTATTTTTAACTCATCCTTTCAAATAATTTGGCTCTCTAACCTCTTCCATGCCTTGCTAGCACTTGTCTAGATGCATTCTAGCTTTTAGCTTTACTCCATCACTTTCTTACACAACTTCATACACCTTGTTGTTGCAGCTTGAAGCTCTCTCAAGCTCTCTTAGCAACACTATTTTTAGCCTTCTTGGCTCTTGAAGCTCTTTTAGATACCTGAATGTCTCTCCTTTCTTCTCCTTATCTCTAACATTTCTATTTCACTTTGTTTCAGTTTTATTACATTCTACTACTTTATCACATTCTCTAAACTCTAAGTAACTTGATAGCTAGTAGTCATTCAAGAATTTTTTTGATACATTCTCATTCTCTAGTCTACAAAATACCAGTGCACCTCTAGGATGCCAACATATCGTGCTGTCATCTATTTCTAGCACTATTGTCCTTTGGTCGATATCTTGTTAGTTTGTCTAGAGAATCTTTTTTACCTGCTCTTTCAGATTCTAAAACTCTCACCACTATTCCTTTAGGTAGATTAGGAAAGTTAACACCGTGATGCTCTTTGAATGAAGAGAACTCATGAGTAGCAAATCCCCCTCTTCTACATAAAGTAATCACTTAATTCCTGGCGATTTGCAGCCCATGCAAAATCTGATTTCCAAGCATGGCAACAAGGTTTGATACACAAAGTGTTGTCATTTGGCACAGGAAAACCCAACGTACATTATAGTTGAAAGTGGAATATCATGGAAATCCACTTAATACAAAAAAAATTGAAACCGTGAGATATAGATTTTGGCAAATCTCAAAACTAAAACAAAAATTGAAGCATGCCATACCAAATCAATAAGAATTTTAAAGAAATCAGTTTGAAGATGACTCAGGTTTTTAGTTCGCACCCTTCAAAAAATTGAAGATGATATAAATGTAAATTTATAGCCACCTAAATATATTATTTGGAAATCAAATTCCGATCAATAGCTTAAAATTAGTTGTTTAACAAAGGAAGGTGCATATTATCAAAATCACACCTCAGCATGGTATTTGTAAAAAGCTTCAAAGAATACAGACGTAAGATGCAAACCAAGGGCATAATCAAAGCATCAAATCCTAAGGTTTAAGCATGAAATAATATTGATTTCCATTCATCTATAAACATTTTTGGTGAGTTTGTCCTATAGTTTAGTTTTCAAGTTTTCTATAAACATCTTTTAAAGATGTGGACCAAGAATCATGACATCAATTTGAGAGTAAAGAGATTGATATCATGAGATATTATCTTTTCTTCTTCATGTTGTTTGCATCTCATCAACTTTACAAAGGTCTTCTTTAGAGTCATTTGCACTTGTAAATGATTTATAAATGCATTAATTAGTTCATTGAATGAATGAATTGAATTGTTTGGTAAGGATGAAAACCATTTTAAGGCAATTTCTTTTAAAGTCCTAGGAAACATTTTTGCTAATATTTTAAGGTCAAGGAAAAAGTAACTACATAAGGCTATGTAAGCATTAACATGGTTAGAAGGATCTCCCTTCCCTCCATATTTCTCAAATCTAGGCATTTCCATTCCTTGTTGCATCGATGTTCACAATATTTCTACAGATAGTGGGCTACTTTGAACATAATAGGTGGGTTGTCCATTTTGGATTTTCTTTATGGTGGATATTTTCTTTTGCATGGAGGAAACAGTTTGGAAAAGTTGTACTTTTACAGGGTCAGTGTAAGTGGTATGAGGTGGAAGGGAAAGTGGTGATGGAGTGTATGTAGTGGTAGGGAAAGTGAAGGGGATGCTTATAAATGGTATGGTGGAAGAGGATAGAACATGTGATGCCACATAATAATTAGGAATGCTAGTAGGAATAGTTGAGGAAGGAATCACATTGCTAACTTGTTGCATTGTTGTTGTGACTTGAGAAGTGGTATAGGTAGGTGTGGATGCTACTATTGAAGGAGGAGGAGTGTGAGGTCCTCCTTGAATAACCATAATGTTTGCTAGTTGAGATGTACTAAAGGTGGAAGGAACATGTTTGTGGTATATCTCAACAATTTTTTTCTTAACATTTAGGCCTTCATCACATTCAAACATGTGATGGATGCTTTCTATAGAAGGAATCATAGTGGTTGAAATTTTTTCAAGGAAAAGTGAATGCTGGAGATGTGTTAAGTCATCATGAATGTTAATGACTTTGTCTTGCTTGATGTGATCATTTTGTGTGTCCATTCTCATTTTATTGGAAGGAAAAGCCTTGCTAAAGGTAGAATCCATGCCTAGTGTAGTAGTTGCATTAGAAAATCCAAGTTCCACAACAAGTTCATTATCATGGGATAACATGAGTCTTGAGCTTTGTCTCACTAAGGTGTTAGAAATAGGACACCACTCATGCAAAGATTTCTAAATGTGGGAGGATAAAAATGCAATGTAAACAAAGAGAAATAAAATGCTATTAAGTACAATTCTAGAAGCTATAGTAGCAATGCAATAACAAAAACCAAAAATGCAGAAAATCTTCAAAAAATGCCATAAATTATAGTGCAAAATGTGCAGGAGGACTAAGTCACCCAGTGTGGCGAATTTGTCTCAATAGTGATTCTTTTGATATTTTTCAGAAATATTAAATGAAATTATATATTTTTTAGATGTTCAGATCTAGCCATAGTATGAAAATGCATATTTTTTGAAATTTTTAATGAAATGTAATGCAAAAATGCAAGCTATATGAGCTTTTAACTAATACAATTTTTGAAACCCTAAGATGCAAATTAACTAATGGATGCTCCAATGGATGCTTGATGATGCTTATAATGCTTGAGAATGATTAAGTAAATGAATAAATTTCTTGTGTAATGAATTGAGAATTAGAAGATTGTAGGAGATGTAAAATGAGGGGAAAACACTTTATTTATAATTGATTTTTCAATATTTCCTAAGAATAACACATAATATGCCGACCTCAAGGTTAAGAGAATAAAATCCCACTAGAAAATCAAAATCATTTTGATTTTTGTGCCCAAGTGGTGACTTGGTCCCACTAGGGAAATTTTACTGGGTTTCAGAGATTAAAGTGTATTTAATAAGTTTTAATGCGAATATTCTAAAAAATACACTTAATTAGGGCCAATGAGTGCATTAAGGGGAAATTTAAATATAAGAAAGGGTTAATTTAGTGATAACAAGTTTAGAAAAGTGCAAGAGTTTGTTTCAACTCTTTACAACACTTTGAAATAGGACTTGGTAAGTGGTAAAAATAGGTCCTTTAAGTGAATTATAATAAAAGCATCGTAGAAAAGTGTGAAAGTTGGTTACAACACTTCACAACACTTTTACAAGACATCGTATAATTCTTAATGTTTCTCAAGGGTCCAAGATCTAATGTGAATGTGTTGGCCACATTGCAACATTAAATCTAGGCAAAATCAAGCCAAAGTCCATGAGAGAGACTCAAGTGAGCATAAAAAGTCCAACTATACAGTTTTTGCTTTCACAAAAATCAATGCAAAACACATGTTCACATGACTCAATCCATCTATAAATTTCCTTCCATCTACCAAATATAGTTTGATAGTGCCCCAAAATTTAGTCCTCTCCTCTTCTTCCATAGGTATCAATTTAATTCTCTTTCCATTTGATGTTATAGTATAAGTATTTCTTCTTCCATCATGAATTGCTTTCTTATCATGTTGTCATGGTCTCCCTAATAATACATGACATGCATCCATAATAATAATAACACACAACACTTCATCCCTATATGATCCAATATGAAATTTCACCATACATTGTTCATTCACCAATATCTTATGATCATCTTGAATCCATGCTATCCTATAAGGGTTTGGGTGTTTTAGTCTCTTCAAATTGAACTTGGGAACCATCTCCTCTGAAATTAGATTATTAGTACTACTAATGTCAATGATTACATACCTTTCCTTTGGACTTACATCTAGTTCTAAATAGACTTTTCCTTTGCATTGGTTCTTTAGTTACTTCCTCATGCATCAAAGCTCTTCTCATGACCAATGATTCAACTTTCTTTGGTTTTCCACATGAATTAGGGGATCCAACATGTTCTTCATCGACAAATTCTTCTCTTCTGGTATGCTTAGGTTTCTTTCCAGTACTTCCATGATGAAACTAAAATACTATATGTCCTTCACCTCCACACTTATGTTCCTTTGAATGGTCTTCTCTTAGATCTTTCATCTATCTTGTATCCATCATTGTGGTAAGAATTATGGATTCCTCTATAGTATGGTTTAGCATCCTTTTCTTCACTTTAATAGGGTTTTGGATCTTTGTTCTACTTCACATATGTCCTCCTTTCTCTAGACTAGGTTCCACTCTTATGAAATATTCCTCTTGCACTGCTCTTCCTCTGTTCATACTTCTTGTTCAACTTCTCTTCTACTTTTAATGTAAACTAGTATACATATTCAATGGATTTCATCTTCATCAAGCTCAATTCGTCTTGAATATTTGATCTCAATCCATTGATACATCTGACAACCTTCTCTTTGTTGACTTCACTATGACCAATTCCAATTATAATCTTGTAGAATTATTTAGTATACTCTTTCACATATTTTTCTTTCTATCTTAGTTTTTGCAATCTCTTTAATAGTTCCAGCTCATAATCAGTTTGTATGAATTGATTCTTCATCTTTTTCACCATTTTGTCCCATTCGATAATTCTTTCTTTGCCTCTTCGGTTTTGGTCTAACTGAACTTCTTTCCAGAATAATGCAGCATGACATTTTAATTTTTTTTCCACAAATCTAACTCTCTAGATCTTTAATTTCTTCATATTCAAATTATTCTTCCATCTCATTTATCCAATCAATCAACTCTTCACGGTTCAAATTTCTTGCATAATTTTGAATTTCAACTCTAGGTCACTTTCCAATCTTTGAAATTGTTTTTAACATTTTTACTTGATCTAATTCTTCTTCCCCATCATCTAGGCTTTTTGTAGTTTGATTTGCATGTTATGCTTCATCTCCACTTTCATCATTCTACCTAGGGTCGAGGCCTCACATTCGATCTTCCTTAAAAAAATCCAATTGAACTCACATCTTTCACATCATTTTTAAAATTCCATACATTTTTCCAATGAAATTTTCCATAGAAAGTGCTCTCCTTGGTGGCATCTCTCCCCTCAAATCGGTAAAAGTGCCTCAATTCAACGATCTAACTACAAGGGTTTCAACTACCTCACAATCAAGGATTGATTGAAAAAAAAATGTAGTCTGCTATAGTTTTGTGATCTGTTCACCTCAAGGAATGCCTTCAAGAATCAAACCTCACTTTGATACAACTTGGTGAAGTGATCATAGGAGGGTTCCAAAAGGAACAATCCAAACCATGCAATAATGAGTCAACACAATAGGAACAACACAAAAATTTATATGAGAACATGAATCTTCATTAATATGGAATTCTTACATGCAACATTGGCCACAATGGTGAGTATCTAGGGCTTATAGGCCTTACCACTAGGGCTTCAATAATACAACTGGCCAACAAGCCTTATTACATGCCCTTGAAGGGTTTATGTGAAAATATATTGAATGAGTCTTATCCTAGAGCTACTAATCTACCAATAATATACAATGAATTACAATGCTTATAAATGTGCTCCTCAAGCTCCAATATAGGTCTGCATCAGGCACAAGGGTGAATAACATGATGAATTCTTATACATGAATTTCTACCTTAAGATAAGAAGAATTAAGTCTATGTGCAATGATATGACTTATGAATCTTCAAGATAGGTCCCAATGAACCTACAATACTTTAATGATAAATTCTATTTAACTCTGCATGATCTAGAATAGGTTCACACTAAGAAATCTAGACTAGGTTGGCCCCAAATGCTTTGACTAGTAAACAAAGTGAATTTCAAAGAGTGGTAACTTTCAACAAACAATTGCAAATGATGTTAAATTTGGATATGTGATAGATTTCAATGTGTAGATGCTATATCTTGCTTCATGAGTTGAGAAATGACAATGTGATAAAATTTTGAATGAACTACTTAAAATACTACTAAATACAATGTAAGAAAAGAATAATTTTTGGTTGACACATGATTGCTTTACAACCAGGGATGCTCCTACATTAAAAATCATCGACATTCTTCAAAAAATCCAATATCTATAAAAGCTTAAAAAATAATCTTTAATTGAACCTTCTAATCCAAAAATAGCCTTAGAATCATCATGGGAATCTATATTCAAGGAAAACATCTTCTCCATATCAACTCAATATCTTATCTATATCTTGGGAAAGTAAAGAAGATAAAACTAAAATAAATATTATTCTTCAATTCTTATATAAAAACAACTAACAAAGACTCTCAAGTAGATATAGGAAGTTTTCAAGATATTTTTATCACCAGTGTGTAAATCTCTGACATCGTCCTCTTAAAATGTAAGAACTCCTATAGTGGACAACAACTTCCTAAAAAAGAAGGATCTTGTCATGTGTCATCATCTATCATGCAAGAGGCCATCTCAACAATAGGAACCATAGAGTGAATGTAAACATAGATAGATTAATACATTAGGATAAATTAATATACACCAAGTAATCAACTAATTAATGTTCAGACTCAAAGGTTGAGAAACATTAACCCAAGATAGTGAAGTATCAAGGAGGAGAATTTGTTAGTAAAATAAAAGAAGTGAAATTTGATGAAGGATTTATTTGTTTATTTTTGATGGGTTATCTCATATCAAGGGTTACAAATGGATCACAAAAACGTAAAAAATGTAAGATAATGGGTTATACCTAACAGTGTGCATGAAGTTTGGAGTTTCCATTGTTTAAGTTTCTTTTAGCATTGGTTTACTCAAAATATTAGTAGGATACATGAATGAATAATCGAAACCATAAGGTCAGATAAAATGAGTTTAAGAGGGAAACAACTAATAAGAGTTTTGATAACCTAAAGAAGTTTGTCACTAAGGAAAAAATATTAGAGTTACCTAGTCTTACAAAGGTGTTTCTAGTATGATAACAAGAGTAGTTGTCCTTATTCAAGAGGGAAAACCTATTGCATATTTAATTTGAAATATTAATGATGCCAAGAAAAGGTATTATTTTTTTTATCAATATTTTTATTCCATATTGAAATCCTTAAATAATTTGTAACACTACTTTCTTCTTAAGGAATGTTTTCTTTACATATATGATCGTTCTTTGTAATTTATTATTAGTCAAACCATGATTAACTAGTGACACATGATGTGAATTGACTTACTATAAGAGAATACCTTTTTCTCAAGAATAAATGTATACATTTGAACAAAGGGGTAGATTATTTCAGTAGGAGATAAGTGGTTTTTGCTAAAATGAGAGATGAACTATACGAATTTGATGATATAAAGTTATACAAAGATAATTCAAACTTTGAGCATGCATTCATAACATGATATATTGATCCTACTAATATGAATATGATAAAGTGAATGGATTCCCTCATATAGTATGGGTTGTTATTCAAAGTAAAATTCCTATATACACCGCAAGGATCAATGAGATAGAATTTAATGAGAAAATAATTGTGGTGTTTTAGCTAGACATTTTGGTATTGATAAGATTGTAGTAAAACTCAATGATAGATATTATTGGCTAAGGATGAGGATAGAAATAAATAAAAAACTATAAATATATCATTTTTTCCTATATAATAAAGGAGAGAGTCAAAATACTAGGTTATGTTGATTACTACCAATATTGTAGAAACTATGGAATGGTATAAGCATTGATATTTTTTCTTTGAATACCAAGAACAATTTTTTCTTGTTGATAGATTTTCAAGATTACCACATCTTTCAAAATGGAAAATAATACTACACATGGTGTAAATTTATTTTTCATGGAGGTTGTTAGATTGCATTTTTTACTTAAGAGTATAGTGTCATATTGTGACACTAAGATTATAGAAGATTTTAGAGGACACTTCAAAAAAAATATAGACATTGATTTGAATTTTAGCTCTATATATCATACTGAAATGAATAGATAGAGACAAGTTGTTAATAAGATCTTTGGAAATTAGTTAAGGTGTTTCATTGGTGAGCACCCTAACCAAAGTGATTTGATACTATCACAAGATAAATTTCCATATAATGGCTTAATTGGAAAGTTTGTATGTAAGAATCCTTTCTATATAATGACTTAGTTAGAAAATTTGTATGTAAAAATATTTTCACATTAGGTTTAGATACACTCATAGAGGTATTTCAAAATTAAGGGATCTTACAAATAATAAGGTTCATGAGAAAAGTGCTAGAATAGAAGATTTTACAAAATGCATGCAATATTTGCACCAAAACGGAAGAGATAGACTCAAATGGACCAACCAAAATTATGCATGAGTGCATTTTGAGACGACCAGGACAATGTTTTGTTTGCGATGATGGAGTTTTTGCATGTCTAGTGTGAGGTCATGAGCGACAGCTGTAACAATATCATAGAAGCACATTTTGGGCTCATTTTGATGAGATAAAATTGTAATGTTGTGCATTGGTGGCGCATGTCTAGACCGCTTCTTTGCATTCCTATTGCTCAGAGTATATTCTATAGGGATATGAATCAGGTTTTGAATTTCAGCCGTATGTTCATGGCCATGAAAATGAAGATATACAGATTAGATTCAAATGTAATAAACAACTAGTTCCTGATGTAGAATTTGAATTTTCATAGATTGATAAGGTAGAAATATAAAATATCTTTCATATTTCTACTTCTCACTCACCAACATATGTAATTTTTGTCTAGGCT
This sequence comes from Sequoia sempervirens, assembly GCA_007258455.2. NCBI lineage: Eukaryota > Viridiplantae > Streptophyta > Pinopsida > Cupressales > Cupressaceae > Sequoia > Sequoia sempervirens. Next base: position 67,561,878 of record VDFB02000002.1, read on the forward strand.
GACTTCCCCTTCACCAATAAATGCAAATTTTAGTGCAGGTCAACATTGCAATATTGTCTTTTTAGGCTAGATCGATATCTGTACTCAACAACTTATACGTGAAGATTAAGAGAAGAGGACTATTTTCTTGTCTCCTATTATGAACTTGGCTTTGCTTGGGGCTTGAAAATGTGCCTTCTACCACTCATTTTTTATTGATAGAACTCTTTTTTAATGTACAAAAATGAATGCTCCGTCATCATTTATAAAAAAAAAGTCATTAAAATAATTATATTTGAACAAGATAAATTCAAACTAAACACCACTAAAATAAAATTTATATAATTATGATTCAACCTTAATTTGTTCTTGTTAACTTAATAAATAACGAAGAACATAATTGTCAAAATGTTTTTTGAAAACCATGTCCATGGACGTGAAATATGCCTGATTCATAGTAAGATAGGTTTTCAGTGATCTAGATGTGAAGAAAGCCACAAAAAAGCATTCAACCCACCTGATTCCTTACAAATTTTGTTATCCTCATTTCATACGCTTCAATTCAGTTTTCATTTCCTCGATTTTATGTTTCTGCTCTATTCCTCGATTTTACGTTTCTTCTCTATTTCCTCGATTTTATGGAGAGCACTTCTCGCAGCAATTTTCTTTGCCACTTCTTTCTTTTTACTTTCACCCCTTCCAACCATCTCACCATCTATAAATACTTCCACAACTATCATTTCCTCTTCTGACACTTTGAACTTATGGTCTTTGTACACAACTTTATTTCCCCTTTTTTGACAAAACTCCTGGAGTTCAGAAATAGGATGCTTCTCCACTGTCTCTGGAGTGGCAAATGGCTCTAATAAAATCTTGAATCTCTAACAAACATATAGTATTTGAAGTGAAGAAGAGGAAAGATTTTGTCAATATACGCTAATATCTTAAAAAAATTATATGAATATATAAATCTTAGTACAATAAAGGATAAAAGATGGAAACACAAGTAGAAGAGGGCCAATTCAGTTCACTTAATACCTTCCAAAATTCCTTCAAACCAAAGCTGGTATTCTGCAATGACTCACCACTGCTGTCAAGAAGCATTGCACTTGCTATTGATTCAACTACATCAAATAAAACTGAGGGTGGATTCACATCGGTACAATTCTCTTCGATGTCTGAAATGAACTTTTTCACTTGCGTGACACCAAATATGAACTTCCTTAAATAACGATTAATCATCGTCCAAACTTGAGTCAAATATTTTGAAGTGTTACCTTATCTTCCTGGGATTTATTCAGAATTATGAGGTGCTTATGAACTTCTATTTTCACTACGACAATTCTTGCCAGCTTCTCATTGTCCATATTTTTAGATCTTAACGTTGTCAACATGCCTGGTTGCAAGTCAGGATAATTGTGGTGAAAAAAAATTGTTATTTCTAGCTTTAGGAACACATTTCCAAGGAACTTCATTGGTTCATGAGACTTTAGACCTGCTGATTCAATGGCTTCGTTGCATGCCTTGCATGGTCCGAGGAAATTTAGAATTACCATCTCTATATGCTGACAAAAAGAATCCTTCAACAAATTTATTCTCTTGAAATTGTACATTAATCTTCCTTCGATCTCATCCAAGACATTAGAAATATATGAAGGTTTATTGAGTTTAGAGATTGAATTCTCAATACACTTTTTCACTTCATTGCAGTTGCACAGTCTAGACACTACTTTTTCTTTTGAACTCTGTGTTTCTTTCATGGCCCCAGTTTTGCTTGTAGAAGGATTTGTGATGGAACTTGACACATAAATATTGCGTTTATGGATTTTATTTTCACGAGCTTCCATTGTGTGATGTTTTGGCTGTGGACTTAGCAATGGATTTAGTAAAGGCTGAAAGACCTATAAAAACTTAGGAGGTGTTAATATATACGTAAATACAAGGAGTTCAATACAGTGGCCTTTAAATATATAAAATAAAAATGAATATCTCATTGAATGTTTTCATATTTAGATTTCCTTCTATGAAGAATTCTAATAAAATTTACTATACATAAATAAAATGAATATTTCCTTTCTTTCCAAACTATATCAAATGAATAGTCATTATCGACATGCACAACACCGGCTATGGCTTCAATAATATTTGCAAGAACCTCTGCTGGACGCTTCACATCGCTTTCAGATTTAGATTCATCTGCCATAGCATTCTTGATTTTATTAGCCTGTTAAAAGACATTGATCATTAAAAATCAATATCAATCGAATAATGAGTTCTGAAATGTTTCAACATAACCAAACTTACTTTACTTTTGAGATCCTTATGTAATAGGAAGTTGTGAAAACCAAATTTTATAGAAGCCCTTCCAAGGACACTATTCTCCACATTTTTCCTGACTAAGTGAATGAATGTTCCTTTATCTATTCTTTCACAAGACTTGTATATGTTAATGGCAATCAAAAGCTCTAATACTGCATCTCCAAGGAATTCTAGGAAGTGATACGATTCTAGTGCTTCTTTCAATAAATCTTTGTTTTTGAAGCTGTAATTTAAAATGGATTATATCTCAGGTATGTCAATTCTAAAATTTTTCCACTCCATTTTGTCTGCCATTGTGTAAACTAAGATAAATTTTGTAACTAAAGTACTTTATGTAGCTGATAATGGCTGGAACTTGGGCACAATTACAGATTTTAAAAAATTTGTCACACAGAATCACAAATAGATATTATGTTGTTTTCAGCAATATACTTTTAGAACTTTCGTCATTTATATTATTGCAAAAAGGTTTCCATGTTTCGGTTACGTCAATTCCATAGATTTTCTTAATTACATTACTCTCCAATTAATAAATGAAAAAATTGTATGTATCATACTATTGACTTTTTTATGTGTAAAAAGGTCATGTTTTTAAACTTAGAAAAGTTTTAACAAAGAATATAAGCGTGCTAGTAAAGGTTGAAGAAAATGGAAAACTAAAATCTTGACTAAAACTATGTGCCAAGAGAAAAGAGAATGGGTTTCAATTTGTAACCACGTAGCAAGGAAAATCGTTAGGGTTTTTATCCTTGCTGGCATTGAACTTTGAAGTAATTGCTATGGTGGCGCTGAAATAGTCCAAGGACTATGGATTCTTCATGATTCAGAGATCAAAATGGAGAATGGAACACATTGCAGGGTTTTAACTTCTTTGTTGGCATTGAAGAAGCCTTAGAAAAACACACAGCACTTGAGATACCATCCTGTTGCAGGAATTTAGGACAATTTTGGCATGTTGCTCTCAATAAAAGAATTCCAATCATGTATTCTCTTCACCCATGTTATTAGACATGTGCATTTTTCCTCTCATTTTCTCCCAGCAACAATTTAAGGCATTTATGAAAGCTCAGATTTCATGTAGTTGTTCAACTCCTCCACAATCACTGTCACATTCAATAGGACTATCTACTCATACATTAAGGGACTATCTACTCATACATTAAGGGTTTCTAGTCCAAATATTGAAGAAGCATATTGCTGGTATTAGTTTGAATACACTGTTTAACGCTGCATTTTTTTTTATGAGATTGTCCTTGAATCTACACTTCTTGAACTTGGGATTCATGACAATTTTCTTGAGATGGGTCTTTGAAACATGGTAATATAGTGGAAGGTGAAATTCTCTTACAAGTTCTTAAACCTCATCTTAGTTGTATGGTTACTGAGGATTCCAAACAAGCAAGGGGAAGTAGAAAATATTACAAATCTTTGAACAGCTGAACCTGTTAGGTATGGTGATAGGAATCTCAAGTTGTCTAGAACTTGAAATTAGCAATAATGTTGAAATACTAAGGAAAACAACAAGGGGAGACATGGGTTCAAATAGAGTTATAGTAGCAACAGTTATCAGATCTAAGTAGTAAAGAGTTGGAGTCTTTGAGGGTTGCTAATGCAAAACTTGAGTCCATTTCAAAGCAATTTTTAGATGAAGAGAACAAGAAAGAGAAGACAAGATTTGTTATAAGCTATAGAGACCATAAAATGGCAGATCTTAGTATATGATCAATGATGCATTGTAAAAATGGCGGTGTATTGGTCAAATTTGGTAGAGAATAGAGTTAGCAGCCAAAAGAAGTTAAAGAAAATCTCCCAAAGAGGAATCCTAATGCTAGGACATTCACAGTGGCACTGGTAAAGCCAAAGAAGACTCTTGATCCAATGAGGTTTTGCAAAAGGAAATGAATTCAAGGTAGGGAATGTGGTAAAAGGTCAACATGAATAAGAAATAACAAAAGGTTTCAAATGCAGCAGTACCTTAAAAAAGTGTTGACCTCTATGCTTGTGAAGATTCTTCCTCTATGGTTAAGTCATTTGCTATTACAATATATTTTCTGGTAGAGAAATGTAACACAACATACATCAACAAGATTAAAAATAGAACAAAGTGTTGCATTAGAAACTAAGAGGAGTTTTGCATTAATGCCTTGAATAAAATAGAGTTGTCGATGTTGTTCACCAATACATTCATACCATATAAAAAAAAAAGAGTCAGCCCTTCAATTTGTTTACAAAAATAGGGCATCATTTCAAAGAGACCACAAAAGCTTCATAAATACACCAAAAAAATAGAAGAGCCTAGAAACATCGAAGAAGAAAGTATGAGGGAAGAAGAATTAAATGTGGCATTTGGAGAGTAGTTGATGAACAAAGGTAGGGGAGATTAAATTAGCTGAGCTGGAAACACATGTACGCCAACACTCCCCCTTAATCTTCACTGCCACATATCTCTACAATACCAATTCCTTCCCAGAGATGCTCAAAAACATTCTTTGCAAGTGGCTTTGTGAAGATATCTACTAGTTGTTCTTTAGACCTGCATAACTCAAGATATATGTCACCATTGTCCATGAATTCTCATATAAAATGATATTGTGTATCAATATACTTGCTCTGTTTATGAAAAACATGATTTTTAGATAAGGAAATTGCTGAATTATTATGACAATAAATTTTTGTAAGTTCTTCTTGTGGATGCCTCAAATCTAAAAGTACTCTTCTCATCCATACTGCCTAGTAAGCTACCGATGTGGCTACAACATATTCTATTTCAATTGATGAGAGTGTCACAATTGGTTGTTTCTTTGATGCCCAAGAGATAGCACCTGCTCCTAGATGAAAGATATACCCTGAAGTTCTTTTTCTATCATCCATGCTACCTCCCCAATCACTATCCACATATCCAATCAATTTGTAGTCATTTGAAGATGTATACAAGATCTCAAAGTTCTTTGTTCTGAGTTTGTATCTTAAAACTCTTTTTCTAGCTTTCCAATGTTATTCCTTTGGTTTTTCCATGAATCTATAAATGAGACTAACCCCATACATGATATCTGGTCTTGTGGCAGTTAGATACATAAGGCTGCCAACTAATCTCTTGAATAAATTTGTATCAACACTAGGAATTTTGTCATCCTTGCTAAGTTTTAAGCATAATACAATGGGTGTAGGAGATGGATTTACATTTTTCATTTTAAATCTTTTCAACAAATCATTACTATATTTGCTTTGACATATAAAAATTCCTTGCTCATTTTGATTTACCTCTATCCCAAGAAACTATCTCATGAGCCCAAAATCGATCATATCAAATTATCTTTCCATGGCTGCCTTGAATGAGTCAATTGACATGTTACCTATGAATATCAAAATAATCTACATACAAACACACTATCAAGATTTCTCCTCTATCATTCACTTTGAAAAACAAAGTTGGTTTATTTCCACACTTGCTAAACCCATTGTTCACAAAATAAGAATCTATCCTATTGTTCCAAGCTTTGGGAGCTTGTTTCAAACCATATAGTGCCTTTTTTTGTCTGTATACTTTGTGTTCTTCTCCAAAAATTTCATAACTAGGTGGCTATTTTATATACACTTCTTCTTAAATTTCATTCAAAAATGCTAATTTAACGTCCATTTGGTAAAACTTCCAAATGTTTTGAGCTGCTATAGATATGACCATTCTAATGGTATCCAATCTTGCCATAGGTGTGAATGTTTCATTGTAGTCTATGCATGAATGTTGTGTGAAGCCTTTAGCTACTAGTATTTCCTTGTATTTATCTATCTTTCCATCAACATTATACTTTGTCTTGTAAACCCATTTAACTCCAATAACATCCTTGCCTTTAGGAAGCTCTACTAGATCCCAAGTTTGATTCTTTTCTATGGACCGAATTTCTTCATCCATGGTTACAATCTAATTGTAATATTTAATGACATCCTCAAAATAATTTGGACCAGCTTGTGCTAAGAATGCAAAAATAGAGCATAGGTCATCATTTTCAGCCTCTTGTATTTCATCACAAATATCTTTTAGACTATGTGTATATTCTTTGAAGTGTTTATAGACCTTGATCTTAGTGATGTAAGTGTTGGATTAGAAGACTCATTGTTATTATTACTTGTTGGAGTAGTAGGATTTGGCGTAGTAAGTGCCCTAGAAGGTGTTGTACAAACATTTGCTTGTGTTGTAAGATTCACAACTTGAGTTTCATTCTCTTGTGGAATACTAGCTACAATTGTAGTTGCTTTGTCTATGCTTTCATCCCATGCTTCTTCTTCAACAAACTCAACATCATGACTTATTATCAACTTCTTTGTGATAGGATTGTATAGCGTGCATGCCTTGGATTGTTCACTATATCCCACAAATTTACACTTATCTCGTCTATCATGTAGTTTCTTTCTCAACTTTTGAGGTATCAATGAGTATGCTACACATCCAAAGACTCTTGAAAATGTTCTATATTATGCTTCCTTTTTCTCTAAGCTTCTTCTAGTGATTTATTTATCAATGCTTTTGTTGGACATCTATTTAAAATGTATACAGAACATGCAACCGCTTCAGCCCAATACTCATTTGGTAGATGTTTTTCTTTTATCATACTTCGAGCCATTTCCATAATTGTTCTATTCTTTCTCACAACTACTCCATTTTATTGAGGAGTATACCTTGATGTAAATTGTTTTCTTATGCCATTTTTTTTTTCAAATTTTTTGAAAATCATTTGATATGTACTCTCCACCTTCATTCGTTCTCAATGTTTTGATATAATATCCACTTTCTTTCTTTGTCAAATCATTTTATATGTACTCATCTGATTTATATTTCAAGAAATAAACCCATACTTTTTCTTTTTTTCTGAAATCATCAATAAATGTCAAGAAATAGAGTTTTCCTCTTATGGATGGTGTTTGCATATGTCCACAAAGGTCTGAATGCACTATCTCAAGTGGATGATTTTCCTATAAGACTCCCCAACTAGAAATTTTCTCCAATGTTTCTTTTCCAATATGTAACTCTCACATGTTGTGTTAAGTGGCTCTATTGGTGGCAATCCATATACCATTCTTTTCTTATATAACAACTACAACCCTTTGAAGTTTAAATGCCCAGCCCTTCAATGCCATAGCCAAGATTCAATTTGTATGAAGCTTGGAAGGCTAATTCAACAACCTTTTGCAATCATTGTGGCTCTAAGAATAGTTCACTTTGAATTCTAAGTGGAAACATCCTATTTTTTGTCATTTCAACTTTTGCAATCAACCTATAGTTTGGTTTCTTATCTAGAATAAAATATTCACCATTTTCAAAGTATATTCTATGTCCTTTTTGCACTAGTTTCCCAATGCTTATGAGATTGTATTGCAATCCAAGGACATAGTATACAATAGAAATACGCTTCTCCTCACCTTGCTTAGTTCTTATGTTAATTGACACTTTGTCAATGACTGAAACTCAGTGATCATTCCCCAATTTTACTTTTGATTTTACTGAATCATCATTTTTTGCAAAAATCTCCTTACTCCCACTCATGTGATTATTACAACCACTATCTAGGAATCATACTTCTTTCGAGCTCTCTTGTACTACATTGCATGTTACCAATATGGTGTTTTCTTCACTACTGTTGGGCTGGTTTTCATTTGTAAAATGTGCTTTTTTCTTATTCATGTCATATTGCTTTTCCTACATTATAATGGAAATTCCAAAATTTATTGCAATAATGACATTAGATGTTGGATTATCATACATTTCTCCTTAATGATGGCTATGAGAATTTTTGCTCCCCCTTCCTCTTGTTCATGTAAAATGACCATGCAAACTTGATGTTGGTCTTCTACTCTCAAATTTTGTATTTTCTCTTCCTCCTCTTGGTGTAAAATGTCCTCTACCTCTGTTATAATTTAACCTCCCTCCCTCTTGTTCTACCAAATGAAATCTGAGTCTTGAATATATTTTCTAATGATGATGTTCCTAATTGATTTAATCTTTGCTCATGTATTAAGAGTGATCCCATTAATTCATCTATTGATCGCTAAGTAAGATCTTTGGCCTCCTGAATGGCTATTACAACTAGATCAAACTTTGTAGGTAGAATTCTAAGTATTTTATCTACAATATACTGATCTCCAATGATTTCTCCATAGGATCTAAGTTGATTTACTATTTCCACTACATAAGTAAAGAATGAATCTATTGAATATGTATCCTTCATTTGCAGATTTTCAAAATCCCTTCTAAGAATTTGTAATTTTGCTATTCTCACCTTGTTTATGCCTTGGTAAGTTGTTTGCAAACTTTTCCATTACTCTTTTGATCTTGTGGTGGCTACAACTTTTGGAAAATATTGATTCCTCCATTTCCTGTTGAATAATAAACAATGCTTTAGCATCCTTCTTGTTTTCTTTCAACAAATCCTTCTCATCTTGTGACAGAGCTTGATAAGCTTTCCAGTCTATTGGTTTAGGGAACCCATTTTGAACCAAATCCCAAACATCCTAGGAGAAAAATAGTGTTTTCATTTTTATTCTCCAATAGTCATAATTTTTTCCATTAAAGATTGGAATCTATGGTTGTGAAATACTTCCACTTGTTCCTACCATAACTTTTCAAAATAAAATTTTCCTCTCACTACTATTCCTCATTTTCCTTTTCTTTAATTCTTTGTCTTTTATTTTAAAGGAAACAAGCAATAAAGAGTTCATAAAATTTTAACGATTTCGTAAAAATGAAAAATTCAAACCTCTTGTCCATGTGTCTTGCTTAATTTTAACATTTTTAATACCTTCAAATACCGACAGCCATTTTCCTTTTGTGGCTTCTTCTAACCCTCACGAATTTTATTCTCCAACCAAAAGAAACCTTCTATCAAGTCTTCTCTACAAATCTTCTTTTGTTGTGGCATTAATCTTTCAACCAACTCTTTCCTTTAGTTGGCATCACTTGCTCCAATTAGTCCTCTAATGGTTTTTAGTTGGCTCTGATACTACTTTTCTATAGAAATGTAACACAATATAGAACAACAAGATTAAAAATAGAACAAAGTTTTGTATTAGAAACTAAAAGGAGTTTTGTATTAATGCCTTGAATAAAATATACTTGTCGATGCTCTTCACGAATACATTCATACCATATCAAAAAATAGAAAGCCTACCCTTAAGGGTATGTGCAGGATCATGATGGGCCAAAAAGTGGCGATATGTAAGGGATATGATGACCTATGTGGCTGACGACTTTTTTTTTACCCAAAATTGATGAAACAAAAATGGTTTTTAAAGGAGATTCTCAGCTTTCCACCAATATAAATTATGCTTTACTTTGAATTTAATAAATAATTATTAATAATTTTCTATTTGAATTACAACAAAAGTCTTGATTGATAGGTTGATTGAAAAACATATATCACTTTCAAACAGTAGCACATTTTTTGAATCTGAAACATGTGTCACATTATATGCTTTCCATACTATAAGATTAAAAAAACTTGAATTTAATGAAGTTTTGACCAAGCTAAGGTTGTCAGACATACACATTTTTTATATTTTTTAAAATTTGTATTAAAAAATTCATAGTTAATTGTTTACTTGGAAAAAAAATACAAAAAAATATGGATCACATCGGGACATGAGTCCTCTACTTATATCTAAAATATCATTAAAAAATACTATCATTTTATTGTGGTTAGGGTGGTTAGACAGACACCTACTTATTTTTTCCTTGAAATTTAAGTACTACTGCATTGAAATTTCAAATTTTCACCAAATAGATTTTTTTTTTTAAATAATCCTATTAGTTTAAAAGCTACATTCAATTTTATACAACTTCTATTCTTACATATTTTTGAAATAATATAGATAACTTATTCAAACTTTTACATAAAGTTTCCTAACTCTGATTTTTTTGAATTTTTTGCCACTTAAGCGCATATTTTTTCCATGATGAACCTGCACATACCCTTAAACTCTTTTACAAAAATAGAAAATCATTTCAAAGAGACCACATAAGCTTAATGAATACGCTAAGAAAAATAAAAGAGTCTAGAAACATTGAACAAGAAAGTAGGAGGGAAGAAGAATTAAATGTAGAAGTTGGAGAGTAGTTGATGAAGGAAGGCATGGGAGATTAAATTAGCTAAGCTGAGAGCACACATACACCAACACTTTCAAGATTCAATAGTTGGGGATAGTGTTGTGGCAGATCAAATGTTTGAGTACAAAGTTTCAGTTGTAAAGATAAATCTCATGGCGATGTTGCAAGAGATTATGATTTCAAATATCATATTGGAATTTACATTAAAATTGGAAAATGCAATTAGAAGTCAAAAAATAATTCACACAAAAGGCTAGTCAACTATTAGAGACAATGATCATTCGGTTGCAAGTATGAGCTAGTCTACTGGTGTTGTCATTGATGTCAACATAATTCAATATGTTGCAAAGTGTACTTGTATAATTGAGATGTTGTTGGGATGTTGTGAGTACATGGATCCATCTTTATGTCATTGCAGAAGTACTGTGTTGATGATTTTCCAAGTCTTTTGAGAAAATTAATAAAGAAGAGAACTTAGAGTGATGAATGTGTTCAGAATGTGCTCTAGTATGTGCACTACGTTTCTCTTGTGTTGATCCTATGCTTGTGTGGGTATAAGTATTTGATAATGGTTATCTTGTGGTGATATATCCTATGTTTTAGCTTCTGGTGTGATAGTACATGAAATTTACACTCACTGGTGTGTGAATTGTTCTGGTAGAGTTGATCTTCTCTAGACTGAGAGAAATGTTTTTTCTTGTAGTTCTCCATTGTTTTTTTTCAGATCTTGCAGATCTGGGATATAACTTGAGAAAGTGTTATCTAGGTTTTGGCAAAGAAGGTTGATTTTTCGTGATTCAGAAGTTATGTTTCAATGTTTCAGTATTGGTTTGCATAGCCTAGATGAATTGGTGAAACATGTTCAGAGTTTGAAGCATATGGGTATGTGCAGGATCATGATGGGCCAAAAAGTGGCAATATTATGGGTATTTGGAGGGTATGTGGCTGACGGCTTTTTTTTAACCCAAAATTAATGAAATGAAAAGGGGTTTTAAAGGAGATTCTTAGCTTTCCACCAATATAAATTATGCTTTACTTTGAACTTAATAAATAATTATTATTAATTTTCTATTTGAATTACAACAAAAGTCCCAATTGATAGGTTGATTGAAAAACATCTATCGCTTTTAAACAGTGTCACATTCCATGCTTTCCATACTATAAGATTAAAAAAATCTTGAATTTAATGAAGTTTTGACCAAGTCAAGGTGGTCAGACATACGAGTTTTTATATTTTTTAAAATTTGTAATAAAAAAATTATAAATAATTATTTACTTGGAAAAAAAATTACAAAAAAATATGGATCACACTGGTACATGAGTCCTCTACTTATATCTAAAATATTATAAAAAAATAGTATCATTTTATTGTGGTGAGGATGGTTAGACAAACACCTACTTCTTATTTTTTCCTTGAAATTTAAGTACTACTACATTGAAATTTCAAATTTTCACCAAATAGATTTTTCTTTTTTTAAATAATCCTATTAGTTTAAAAACTACATTCAATTTGATATAACTTCTATTCTTACATATTTTTGAAATAATATAGATAACTTATTCAAGCTTTTACGTCAAGTTTCCTAACTTTGATTTTTTTTAATTTTTTGCCACTTAAGGGCCTGCTTTTTCTGTGATGATCCTGCACATACCGTTAATTTTAAAAAAAAAAAAACAAAAAATAATTTCAAAGAGACCACATAAGCTTCATGAATACACCAAAAAAATAGAAGAGTCTAGAAACATTGAAGAAGAAAGTAGGAGGGAAGAAGAATTAAATGTAGAAGTTGGAGAGTAGTTGATGAAGGAAGGCATGGGAGATTAAATTAGCTAAGCTGAGAGCACACATACACCAAGACTCTCAAGATTCAATAGTTGGGGGTAGTGTTGTGCCAAATCAAAATTTTGAGTATCAAGTTTCAGTTGTAAAGATAAATCCCATGGCGTTGTTGCAAGAGATTATGATTTCAAATATCAGATTGGAATTTACATTAAAATTGGAAAATGCAATTAGAAGTCAAAAATAAATTCACATAAAATGGAACTACATGAGCACACACAAAAGGATAGTCAACTATGAGAGACAATGATCATTTGGTTACAAGTATGAGCTAGTCTAGTGGTGTTGTCATTGATGTCAACATAATTCAATATGTTGCAAATTGTACATGTATAGCTGAGATGTTGGGATGTTGTGAGTACATGCAGCCATATTTACGTCATTCTAGAAGTACTGTGTTGATGAGTTTCCAAGTCTTTTGAGAAAATTAATAAAGAAGAGAAGTCAGAGTGATGAATGTGTTCAGTATGTGCTCTAGTATGTGCTCTACATTTCACTTGTCTTGATCATATGCTTTTGTGGGTCTAAAGATTTGATAATGGTTATCTTGTGGTGATATATCCTAAGTTTTAGCTTTTGGTGTGCAAATTGTTTTGGTAGATTTGATCTTCTCTAGACTGAGAGAAATTTTTTTTCTCTGTAGTCCTCCATTGTTTTGTTTCAGATCTTGCAGATCTAGGATATAACTTGAGAAGGTTGATTTTTGGTGATTTAGAAGTTATGTTTTAGTGTTTCAATATAGGTTTGCATAGTCTAGATGAACTGGTGTAACATGTTCAGAGTTTGAAGCATATGGGTATGTGCAAGATCATGATAGGCCAAAAAGTGGCACTATGATGAGTATTTGCACGGTATGTGGCTGATGGATTTTTTTTACCCAAAATTGATGAAATAAAAAGGGGTTTTAAAGGAGATTCTTAGCTTTGCACCAATATAAATTATTCTTTACTTTGAATTTAACTTCTAATTATTATTCATTTTCTATTTGAATTACGACTAAAGCCCTAATTGATAGGCTAATTGAAAAACATCTATAACTTTCAAACAGTATCACATTTTTTGAATCTAAAACATGTATCACATTCTATTCTTTGTATACTATAGGATTAAAAAAAAGAAAACTGAATTTCATGAAGTTTTGACCAAGTTAAGGTGGTCAGACATATAGGTTTCTATATTTTTTAAAAGTTGTAATAGAAAATTCATAATTAATTATTTACTTGGAAAAAAATTATAAAAAGATATGCATCACATCCAGACATGAGTCCTCTAATTATATCTAAAATTTTATAAAAAAATACTATCATTTGATTGTGGTTGGGGTGATCATACAAACACGTACTTCTTATTTTTTACTTAAAATTTAAGTACTACTGCATTGAAATGTCAAATTTTCACCAAATAGAATTTTTTCTTTTTTAAAATAAACCTAGTAGTTTATAAATTAAAGTCAATTTGCTAAAAATTCCATTCTTACATATTTTTTAAAAAAGATAGGTAACTTATTCAAATTTTTATGTCAAGTTGCCTAACTCTGATTTTTCTAAAATTTTTGCCTCTTAAGGGCCTATTTTTTCCATGATGATCCTACACATACCCATATTGTATTTCTTGCAAATTATGTATCTGATGAAATCTGAGATCTATTCTTGTACATAATGAATCATGTTGTGGATTATGTGTGTCACCTTCTTGTTGGGAAATGTGTACATCAATGTGTATAACACTGAATTTTCACCCTATGTGAAATTCCCCTTTTTTCCTTCATCCACATTAGAAAACGAAGTTCAAAGGCTTAATTCCACTTAGGCCCACTGATGGCAATCCACTTGGTGCCTATTTTTTGTGTAGGTGGGGGTGTTTTTTTCAGGAACGCCCACCCAATATGTAGAAATCCACGTGGCGTGCTTATGTCCTTGGCAGATTCCTACAGTTGAGCCAATGGAGGTGTTACTCTTCTCATTGGCAGTGAAGTTGTAGCACCTACTTCGACTAATCGACCTAAATATAGTCATTTTCTTCCCTCATTCTTCATATTTAGTCCTTCAACTTGCATTTCAACTTTTCATCACATCAAGTTGCCAGTCTTGCACTCTCACAATCTAATTTTCGCTCACTCCAAGCATCCAAGAATTCCATTGCAATAAAAGCTCCACTCTGTCACTTCGGTAGAGTACGTTTGGGACCACACCATTATAGCAGAGGCTTGAGTTACTCTTATTTCTCCCCCAAGCAGCCTTGAGTGCTCTTGGTGGAGGTGGTAAGCTTCCCTCTCATCTCCTATATCACTTGGTTGAGTAGCATAGTTCTATTTTGTAGTGCTTTTATTCTTAATACTTTATTACTTCTATACCTTATTTCCTTGGTTGTTTGTGGAGGTGGAAACACCTAAATGGGGGTCTCAATGATCCAGGCCCCTATACATCCACCCAAAATTCTCCCTCTTGTTATGTGTAGGTGTGTGTATTGTGATGAAGATCAACTGGAAAATGAATTCCTTAGTGAGATCCTTCTTACCCTTTATACTCTTTCTTATTTTCTAGTGTTAATCTGGCCCTTTAGTTGAGTAGCTAGGCCATTAGTCATTTTGGTGAATTCAACCTTTTCTTTGATGTTGTCTGACCATATAGACTACAATGTGCTTTAGAGATGCCATCATGCTGTGCCATCATCTAGAGTCTGTGTTGATGTCCTCAGGAAGAGAGCTCCCTAAGGCACAAAGTTGAGCCTAAAAAACTAACTCGCGTAGCCTTGCATTAAAACTTGGGATTGCAACGTGATTGCAGGGAATCATAGTCCTCATCATTCTCATCCTCATAACCATAAACATTGCACTTAACTGAGGTAAGCTAAGGAAACCTCTTGCATCTCGACCCTACATTAACTGGGGTCTTGCACATAGTGGTCCCCCTCTCTTACATTTTTGGTGAACTTGACATGAACCATTTTGGTTCCATTCTTGCAATATTGATATTTTCTTTCCCCATACTCTAGGAGTGTTGTAGGTGTAAGTGTTGTAAGGATATCACCTTGCGACCCAACCTACAACCCCTAGTTGACGTAGTTGGAAGGTTCCAAAGGTATTGCACAACTAAACCTTAATTGCGTCACCATCTTATCCATTAACCTTTAGGGACTCTATGAAAGCACTATCTAGTGTGCATAATGGCCTCCTTCCTGCATCAACCCATCCCCTCTATGTAGCCTTTTGGCATAACCTTTACTTCATAGGACCTACTAATGGGCTTTAATAAGGAACCATCTCCCCTTTACATTCCTATGCAGATCAATGGAAACATTGTAACCGATATTCTTGTTGATCTGACGTCACAAGTGAACATAATAATGAAGGAGATTATGCTTATAAAAATTTTACACAAGGATGGATACAATGTTCTTGTGAGTTTCATCTACACACATGATGGGCTTTTCATACCCCCTTTTGGTAGCATTGTCCTATCAGTCTTAGTTGGACATAAGTCCATGAACCTCTTGTTTGATATCATTCCTAGATCTGAACTCTTTAGGGTAAAATTCGGTATACCTTGGTTGGTGGTGATGAACATGGTACCCTCCATCATGCATAAATGTTTAAAATTTATCGACAGAGGTTTTGTACACATGATCCATGACACTGGTTATAGACAACTAGTTGCACATGGTAGCTACTCCTTGGATCACGAGTGGCCTGTGTTTGTGGGCCCCCTTTCACTTAGGATAGACCTTTTGCATAAGACATATAAAAACTACAAGAAAGGACATCTGAGGCTGAAAGTAAGGTACCCTCCCTCACCTTATGCTATCTCACATAGGGCTTGCTTGAAGGTTGATAGTGATGTCGCTAAGGATCGAAAGGGGAAAGAAGAGAAGTGGTCTTGTGATACTCTTTCTTCCTCCTTTTTTTCCAAGTTTGACGCTTCTTCTCGCTTAGTCGTGGTACCATCAGTTTTCTCTTTTCATTTGTAGGAGAACCCTTTGGTGCCTGCTTGGTGGAAGCCTAAGTGTCCCACATTTGAGCTTCCTATTCTTTCGATGGAACCTAGACCCGCTCGGTATGATAGGAAGAAGGTCTCTTAAGGAGAGTCCTCCTTGTCTTGACATCCACGACTTCCTATTGTTCTTTCTCCTATGGTAGTGAGTGGAAAGGGGCCCACTATTGAGGCTCTCGAGTTGACTCCTCCTATCTCTCCTTAGCCCACTCCCCCTTCTCTTGTATAGAATCTTGTTCCTCTGCCTAAGATGACTATATTGGATTTTATTGTGGTTGATTAGGAACCTCCTATCCCTTTGCAACCTCTGACTTCTAACTCCAAGAGTTGTAGAAACTTCCTTGCACGTGAGTGCAAGCAACGATAAAAGGCTCTCCTGGCCAAGCAATCTGCCTCACAACAAAAGGAGGAAGGAATGACTGCTCCTATTTTAGGACCTCTTGCAATGTCTTCTTCCTCCCTTCCTTCTATTTCTCTCCAGTCTAGTCTGCTCCCAGCTTCCATTACGGACCTGAATGTGCCTAACCCTAAATAGGTACATGTGTTTATCACTCCTTCGATGGAGTCACCTTTGCTATTATCCATCCCAGACATCCAACACTTCCCAAAGCCCATGAATATGGTTAACACTTTGGTCATATCCATTTCTATTCTTTCTTCCTCTTCCTCTACACCCCTAGCTTCGTCTATGGGGTATGTGCAAGATCATGATGGGCCAAAAAGTGGCAATATTATGGGTATTTGTAGGGTATGTGGCTAACGAATTTTTTTAACCCAAAATTGATGAAATGAAAAGGGTTTTTAGAGGAGATTCTCAGCTTTGCACCAATATAAATTATGCTTTAATTTTAATTTAATAAATAATTATTATTCATTTTATATTAGAATTACGACTAAAGTCCTAATTGATAGGCTGATTGAAAAACATCTATAACTTTCAAACGGTATCACATTTTTTGAATCTGAAACATGCGTCGCATTCTATGCTTCACATACTATAGGATTAAAAAAAGAAAAATTTAAATTCCATGAATTTTTGACCAAGTTAAGGTGGTCAGACATGCGAGTTTTTATATTTTTTAAAAGTTGTAATAAAAATTCATAATTAATTATTTACTTGGAAAAAAATTACAAAAAATATGCATCACATCTGGACATGAGTCCTCTACTTGTATATAAAATCTTATAAAAAAAATATTATTATTTTATTATGGTTAGGGTGGTCAGACAGACACCTACTTCTTATTTTTTCCCTAAAATTTAAGAACTATTGCATTGACATTTCAAATTTTCACCAAATAGATTTTATTTATTTTTAAATAAACTTCATAGTTTAGAAACTACATTTAATTTTCTACAAATTCTATTCTGACATATTTTTGAAATAATATAGATAACTTATTCAAATTTTTACATCAAGTTGCCTAACACTGATTTTTCTAAATTTTTTGCCACTTAAGGGCCTGTTTTTTCCATGATGATCTTTCACATACCCTATGGGGAGTTCATCTCCTCCAATAAAGAAAGACGCAGAGGTTGATCCTTCTAGAGATGAACGACGTAAGAGGAGTCCACCTTCTTCGCAAGGTGGTCCTGTGATGACTTGTTTTTTCCTTGTGATAGAATGAGTTATGACTTCTCTTGAGTTCGTCACCATTCTTGAGTCATTCAGTGATCTTAGCGGTGAACCTCAGGAACAACCTGCATCATCCACTAGGGATAGGAATGGTGCTCCTATGTGATGCATGTTTAATTCTATGGATGAAGTCCTAGCCCTGTAGAGTTGATCTCCTCTAGACTGAGAGAAATGTTTTTTCTCTGTAGTCCTCCATTATTTTGTTTCAGATCTTACAGATCTAGGATATAACTTGAGATGGTGTTCTCTAGGTTTTGGAAAAGAAGGTTGATTTTTGGTGATTTTGAAGTTATGTTTCAGTGTTTTAGTACGGGTTTGCATAGTTTAGATGAACTGGTGAAACATGTTCAGAGTTTGAAGCATATGGGTATGTGCAAGATCATGATAAACCAAAAAGTGGCAATATGATGGGTATTTGTAGGGTAACCGATCTTCATAAAATTGCTGACTTTGACTCCACAAGAGCTTGGCAGAGAGGACCTTGAGGGGCCCTCTTCCTTGGCCCTTGTTGTGGGAGGGATGGATGCCCCTCCTCTTAACATACCCTCCTTGCAGGCTCATCCTCCTACTTACGAGGATTTATATTGGGAAGTAGATGACCTCTTGGCTTATCAATATTAGGAGGCCTCTTTCTTGATCTTGTGTGTGTGTGTTTTGTGATGTGTTCCCCCATACTTGTGTTATGTGTGCCTAGATGACCCTCATTACCCTCATTGGTGCTTAGATATAGGCATGGTTTTTTGTGTTGTAAACCTTCTATCTATATCATCATTCTTCCATGTTTGTGATTCATTTTCAATAAATTGGGGATGATGCAAAGCATTGGGGGCATTAAGGTTCCCCTTCCATGTTGACCCAATTTTTATTTTTACTTTTTTTTCTCGTGCATTCCTCACATGGCCTGATATAGTAGGGGGTTGATGACAGTTCATTTATATACTATTAAATTATACATACTTATATATATTTATGAGTATTTCTGACCCCAAAATATCATGCTACCCCTATGTCCTATGTTTGTGTTTTCTTTTTGCTTCCTTTATCTTTCTCTCTTCTTTGTTTGAGTTGTCCCTTTCATGTGTGACAATTCCTTGGAATTTAACACTTCAACTTATAGAAAATGCATTTTCTTCCAATCAATCTTTTATTGAAAGTCTTCACAAAATTTTCCTTAGAATCACATTCTCAACTTGGAACCCTAACAAAATTTGTTTCCTTCATCATGAGTTTGTAAAGAAAGGACTTGAAGATCTTCCTTTGAATTGGGAATTACTTTTACTACCCCTCACATGGAGGTAGATCTTTCCTTTCAAATTCTTTGATGAAGTGAACACATTTCGAAAGGATTCCTTGATGACGAATCACTCTAAGAAGAATGAATAATTTTAGATTGTGTGTCCCTTGAGTGGATCCCACTTTCTTCTTCATGGCAAGTTCCTAAGGGACCCTTCTTTCAAAGCCTTTACGATGAATGGATTCTTTCATGTCTAGCCTAGGGGTCGCCCAACTACGCTCATTCGATTTATCCTTTTGCATCTAGCTTTGGGGTAGCCTAAATAGACGTTACCTTTCAAACAATGTGCCCCTTGAGTGGACCCCTCTCCTTTTGAAGGGTTCTTGAGGGACCCCTTTGAAAGTTTTACTTATTGATAGTGTCGCCGATTTTGACATGTTTTATCTATGTGTAGACATGTCACTACTTTTGACATGTTCTATATGTGGGTAGACATGTCACCGCTTCCTGACTCTGTGGAGTCTACTTTCTTAGGTTCCTCCATAAGAGAGATCTTGGGGGATACCTCCCTACAAGACCAAGAAATTTTAGGGTGCTCTCATTCGAGCTTCCTCCATGTGAGAGATCTTAGGGGTGGCTCCTATGCAAGACCGAGTACCTGTAGGGCACTTCTTTCAGTATTCTTCATGCTTGAGTTCATGGAAAATACCATCCCTATAGGATTGAGTGACTGTAGGGCACTTCCTTGGGACTCCCATCATGTGAGAGATCTTGGAGGTTGCCTCCTTATAGGTTTCTAGGCCAGTAAGATGGTTTGTTTTTCCAACTTCATAGTTCTAAGTAGCTATGAAGTCCTTTGCTTTTTCTGCATGCTAAACTGAGTACTACTTCCTCAATGGTTTAGGTATACATTTCTAAACCTACTCTCTTCTTGATCGACTTTACCGAGCACTCATCAATGTTTGTGCTTGCTAAAGTAGGGGAAAAATGTATCAAAGTGAATTTTCACCCTATGTGCAATTCCCCTTTTTTCCTTTATCTACCTTAGAAAACCAAGTTCGGAGGCTTAATTCACTTAATTTTGTTGATGGCAATCCACTTGGCACCTATTTTGTGTGTCGGTGGGGGCGTTTCTATTGGGGATTCCTACGTCATGTGTAGAATTCCACACAGTGCACTTATGTCCCTAGTAGACTCCTATGACTGAGCCAATAGAGGCGTTACTCTTCTCATTGGCAGTGAAGTTGTAATGCCCCCTATGGTTGACTGACCTGAATATGGTCGTTTTCTTCCCTCATTCTTCATATTTAGTACTTCAACTTGCATTTCAACTCTCCATCACATCAAGCTACCATTCTTGTCCTCTCACAAGCTCATTTTCACTCACTCCAAGCATCCAAGCATTCAATTACAGCAAAAGCTCCACTCTGTCACTTTGGTAGAGCACGTTTGGAACCACACCATTGTATTAGAGGCTCTAGTTCCTCTCATTTTTCCCCAAAGTATCCTTGAGTGCTCTTGGTGGAGGTGGTAAGCTTCCCTCTCCTCTCCTCTATCTCTTGGTTGAGTAGCATAGTACTATTTTGTAGTGCTTCTATTCTTGTTACTTTATTACTTCTTTATCTTGTTTCCTTGGTTGTTTGTGGAGGTGGAAACACCAAAATAGGGGTCTGACTAAGGAAGGCCCCTATACAACCATCCAACATTCTCCCTTTTGTTATGATTAGGTGTGGGTATTATGAGGAAGATCAACTGGTGAACAAATTCCTTGGTGAGATCCTTCTTACCCTTCTTACTCTTGCTTATTTGCTTTACAATATTAGAGAATACTTTGTTTACTTGCTAGTGTCATTCTAGCCCTTTAGTTGAGTAGCCAGGCCATTAGTAATTTTGGTGAGTTCAACCTTGTCTCTATTGTTTTCTTACCATACAGACTATAGCGTGCTTTAGAGACACTAGCATGTTGCGTTGTCATCTAGAGTTTTTGCTAACATCCTCAAGCAAATAGCTCCCAAGGAATAGAGTTGAACCTAAAAATTGACTCGCCTAGCCCTACATTGAAACTCAAGATTGTTGACTGATTGTAGCGCATCATACTCCTCATCATTCTCATCCTCATAACACTAAACATTGCACTTAGCTAAGGTAAGTTAGGGAAACCTCTCACATCTCAATGCTCCATGCCCTGGGGTCTTTCATGTGGTTGTCCCCCTCTCTTATATTTTTTGTGAACTTGACGTGAACCATTTTTGCTCCATTCTTGCAATATTTACATTTTCTTTCCTTGTACTCTAGGAGTGTTGTAGGTGTGAGTGTTGTAATGTTGTCACCTTGCAACCCAACCTATAACCCCTAGTTGACATAGTTGGAATTTTCCAAAGGTATTGCACAAAAAAATATTAATTGGGTCACTGTCTTATCTATTAACCTTTAGGGACTCTATGAAAGTGTTGTCTATTTTGCATAATGGCCTCCTTCCTGCATCTACCCATCCCCTATGTGCAGCCTGTGGGCATAACCTTTACTTCACATGACCTACCGATGGGCTTTAACAAGGAACCATTTCCCCTTTACATTCTTGCATGGATTGATGGAAACATCATATCCAGTGTTCTCATTGATCCAATGTCACAAGTGAGCATATTAATGGAGATTATTATGCTTATAAACTTTTACATAAGGATGGATAGTGATGGTGATGATGAGTTTGAAGCAAACTTCACTAGGAAGTTGAAGAAAGGAACTGGAAAGTATAAAGGTATGTTGACCTTTAAATGTTTTAGTTATGGTAATTTTGGTCATTATGCTTCAAGATGTCCAAATAGAATTGTACATAAGAAGAACAAGGACTATAAGGATAATAATAGAAAGGATAAGAAATATAAGAAGCTATGCAATATTAAAGATGAAGCAAGAATTTCTGATGATGAATCTGAGAATGGGGTTGATGATAATGAATTCTTTTTTCTTAACTTTGGAAAGTAAGTATGTATCCACTAACCCTAGAAAATGTGTAACCAAGAAGGATTTTGAGAATAAAAGGAATAGGATGGAAGTTACTTTGGTTCCCACTTTTCATGCAAGACATGATGAAGACTATTGGGTAATTGATAATGGATGTTCTAATCACATGACCAGAGATAAGAGTAAGTTCACTAAACTTGAGAAATGTGATGGTGGTTTACTTATGTTTGGTGATGATTCAGGAGCTAAGATTTGTGGGAAAGGTTGAACTAGTTTTGATGGAATGCACAGTATTGATGATGTATATTATGTGAAGGGTTTAAGGAATAACCTTCTGAGTGTTGGTCAGATGTGTAGCAATGGTTTTAAACTTATGTTTTAGAATAATACATGTAAAATCCAAAGAGGATCCAGAGATGGAGATATGGTTGTTGTTGGAAGAAGAACTCATGGAAACATCTATCAACTTAAGGGACTTGATGGTCAATAGCTTGTATCTCAAGTCAGTGAAAGTTGGTTATGACACTAGAGAATGGGACATGTAAATTTTGATAACCTAGTCAAAATAACTTCAAAAGAGATTGTTCGAGGACTACCCATAATCACAAGACTTACTAATGCTATTTTTAGAAGTTGTCAATTGGGGAAACAAACAAGATCTAACTTTAAGGGAAAAGAGAACTCTACTACTGTAATGCTAGAGTTAGTTCATACCGATCTCTGTGGTCCAACTAGTACTAGAAGCTTGAATGGTGAGAGGTATTTCATTCTGATTTTTTATAATTATACTCGAATGACATGGGTTTCTTTTCTTAGAGAAAAGACTCAAGCTCTAGATAGGTTTAAGATATTCAAAGCAAGAGTGGAAAATGAAGTAAATTTGAAAATCAAGTGTTTGAGATCTGATAGAGGTAGAGAATTCACTTTTAGTGAATTTAGTGCATTTTGTGAACAACATGGCATAAAAAGATAGTTTTCTACTCTAAGAAACCATCAATAGAATGGAGTAGTTAAAAGGAAAAATAGGATAGTACATGAAGCTACTAGAACCATGATGAAAGAATCAAATGTACCGGATGTGTACTGGAGAGAGGTGATACACACTATGTTTTATATTCTTCATAGAGGTCAGATCAGATACAACACACAAAATCCTTTTGAGTTATGGACTGGTAAGACTCGTACTATGAAGTATTTCAAGGTATTTAGAAGCATATGTTATATTAAAAGAGATTATTCAAAATTTTGGAAAGTATGATGCTAGATGTGATGAAGGAATCTTTCTTGGATACTCTATTACTATCAAAGCATAAAGATGCGTTAATAAAATATTAAGAAGGGTTGTTGAAAGTGTTAATGTGAAAGTTAATGAAGACATATGGAGACCTATTGAGGTAAGTGAAGTTGAACTTGATGATCCTATTTGTGGACATGTACCTAAGGAGAACAAGGAGAAGGAAGAAGAAGAGAAAGAAGAACAAAATGAGATAAAATTTGTTGTTAAGACTCCTAAGTATGTACAAAAGAACCACCTAAAGGAGCAAATAATTGGAGATAAAAGTGGAGGTGTGAATACAAGAAGTAAAGTAGTGGCTGAGGTAAATCTCTGTTTACTCTCTAAAGTTGAACCTAAGTATGTGAGTGAAGCATGTGAAGATGAGAGTTGGATGAAATCTATGAAAGAAGAGTTGCAACAGATAGAAAAGAATTAGACATGGGAACTAGTCCCTATTCCTATGAATAAAAATGTGGTTGGCTTGAAATGGGTGTTCCAGAATAAGCTAAATGAAAGTGGAGAAGTTGTAAGGAATAAGGCAAGACTTGTATGCAAGGGATATTCACAAGTTGAAGATATATATTTTGAAGATACATTTTCCCTTGTGGCTAGAATTGAAGCTATTAGGATTTTTTTGGCATTTTCTGCCCACAAGGACTTCAAAGTGTATCAAATGGATGTTAAGTCAACATTTTTGAATGGTGAATTGGAGGAAGAAGTGCACATGGAACAACTTGAAGGGTTTCAATTATCTGAAAAATCAAACATGGTTTGCAAGTTGAAGAAGGCATTGTATGGACTGAAGCAAGCTTTAAGAGCTTGGTATGAAAGATTGGAAAAATACCTGACAAAACAAGGATTCAACAAAGGCTCTACTGACAACAATCTTTAGTTCAAAGTGAAAGGTAACAAAATGTTGCTAGTAGTTGTATATGTTGATGATATCAATTTTGAAGGAATGTGTAAAAGTTTGCTGAAGAGATGCAAAAATAATTTGAGATGTCTATGATTGGTGAATTGAGTTTCTTTTGTGGTCTACAAGTGAATCAAACTGATAAAAGGATATTCATTTCATAATCTAAGTATGTAAAAGAGTTGTTGAAGAAGTTTGGGATGGATGATTCCAAACTGGTTCGTACTCCTATGGTAACTAGATGTAAACTGAGCACAAATGATGTATTTTTTAAGACTGATCAAAGTGTATATAGATCTATGATTTGCAGACTATTGTATCTTACTCCTACTAGACTATATATTATGCATGTAGTATGTTTAGTTGCTATATTCTAAGAAGATCCTAAAGAAGTAGATGTTACAGCTGTAAAGAGGATATTTATATATCTTAAAGGTACCCTAGATTATGGATTATGGTATCCTAAGAGTGATGATTTCACCTTGAGTGCTTATACCGATGTTGATTGGGTTAGATGTGTAGATGACCGAAAGAGTACCAATGGTGGTGCTTTCTTTCTTGGCATAAGATTGGTTTCATGGTTGAGTAAAAATCAAGACTCATTTTATCTATCCACTACAAAGGCATAATATATTGCCGTAACCTCTTATTACACACAAATTTTATGGATGAAGCAAACAATGAAATACATTGGATTAATATGTGATGAGCCTATTTCTATTTTTTGTGACAACACAAGTGAAATAAACATTTCAAAGAACATGGTTATGTATTCAAGAAAAAAACACATATCTATCAAATATCATTTCCTGAGAGAAAAATTGTTGGAGAATGAAGTCAGATTGTAGTATGTGACAACAAAGGAAAAAATTGTAGACATATTTACTAAGGCTATTTTGAAGGATAATTTTGAGCATCTTAGGGAGAGTTTGGGGGTCATTGGCCCTCTGAACTATGTGCACATTCAGGTGCATCAATCAATTGAATTCATAGATTCTTTATTTACCTACATTGATAAATAGGACTACTCCACAAGTGGAGTAGAAAATGTTTTCATTGTTGTAGTATGAGTATACTCCTAAGAAGGATTAGTCAGAGTCATTGGTCTTTTCTATTGATGTAAAAGTGGGAGAGAAAATCATGGGTATGTGCAGATTATGATGGGCCAAAAAATGGTGATATTATGGGTATGTGTAGGGTATGTCGTTGACAAATTGTTTATACCTAAAATTGATGAAATGAAAAGGATTTTTAAAGGAGATTCTCAGCTTTCCATCAATATAAATTATAATTTACTTTGAATTTAATAAATAATTATTATTCATTTTCTATTTGAATTATGACTAAAGTCCTAATTGATAGGCTGATTGAAAAACATCTATAGCTTTCAAATGGTATCACATTTTTTAATCTGAAACATGTGTCACATTCTATGCTTCACATACTATAGGATTAAAAAATAAAAATTGAATTTCATGATGTTTTGACCAAGTTAAGATGGTAAGACATAAGAATGTTTTATATTTTTTAAAATTTGTAATGAAAAATTAATAATTAACTATTTACTTGTAAAAAAAAAAATACAAAAAAATATGTATCACATCTAGACATGAGTCCTTTACTTATATATAAAAAATTATAAAAAATTATTAGCATTTTATTGTGGTTAGGCTAGTCAGACAAACACCTACTTCTTATTTTTTCCATAAAATTTAAGTACTACTTCATTGAAAATTCAAATTTTCACCAAATAGATTTTTTTAAATAAACCTAGTAGTTTAGAAACTACATTTAATTTTTTACATATTCTATTCTTACATATTTTTTAAATAATAAAGATAACTTATTCAAATTATTTACATTAAGTTGCCTAACTCTGATTTTTCTAAATTTTTTACCACTTAAGGGTTTGTTTTTTCCATGATGATCCTACACATACCCTCCTATGAAAAATAGTTATAGTAGAAGAGAAGGTGTTCTCCCAGGATATTATGTAAAAAGTTGTCTTTGATGGTTTTTCACATGATGTGTTGCCATCAATGACAAAGGGGGAGATTGTTGCAAGTATGAGCTAGTCTAGTGGTGTTGTCATTAATGTTGTCATTGATGACAACACATTTTAGTATGTTGCAGATTGTACATGTATAGCTGAGATAGTGTTGAGATGTTGTGAGTACATGGAGATATCTTTATGCCATCGCGGATGTACTATGTTGATGAGTTACCAAGTGCTTTTGAGAAAATTAATAAAGAAGAGAAGTCAAAGTGATGAATGTGTTCAGAATGTGCTCTGGTATGTGCTTCACATTTTTTTTTGTTCATCCTATGCTTGTGTGCATCTAAAGATTTAATAATGGTGATCTTGTGGTGATATATCCTACGTTTTAGCTTCTGGTGTGTGAATTGTTTTGGAAAAGTTGATCTTATGTGGACTAAGAGAAATGTTTCTTCTTTGGATTCCTCCACTATTTTTTTCAAATCTTGCAGATCTAGGATATATATTGAGATGGTGTTCTCTAGGTTTTGGAAAAGAAGGTTGAAGTTTGTTGATTCATAAGTTATGTTTCAGTGTTTCAATATGGGTTTAGACAGTCTTGATGAACTGGTGAAAGGTGTTCAGATTTTGAAGAATATTACACTTGATGGGGATGTATCTGAAGAAATATGAGATGTATTCTTGTGCATAATGATTTTTTTTGTGGATTCTATGTGTCATCTTCTTGTTGGGAAGTGTGTTCATCAATGTTCATTTGTGTTTTCATTAGGTTTGGCTGACCTAGTGTTTACACTTCATTTGAAGAATAAAATTTAATTAAGGAAGTGTCTGGTTGATCTGAGACATTATTTTTGGCCTTGGTTAAATTTTTTATCGGTCCACTCTCATTCCCTTCCACCACAGGAATTTTGAGTTTCCAACCTAATT
Organism: Sequoia sempervirens; assembly: GCA_007258455.2. NCBI lineage: Eukaryota > Viridiplantae > Streptophyta > Pinopsida > Cupressales > Cupressaceae > Sequoia > Sequoia sempervirens. The sequence continues at coordinate 67,589,046 of VDFB02000002.1, forward strand.
TAAACTTATGAAATGAGGTATTTGTGGTCAACCTTGGAGAAATTTTCTAAGGTTGAGGATGGTATATAAATCTCTTTTCATGATCTTGCAATGTAGATGACAACTTTGCAACTTTTCATCTTTGACATTTTTTCTTCAATCTTGTTCTATGCTTGACCTTCAACCTAAAAATATGAAAACACACATCAAGGGATGGAAAAAACTTGTTGATTGTTATGAAATAGGGGTTTTCCTTGGTCAAACCCTGTTTAGGTAATTAAACCTCATGATGAAACAATGATACCTTAAATGATCTCTTGTAATGTAAATCTACAATCTAAGATGAAGTGGCCATGAAGAATGTAGATCTTGATCTTGACTTGGATGCGAAATAATGCTTAACATGGATCTTGAATACTACATCAAGAAACTAGCTCAGCAACATGCTTGAAGCACTATGCCTTTGACATAATGATATGACCTTGAATTGCTGCAATAAAACTTCAATAATATACCCTTGAATTTCTTGTAATTGCTCTATTGATAACTTGAACTTCCTAGGTGAAACTATGTGAATTATCCTTGTATTTATACTAAATCTAAGGTTTAACCTCAAAATTCAAATTATCCAAGACGACTTTAGATCTAGGATTCAAAATAATTGAAATCCCTCCAAAAATAAGTTTAATAGGGGATATCCTAGGTAAGGAGTACCCATTTTCCACCTTAGGCGAATGGCTCCTAGCACAATTTTCTAGAATCAAGCTTCGAGGAGGTGAAAAATTACTAAAATCCAACTACAAATATGTGTAAAAAGGGGGGTCCTAGGTAAGGAAGACCTATTTGCCACCTTGGGCGAATGGGTATTAGAACAATTTTCTAGGACCAAGCTTCGTGGAGGTGAAAAATTACTAAAATCCCACCACAAATATGTTTAAAAATGGGGATCCTAGGTAAGGAGGACTCATTCACCACCTTGGGTGAATGGGTCCTAGCACATTTTTCTAGGACTCAAACCTTACCAAATTCTATGTTATGTAATATTATTAATGAGTGTTAGGATAAATACTTCAAAAATGTAATAATTAAGGCTTGGATTTGAATTAAAGGGGCCAATTAAGCTCTAATTTACCTCAATTTTTTAATAAAGCCCTAGATTAACATGAAATTTTATGAAAATACTTTACAACACCCTAAATAAGGCACAATTAAGTACAATTAATTGTCGACATAGGCATTGATTTGTCTTGGCGAACAGGAATGATCACGTGGACTTTCGATAAGACACAGGATGCTCTACGAGATATCACCCGACTATGCATTGTCTTAGTGAAGGTAGATGAAGGACACATCTCAACGTGAGTGTGTTTTTGTCACAGTGACTCAGAATGGATAAGGTTTAAGTCTTTTGGTGAAACACAATGAAATCTACAAAACGTCTCCCTGATTATGAATTGTCTCAGCGACACCAGATGAAAGGATGACTTTTGGTAAAATAAAGCATCATCTACAAAATGTCTCCCCGACAGCAGAATGTCACAGCGACACATGAGAGTTAAAAGGGATTTCAGTGAAACTTAATGTGGTTTGCGAGAGGTCTTCCCGACATCACTAGGTCATAGCAAAAAATGAAGAACATTACATGGCTCTTGGCATAAGATAGGATATTCATTATGACTTCTCCCTAACTCTGATGGGTCATGGCGAAAGCGATAACTAAGGGGAATCACTGGTGATTTAATTTCCTTTGGCAGGACTATCTAGATGTCTCGGTGAATGACTAACAAACTCTATCACTATGGCCAACATGTGATTTTCTAAGTATACTTGCATGCCGACATCTTTGGTTGGTACTGAATCTCTAGCAAAATATTCTCTGAGAATTTATAGGTTATGATTTTTTGTTAGTGGGCAGTCGTGGTTTTGATGAAAATCTATCAGTTACAATTTGAAATCTCCTGATTCAATGTAGAAATTAAAGCTCTCTGGATAGGCGTTACTCTGATTTTTACCATCATCTATAGATCATCATTATTCTACTTCATATTCTAAAATTAGCAAGAGATGTTTTAGATTCTAGTGAAAAATGCATTTTGAAGATTTCTTCATGATAGACATACTTGAAGTGTATAAAACGTAGTGTTGTGAATACTGAAAGTGTTGCTGGCCAGTAGTTCTGAGAGATAGTTATTTTGGCAGTATCAAGAGATGTATTGAAAAATTATGTAATACAAGAGTTGGATTCTTAGAGTATTAAGTAGATAAGAGTGCTGAGTTTCTTGAGCTTACTAGAAAACAGAGAGATCCTCTACTATGATTATTGTTCTGAAAATAATTTGAGGGGTTGGTGCTCCTTGAAATTGGTGTTTCAAAATGAGGGGTTGGTGCTCCTTGAGTTGGTGCTTAGAAATTAGCCTATAAGGCATTGTTAACTTTGGTTTTTGAAGATTAAGCTAGTAAGGTAGTTTTGGAGTGGTTTTCCACTCGGTAAATCCTTTGTCTTATGGTCTCTTTGTTTTGGTGTCATAATTTTTCTTGATTGTGATAATTTTTATCAGTCTGAACATTTTTGAATGATAGTTCCTTCATATCTGCAAATATTTAGTTCAATTATCTTGCACAAGTCATTGCTAAAGATTCTTATTCAAAAGGAAGCTTAAAGGTTCTCATTTGATTCATTGCTCAAGAATAGTTATAATTTGCTAAAGGTGTTTGTTGTCTAAATACCTTTCTTGTCTTTAAAGTTGCATTCAAATCAATTGTTTAAGAAGTGAGTCAATAATGTTGATCATCATTTGCACAGTCTTATGAGTTGCGCCTACTCTGTCATCATGCTTTGATTGTTAATCAATGTCAGCCATAACTATTTCGGAAAATGCAAGATATCTTACTCAAATCATATTTTCATAAGTTGTCTAATAGACTGAGTTAATGTTGTCATATCTTTGTGCTTTCAAAAGTGATTACTCTACTCTATTGTTGAAAGAAAAGGAAATCAGAATTAAAATCTTGGTCGAAGTTGAAAAAGTTTAGACACTGATTCACCCCCCCTCTCAGTGTCTGTCCATAACTCCAACACAATGTCCTCTTGTCATTATCAGCCATATCTGCAGGACATTGCAAAGTTTGTAGATATTGGACAATCTTTCTATACCATCCACATGTTTGCATATCACAGATCGATGCAACATCAATAGTATCTATTTGATTGATTTGATTAGCTTCCAAATTAGTTTTTTCCATCAATTTAGTTAGGCCTTGCCCTCTTACTAACTTGGTATTTTGGACATCAATGTTGAATTCTTGAATCCTTCTACCTTTAGTTTCTTGTTGTGTGAAGATATCTTTCACATCACTAGGTACAAAAGCTATGACAGTAGCCCCCACTAAATAAGTCCTAAAATTCTTCATAGCCTTGACTAGAGCATATGCTTGTTTTTTAATCATATCATACTTAAGCTTTGTTTCTTGTAAAGATTTGCTAAAGAATGCAACAAGTTGTTCATAGCCCTCCTCATTTTTTTGTAGTAAGACATCAACAATAGTTTTGACATGAGTTTTGACACATAAATACATATACATATATCTAAACACATATGTATATTTATATATATGTATGTGTATATATGTATAGATGGCCATGAAATTATGTGTGTATCTCTCAAGTTACATTTGTACATTGTATATATAAATGCATGTGTGTATATGTATATATGTATGTATATATATATACATACATACATACATACATATTATATATATATATATATATATATATATATATATATATATATATATATATATATATATATATATATATATATATATATATATATATATATATTTGTCAACTATATATGATTGTTTGGAGCTTTGATTAGAAACTAAACACAGATGAATATATCTTAATTTTGTATTACTCTTCATATGTATATTACAATAGGAAATATTGAATTGTTTAGATGTGTTGTATCTTGAAGTTGTGAATTATTGGTTAGATGTTCTTTATTATTAGTCTACACATTAAAACTATTGAAAGAGATATATTGTATTGGATATAACTTTCTTAAGATCCTTTTACTAGTGAGTTTTTTCATAAGGGATCCCCACATAATTTTATCTTGTGTTGTTGAAATTTATTATTCAATATGTTTTATTTAGAATTTCTATTTTTAGAGTGTTAAAAGCACGATTGTATTTTCTCATCTAGTCTTAAGGTATTCCAATGTCCCAATCTAGTGACCCAATGTAAATTAAAGATTGATCTTCCCATATATCCTACCCTATTTCTTACACAAGTTCACACATTATTGAATGATTAAAGTGAAAAATTCATAAGTCCTACACTAGATGCCCTTTCTAAAGTGACACACACCTTTATGTATGGTAAACCAATCACATTGATAATATACAATATCCTTCATTTGGGCCAACTTGATAACAAATCCATGACTATTATATACAACATGAACCCTTCTATTATCTCAATATATATTTCTAGGTTTCATGGAGGACAACTTGATCATATCTCCATTCCTTTCAGCCATAATTGATAAGATAATTGAATTTGTTAGAACAATGTAGAATATTTATTAAGACATTCTAAAAAAATTTGCGGTGATTTATTATTCTATGTTTTTTGTAAATGTAAATATATTAGTTCCTACTTTACACTTTTCCTTGTTTGTTACCCACTCTTAATACCTTGTTTAATAACCATGGTAATAACCATTTATAATTTCTTAATGCACTAACTATTCCTAAACCAACACCCAATGTCACAACTAACTTCTATTCTACCTAAATACTCAAGTCTATTTCACTAGTCATTTTGCTTTCCTTCCAAGTTTTAATATATGTTCTTTCAAATCTTTTACAAGGATTGATTGTTATCAAGGAGTTCTAGTTTCTCAACCTTCTAAAGACAATCTCACAATGGTCCCTATAATGCAATGCAATATAGGGAACCTACCTTCAATATAACCTTATGTTGTAGGGTTGCAGAGGATCAAACATGACCTTAAATGTAACACCTTTATAGCTAAAGGATGTGACCACTACCATATGGATGAGATTGTACCAAAGAGGATGTAACTATGAGAAATGGTTTCCTAAAGGAAGAAAGGTTGAGAAAAAAAAATAGAACTTGACACAACCTCTAGGTTCCTCCTCTTGATCACCACACCAATCCAAAATAGAGCAGCATGCTCCTCATCAAGTGTCAAAATGACTAAAAGTTTCTTCTTATTTTTCATTTAGATACAAATAACCTTTTTTTAATTCCCTTGTTTAAAATATAAAATATACTTTTAATATTTCTTTATGATTTGAACCTAATTTATAAAATTAAAAGAAAAAACCAATCCATAACAAAAATACTAATTTACAATTATAATAATAAAAAAATCAATAACGAGGACAACTTTTGATGGTGGATATAACCACCAACCCTTGTAAAATATTTCTTTTTGCTATACTTTTTATTATTGTAGAGGTGAACAAAATTCTCCCTTATGAGATTTTTTTATCCTCCAAACTAGGCATTTGGATGTTGCAATGAATTGTCTTTGAGGATTCCCTTATTGTTTGTATTAGTTGTCTCAAAATGGGTCATGTTATGGTAGGGTGTCAAAATAACAAACACTTGTGATTTGTTTAGAGAAAGAAACAATATGTGTTTCCTCAACCTATTGTTCATGAGGTAAGCACAACCATCAATGCATTTTCACTATAGAGGTATACTAGGAAAGAAAAATAGTAGATTGCAGGGGCATCGAGGAGGGCCAAGTTTTTACTATGTAGAGTTCACCTTGTTCAAGTAAAGAAAAAAGGATGTTGGTTTCAAGAGAAAAGCTTAAACCTTTGCTCCTTTCTACCTCCCTACTGAGAAGAAAATTTAGTTCAAGGATTTTTGGAAAAGGTTGTTTAGTGCTCTTTGGAACATTTTGGTTACAAACTACCATAATATGGCAAGCCTTTTGTATCCCATGGGATTTAAGTATTTTTCTTCTTGTTCTCAACCCCTTGAAGTGTGGTGTTAATTGCTTGTTGGTATTTTACTATCATTTTACTGTTTATTCCATATTGTTACTCCTTAATATTGATTAGATTTTATCAGCCTATCATTTTAACTTTATGCAAAATAAGTGAAAGACATTTTCAAAAACTTTAATTTTTTTCTTAATTGAAAAAAAAGGAAAAAATGAAAACAACTGACGAGGGAGGAAACCCGAGACACAGAATAACACCCACAAAATAGAGAATAATATTTTATTCAAAAATATGGAACTCTTACATGTAGATGATCTCAAATCCTCAAGCTCTGTGATACATGCAAGCTACGAAAATTTTAGAAAAATTACAGAATTACAGAAAATCCCCTTTTCGTAGCATGCAAACTCTTTCCCCAAAAAGCTATTCAAAAATCAGAAACTAGCCCATAAATAGCCCCTTTTTTGGTTTGGAGCCAAAAACAACATTCGAGTTATGAGTTTTGGTGGTTTGGTGCCAAAATTACAATTTGAAATTCAAATTTAAATTCACATTCAAAAATTAACACATTTCTAAAATATGCACCAACTTCTAGAAGCCATAACTTTTAATCCGACTATCGGATCTTCAATGATAATACCTTTTCGGAAAGCTCTCGAAAGGATGATGTTCCACCAAGTAAGCATATAGCAAACTATTTTGGAATTTCCGCAAATTTTTGGGCCCATCTGGAACCATTTAGGTCCTCAAATTGGACTCGAAAGGTTTTTCAAGGCAAAAAGAAGAAACTGAAACTTGAATAACTTTCAAACCGTGAATGATCTTGACTTGATTCTTTCACCAAAGTGCTTATTTTTTCATCCTGAACCTTCCCATAAACTTTTTTCTTCCCATGCCTTCAAATTCATACCTGCTAAAAATAACAGTTGAGCAGAAAAAGCAGAAAAGTAGTTCTGAAAGTTGGAAACTCTTATTCGACAAAAAAGGTATCCAGAAATGCAAAAAAATCTACAAAAAGAAAACATGAACAAAAATGGAAATCATCTTTTTGGGTGATGCAAGATTTCCCTCACACCACTAGATGTTCCTACATCAGACACCTAGTGTAATTTGAGAAGTGACCCCATCACTTCTTAGATGGTCGAGGAAAACCCAAATGGTCAACCTCTGCCTTAGACAACCAAGATGAATCTTCCATAGGCCTTCCTCTCCACTTCACCAAATATTCTTCATATTGCCTGTTTCTGGTACTCCTTCCCACACTACTATCTAGGATTTCTTCAATCTCCTCCTTCTCTAAAGAAGGTACTGGAATGCCACGTTGTTCCATTGTTGTTACTTCCTTTGCGCCACCTTCATGATACTCCATCAAATCTAAAATATTGAACATAGGGGAAATATTGACTCCATCCAGCAACTCTACCTCATATGCATTCCCTGATTCATGCCTCTTCACAATTTTACAGGGACCAAACTTCTTCATCTTCAATTTTTTATAGGTTCCCACTGGAAACCTTTATTTCCTCAAGTGGACCATCACTTCATCATCAATCTGAAACTCCTTATACCTCCTCTTCTGATCTTCCTTAGCCTTATCCTACATATTCATCTTGTTAATATGTTCTTTTACCTTCTCATGTATATTCTTGATGTGCTCTGCAAAGTCTTTAGCTTCAGCACTAGTCTTCTTCTCTTAGTCCATCTTCCTCAATTCTGGAGTGGTCCTGGGACTGCCTCCATACACAATCTGGAATAGTGATCTCCCAGTGCTCCTGTTGACATAATTTTTGTAAGAAAATTCTGCCTGGGGCAAGATCAAGTCCCATCCCTTGGGTTTATCTCCTACCAAGCATCTCATTAGGTTACCTAGACTTCTATTCACAACCTCAGTCTGCCCATCAGTTTGTGGATGGTGTGCAGAACTGAACTTCAACTTTTTTTTCAACTTTTTCCACAAGGTCCTCCAAAAGTATCCAAAAAATTTTGTGTCACGATATGAGACTATGCTCTTTGGCAGACCATGTAGCCTCACCACCTCTCTAAAGAACAAGTCAGTAATGTGGATTGCATCATGGGTCTTTTGGCATGGGATGAAATGTGCCATCTTCAAAAACCTATCAACTACCACAAATATTGAATCATTCCCTCTTTGTGTCCTTGGCAAACCAAGAACAAAGTCCATACTTATATCCTCCCACAACCTCTCTAGTACAGGTAAGGGCTGATACAACCCAGTATTCTAGCTCACTCCTTTAGCCATTTGACATACCCTACAACTCTGCACAAACTTCTTCACATCCTGTGATAACTGAGGCCAATAATAATGCTCACTGATAATAGCAATGGTCTTATCCTGACCAAAATGTCCTGCCATTCCTCCACTGTGCTTCTCCTTTATCAGGCTCTCCCTCATGGAACTCTTTGGAATACACAATTGGCTTCCCTTAAACAGCATGCCATCCTAAATTATGAAATCTATCCACTTCATCCTGTCAACTGTAACAAGCTCCTTACAATCTTTCTAAGCCTCTGCGAAATCAAGATCTTCAGGATACAATGTCTTGAGTTCATTGAACCCAACCACTTCAATTTGCATCTCAATAAACAATGTTTGCCTCCTACTTAAGGCATCTGCAACCCTATTTGACTTGCCACTCCTATGCTTTAAAACAAAGGTATAACTCTGCAAAAATTCTATCCATTTGATATGCCTCTGATTTAATTTTCCTTGACTACTCATGTATTATAATGCTTGATGATCAGTAAACAAAAAAAATCCTTTGGTAACAAGTAATGTCTCCATTTCTTTAATGCTTGAACTATTGCATAAAATTCCTTATCATATACAGAGTACTTTCTCTTTGCATCATTTAACTTTTCACTGAAATAGGCAATGGGCTTACCTTCTTGGCTCATCACTGCTCCAATGGCACAACCACTGGCATCACAATCCACTTGAAACACCTAATTGAAATCCAGGAGGGATAAAACTAGTTGCTCTGTCACCGTCTGCTTCAGCAGATCAAAACTCTTCGTTGCTCCAGTGCTCCACTTGAACTATTTTCTATCCCCTCTCATTGTTTCAGTCAGGGGTGCACAAATACTACTGAAGTTTCTAATGAACTTTCTATAAAAAATGGCCAAACCATGGAAAGATCTCACCTCAGTAGCAGTTCTTGGGGTAGGCCATTCTAGAATAGCCTTCACCTTCTCTGGGTCCATCTTGAGACCATCTGCCAAGACAACAAACCCCAAGTACACTAACTCCTTCTTCACAAAACTATACTTCTTCAGATTAATCAAAATTTCTCTTCTCTCAACTTTTCAAAGACTCTACGAATATGCATCAAATGCTCACCCAAGGACTTACTGAATATTAAAATATCATCTGAGTACACAATAACAAAATTCCCCAGAAACTCTTTTAGTACCTTGTTCATGAGTCACATGAATGTGCTTGGTGCATTGGTTAGCCCAAAAGGCATGACTAACCACTCGTATAGGCCCTCCTTGGTCTTGAAGGAAGTCTTCCATTCATCACCCTCTCAAATCCGGATCTAGTGATATCCTCTCTTCAAATCAATCTTCGTGAAGTATTGTGCTCCACTCAAACAGTCCATCAAGTCATCCATCCTTGGCAAGGGAAATTTGTACTTGATTGTTATCTTATTTATGGCTCGGGAGTCTGTACACATCCTCCACTCCCCATCCTTCTTTGGTGCTAGTACTGCACATGGGCTCAGACTCTCTCGAATCAAACCCTTTCTCAACAAATCCTGAACTTGTCTGTTCAACTCCTCATTTTCTGTAGGAGTCATTCTATGAGCTGCCTTATTTGGAAAACTGGCTCTAGGGATCAAGTCAATCTGATGACTGATCTTCCTCATTGGTGGCAAACCCTCAGGTACATTATCAGAAATAATCTCCTGAAACTCATCCAATAGTCCAGAAACTTCTACTGGCACCTTCTCATTATCTTCCTTTTCCATTATAGGAATCAATGCATAACACATATGATCATGCTTCATGCCTTCTAAAAAATTCCTTCCATCAACAAAACAAATTCTAGCACTATTGCATACCTTTTCTTCGTCCTTCTTCAAGGGTTTCAACTTATGACAAACTCCATCCTTCATTAGGGAATAAGTGTTTGTATGACCATCATGTACAACATGCCTATCGAACTACCACCGTCTCCCCAACAACATGTGACATGCATCCATGGGGATGATATCACAGAGTACCTCATCACGATAGCTCTCAATCTTGAACTTCACTAGGAACTGCTCATTGACCAAAACTTTGTGGTCCTTCTGCAACCAGGCAATTTGATATGGATGTGGATGCCCTTCCCTTTTTAGCTTCAAATTTGTAACCATCTCTTTTGACACCAGATTATCGGTGCTCCCACTGTCAATAATAACCTCATAGCATTTGTCTTCACACTTGCACCTTGTGCGGAACAAATTCTTCCTTTGTTCTAGCTCCTTCTCTTCAATCACCAAGGCTCTTTTAACCACTAGGGATTCTCCCCTTTTAGCATCATCTGAATGCTCGGATTGAGCCTCCTCATCTGCATGTGCAACCCTTCCATGACCTTCTTGCCTTCTGTCTATCCTTCCTTGGTGTTATGGACATTCATAGGCTCGATGCCCTTCTTCACCACAATGGAAACAAGTTCCTCTAAAACCACCTCTTCCAAGTCTTGGCCCAAATCTTCCTCGTCCTCTACCTCTTTGATTGCCACTATTTTGATCACAAGGGCAGTAGAAGTTATCATTATTCTAGCCTCGACTGGTACCCACATCTTCATTTTTCCTTTCATCATCATTTCGGCTTCCAAAAGATCTTCCACTACCCCTTCCACTTTGACCTCCTCATCCTTTTTACTTGTCAAATATTTTGTTCAATTTTTCCTCAACTTTCAGAGAAGACTGGTATGCATCCTCAATGGTGGTCATTATGACCAGGCTTAGCTCCTCTTGAATGCTCGGTCGTGACCCATTAAGATAACGGGATACCTTCTCCTTGTTGGCCTCTACATGGCCTATTATAATGATCATCTTGTGAAAATCTTTTGTGTATTCTTTCAAAGATCTACTTCCTTGCTTCAATCCTTGCAATTTATTTAGCAGATCTAACTCGTAGTCTACTGGTATGAACTGCTTATTCAGTTTCTCCACCATGCGATCCCAACTACTGATCTTTCCTTTTCCTCTTCGATTTCTCTCCAACTAGACGTCTTTCCACTAAATATTGGCATGGCCCTTCAGCTTCGTTTTTGCAAACTTAACTCGATCTGGGTCCTCTACTTCTTCATACTCAAAATATTCTTCTAGCTCGTTGATCCAGTCGATCAACTCTTTAGGTTTAGACTTTTGGAATAACTGGGGACTTCTATTCTGGGTTTTTTTCGATCTTTGAAATGGCCCTAATCAGTCACATCTGATCTTGATCAATTGCTTCTTCTTCCTCTTCTATGTCTGAATCTTCCTCCTATTCTTCATCCTCACTTTCTCCTCTCCTTCCTGGGTTTAACCCTCTTCTCATTTGTTCCTGCAATGTATCAATTTGTCTATGGAGGGCTATGAAACCCTTAGCTGTGAATGGATCTCTTCCACTAGCATTTTTGCCACCTCTACCACCTTTGGCACCACCATGCCTACCAGGAATCACTCTTGGAGGAATCTTGAAGATCTTGAACCCACAACCATGGTCCTGGTGCAAACTGCCTCACAATCAGCGATCTATTCACACGCTCAAGAAAACACGCTCTGATACCACCTAACGAGGGAGCAAACCTGAGACACAGAATAACTCTCACAAAATAGAGAATAATATTTTATTCAAAAATATGGAACTCTTACGTGCAGAGGATCTCAAATCCTCAAGCTTTGTGATACATGCAAGCTATGGAAGTTTCAGAAAAATTATAGAATTACAGAAAATCCCCTTTTCGCAGCATGTGAACTCTTTCCCCAAAAAGCTATCCAAAAATCAAAAACTAGCCCATAAATAGCCCCTTTTTCGGTTTTGAGCCAAAAAAAATATTCGAGTTATGAGTTTTGGTAGTTTGGCACCAAATTTACAATTTGAAATTCAAATTTAAATTCACATTCGAAAATTAGCACATTTTTAAAATATGCACCAACTTCCGGAAGCCATAACTTTTAATCCGACTATCGGATCTTCAATGATAATACCTTTTCGAAAAGCTCTCGAAAAGGCGATATTCCATCAAGTAGACTTATAGTTGACTACTTTGGCATTTCTGAAAATTTTTGGGCCCATCCGGAACCGTTTAGGGCCTCAAATTGGACTCAGAAGGTTTTTCAGGGCAAAAAGAAGAAACTGGAACTTTAATAACTTTCAAAACGTGAATGATCTTGACCTGATTCTTTCACCAAAGTGCTTATTTTTCCATCTTGAACCTTCCCATAAATTTCTATCTTCGCATGCCTTCAAATTCATACCTGCTAAAAATAGCAGTTGAGCAGAAAAAGAAGAAAAGCAGTTCTGAAAGTTGGAAACTCTTATTCGCCGAAAAGGGTATCCAAAAATGCAAAAACATCTGCAAAAAGAAAACAACATGAACAAAAATGGAAATCATCTTTTTGGGTGATGCAAGATTTCCCTCACACCACTAGATGCTCCTACATCAACAACCAATCCTGCACAGTAATCAATTAGATAGTCTTGATATAGTTGCCATATCCTTCAAAAATCATACTTCAATTGTCCAGATATAGTAGATTTTGAAAGGATTGAAGCCTTTATACATAGTGAATAACATATAAATTATTGGAGATCATCAAACTAACATGAAACGATAATATTCATTAACAACACTTACGGGGAAAAAAACTATCTTCACAAATCAATCATAAAGCACTCAGAACTGCAAACTTAAAAAAGGCTAGTTTCATCTTAAAACTATAGAACACTAGAGATGCTTGAACACTAGTACTAATGCTTTCCACTGAATTCCCAAAGAAAAGTCCCTTCCTGATATTTTAATCTTGCTACAAAGATGTGGGGTTACAAAACAAGATTTCTTGACAGCAGCAATTATTTAGCATGTTGAAACCACCATGATTCCCTTCTTCATACTGATTAAGTGTTAAGCATTCAACCCTAGAAGGTTTTAATGAAGAAAATGGAATGATATCATTCAGATGAAAAATTGACTTATTTGTTCGGGGTGCATTTTGAATTATTGAAACTGGGTTCTTTTCCTCTTCATTTTCAAGGACTCAGACCACCTTGTACCTATTGGTCCACTAGCCCATGTTGAAGGTATAGCTAATGAGTTACACCATGGGAAATTTTTCTTGGAAATATGAGAGGGTTGTGTGACTTTATCTATAGCAACTCGAGCTTTACTCGTAAGACAATCTAGGACTTTGCTTGAATGATCAAATCCCAATCTTTCCTATACATCATAGAACTAAAGAGCTATTCAAAGAAAAAAGTCTCACCCTTTTGTCGTGAAGTCCTTTTGATGTAGTAAATTTACTATGCCGATCATTCTCTCCATGAGAATGAACTTGTAAAGCTTTAGAAGAATGAGGGCATATGGTCCCACATTTTGGTGCTTTTGAATCAATGGAGATCCCATAAACAAAAGAATCTTGTTTCATGACAGACAAACTATTTGGGTGGTCCTTTGGGCAAAGCTCTTAAGTGTATCATATATATTTCCAAGGTAATACTCTTTCCATTTAAAATCAATATTTTAATACTATTTTGTTCCTTCTAAAGCCAAATGAAACTTTCTTGGCTATCAAAATAGCCTTACGAACATTGCATAGCAACAAAATAAGTATCTTATCATTTGTGTTGCCATCCCATGGTGAAAATATATATTTTCTCACTACTTTTATTGGGTATCAAACACCATTGTAATTTATACAAGTAAATTTAGGTGCTAGATTGTTGGATAACAAGTCAAAGCAATTAGATCCAAGTGATTCGTGATTAAAATAGTATTCTCTTAGAAGTTGGTCATGAAGAAAGTGATTTTCACTACGTTAAAGTGGCTGCTAAACTCTGAGAATGGCATACTTTTGCATCCCATGAGATGTTGTTGAGTTTCACACATTTTACTTATGGTTGCAAGCTTCTTAAATGTGCAGGGAATTTTTCATTTGTTATGAGTGCAATCTGAAATTTATTGTTTCTTATGGGATCTTCAATGCATACAGATATACATCATATCTTTACAATCCCCACCTTTCATTTTATTTGCAATCACGAAAAGTTCATATTGCCGGTCTTGGAGTGAAGCCCAACAGCCTTTATCTGTTCAACTCCCAATTTTTCCTACTACCTCTTTTGAAGGACAGAGGTAGAGGGGATAACAGAAAAAATAACAGATACACACAAATAACTCAGAAACTAAAATTTCTATTTAATCTTAAATATTTGATCTCATCAACATAGAGCTACTGTTCAACTTTTCTACTGCAGAGCAAAAACACTATATTTTTCTTCTATTTCTTCTTATTTTCTAAAATTACATCCAACCAGTGCTAATATAGACTTAAAAAGTCACGAGAGAAATTCACCAGGAAAGAGAAGAAATTAAATGTCATTAATACAATAATAAAGACTTGAGATTTTTCTAGATTTAAACATCTAATCTCATTGAAAAACTATCCTAAGCATATTAAACATAGTCCTTAAAACTATACGTAAAATATGTCATCAAAATGCTTCCACCGCACTACTTCCGAGAGTAGACAAGGAGGCTGCGGGTCTACGGTGAAACCATGCTACCACCAGAGGAGAGAAGAGGGATTGCAGTATGGTGGGGAAACCGTAGTACTGTAGGTGGCAGAAAGATGAACTGCGGTATGGCAGTAATACCATAGTAGCGCACATGAGAGATAAAAGGCTCACGGGAAGGTAGTAGACACCACTCTACCGCAGGCCAATGTTGCAAATGGCGCAAGAATGCGAGAACTCAACAGTTAAGGTTAAAATCCAACACTCCCCCTTAATCACGACTGCTACAATTGACAATTCCCAAATGATCTCTTTGGAAGATGAAACTATCTTTTCCAAGTGCTTTTGTGAAGATATATGCGCATTGATCTTCAGACCTGCAAAAACCAAAATAATTTCTCCATTGTTGATTAGCTCTTTGATAAAATGATATATGGTATCAATATGCTTGCTCCTTTTGTGAAAGACTGGATTTTTGGACAATTCTATGGCTGAATTGTTATCACAAAATATCTTTGTTGCATCCACTTGTTCATTCTTTAACTCTTTTAGTACTCTTCTCATCCAAACTGCCTAACATGATGCACTTGTGGCTGCTACATACTCTACTTTTGTTGATGAAATAGTGACTATTGGCTACTTTTTTGAAGCCCATGATACTGCACCAATGCCAAAATGAAAAACAGAACCAGACATGTTTTTCTTGTCATCAACACTTCTAGTACAGTCACTATCTATATATCCAATCAGCTTGAACTCCTCTAAACTTGAATATTGAATCCCAAAATTCTTTTTTCCACTTATATATCTCAAAATTCTCTTCCTAGCTTTCCAATGTTTCTTTAGGAGCTTCCATAAATCTGAAAATCAAACTTACAACATACATTATGTCTAGTCTTGTGGCTATCAAATACATGAGACTACCTACAAGTCTCTTATATAATGTTGGATATACATTAGAGCCTTTTTCATCCTTACTTAACTTCAAACTTGTAATGATTGGTGTAGGTGTTGATTTGCAATTCAATATATGAAAACTTTTCAAAATATCATTTGCATACTTTGTTTGAGAAATAAAGATACCATTTTCATTTTGATTCACTTCAATGCCTAAAAAGTATTTCATAAGTCCCAAGTCTATCATTTCAAATTCTTTCTTCATAGCTCCTTTGAATAAATCAATTGACAAATCACCAATGAATATTAAATCATCAACATACAGGCATACAATCAGAATTTCACCTTTTTCATTCATCTTGGTATATAATGTAGGCTCGATGTTGCATCTGATGAAGCCATTCTATAAAAGATAACTATCAATTCTACTGTACCAAGCTCTTGGGGCTTGTTTGAGACCATACAGTGCTTTCTTTAGCTTATAGACTTTGTCTTTTTGGCCCAAAATCTCATACCCAGGTGGCTACTCCACATAAACCTCTTCTTCAAGATAGCCATTTAAAAATATTGATTTCACATCCATTTGATGAACTGACCATTTATTTTGTGTTGCAATGGCAAGAATCATCCTTACTGTGTCAAGACATGCTACAAGTGCAAATGTTTCATTATAATCAATTATGGGTTGTTGTGAATAACCCTTTACCGCTTATCTTGCTTTATGTTTTTGCACTTCACCATTTGCATTCAATTTGGTTTTATAAACCCATTTAACTCATATTATATCCTTTTCTTTTGGAAGACTTACCAATTCTCATGTTTGATTCTTCTCAATTACATCAATTTCTTCATCCATTGCACATATCCATTTATATTTTTTAATTACATCTTCAGAATGAATTAGATCTTCAATTTGAGAATAAAATGGAAAAAGAGACATTTGATCACAATTATTCCCACCTTCATTTTGTTCATATATATCCCTTATACTTTTGATTTTTTGTCTTCTCATGCTTGCCAATGTAGGATTTGATAGATCACTTGAACTTTTTGAATGTGGACTTGATGGTCCTGTACTAGAACTTCTTGGTGTAGATGGTGTTTGTTGTCCTCTTGTTGTTGCTATTACATTTGATGATGGTGTCACTTGTTTACCACTTGGTTGAACTTGAATGGGCATGGAAGGAGTCACATTAGTAGAATTAGTTGCTGGTACAGTAACTTCACTTTCCTCTTGAGGTATACTTGTTAATATATTGATTTTTTTTTCAACACTTCCATCCCATGCTTCATCTTCTACAAATTGTACATCTCTGTTGATTATAACCTTCTTAGTTGTTGGATTATAAAGTATTCAAGCCTTGGATTCATCACTATATCCAACAAATATGCATTTTTCTCCTTTGTTATCTAACTTTCTTCTTAATTCATCAGGCACATGTGCATATGCTACACAACCAAAAACTCTCACGTGAGCAACATTATGTATTCTTCTGGTCCATGCTTCTTTAGGAATGATATTCATGACACTTTTTGTTGGACACATATCATTTATATATGTTGCACATGATACAACTTCAGCCCAATATTCATTTGACAAATGTTTGGCTTTCAATATGCTTCTAGCCATTTCCATAATTGTTCTATTTTTCCTTTCAGCTACCCCATTTTGCTGAGGTGTGTATCTAGTAGTAAACTATTCATGGATGCCACGATCTTTGCAAAAATCTAAAAACTCTTTTGAAATATATTCACCTCCTCTATCTTTCCTCAACACTTTGATATAATGACCACTCTGTTGTTCAACAAGAGACTTAAATTGACAGAAGAGATCAAACACTTCATTCTTATTCTTTAGAAAGTAGACCCATGCTTTCCTTGAATAACCATTAATAAAAGTGAGGAAATAAAGACTACCACCAATTGAGGGTGTTTGCATAGGTCCACACAAATCTAAATGTACAATTTCCAAAGGGGCTTTTCCTCTAGTTGATTTTCCTACTGGAAAAGATTCTCTATGTTGCTTTCCTAAGATGCATCCTTCACATACTCTTTCAGATTTTTCTATTAGAGGTTATCCCTTGACCATACTTTTCTTATGAAGAAAATTTAGAACTCCAAAGTTAAGATGCCCAAATATTAAGTGCCAAAACCATTTTTCATCTTTTACTTCTGCTTGAAAGACAGTTTGGATAACTATTGTGGTTTCTTGTGCTTGTGCATAATCTATATTCAAATCTGGTCGAATCTTCAAAGGAAACATTCTATTACTTGTCATTTTGACCTTAGCAATGAGTTGATTACTTGGGTATTTGTCTAAAATTGTGCATAGTCCATTTTTAAAAGTTACTCTATACCCTTTTTGAACAAGTTGTCCTATACTCATCAAATTGTGTTTTAGACTAGGCACAAAATACACATCTAAGATATATTTTTGCTCCCCCTATTTACTTAGAATGTTAACATTTCCCTTTCCTTTAATTGACACTTTGTTGTCATTACCCAATGTGACATCAGACTGAATACTGTGTTAGGTCCTTTGTTTCCTCTATGGTTACAACAATTGTCTCAAATTTTGTGGGAAAACTCCTTAAAATATTTTCAACCACTCTTTTATCTTCAAGTGTCTCACATGTGATCTAATCTATCTTACCAATCCAATAATCTGGGTAAAGAATGAATCTATTGATTCATTGTCCTTCATATACAAAATTTCAAACTCCCTTCTCAATATTTGCAACTTAGTTGTTTTAACCTTCTCCATACCTTGATAGGCTGGTTGAAGTATGTCTCATGCTTGTCTGGACCATGTTGCTGTTGCAATCCTTGGGAAAATGCTCTCATGCAATCCTTGGAGAATAAATAAACTAACTTTTGAATCTTTCTTCCTACTTTACTTCAATAGGTCATTCTCTGCTTGAGTCAAAGCATTATATGTTGTTGCATCAGCTGGATCTGGAAATCCATTCTCTACTTGCTCTCATAAATCTTGTAAACAAAATAATTCCTTCATTGTGATTGCCTAGTAATCATAATTTTTCCTATTAAACTGTGGGATTTGAGGGTTATTCAAGCTTGTGCTTGCTTCCATCCTTTCACTAAAACTTTTAGAAACAACCTTTTACAAATGACCTTGCTCTAATACCATGTGAAGGTCAGAGGCATAGGGAATAATAGAAAATTAACAGATACACACAAATAACTCAAAAACTAAAATTTGTATTTAAATCTTAAATATTTGATCTCATCAACACAAAGTTGTTGCTCAACTTTGCTACTATAGAGAAAAAACACTATATTTTTCTTCCATTTCTTCTTATTTTCTAAAATTACATCCAACCAGCACTAATAAAGACTTAAAAAGTCATGAGAGAAATTCACCAGGAAAGAGAAGAAATTAAATGTCATTAATACAATAATAAAGACTTGATATTTTTCCAGATTTAAACATCTAATCTCATTCAAAAACTGTCCTAAGCATATTAAACATAGTCCTTCAAAATTGTACATAAAAGATTCTATGAAAATGCTTCCACCGCACTACTTCCAAGAGCAGACAAGGAGGTCGTGGATCTATAGTGAAACCACGCTACCACTAGAGGAGAGAAGAGGGACTGTGGTATGGAAGGGAAACTGCAATATCATGGGTGGTAAGTAGATGAATTACGGTATGATGGTAATACCATAGTAGTGTGCATGAGAGAGAAAAGGCTTGCGGGAAGGCAGTAGACACTGCTCTACTGTAGGTCGATGTTGCATATGGCATGGGAATGCGAGAACTCAATAGTAAGGGTTAAAATTCAACATCTTTCTCTCTTCATTTTCCTTCAAGACTCCAAGAGAAATTTCAATCAACATATAAAACAATGTATTTTATTGTTGTAAATGTACAAGAGAAAACATAGTGTGAATAATATATTGAAATCTCTACTTTTCCCGTGGATGTAGTCATTAAGGTGAACTACATAAATTTGTTGTTGTGAGTTTTTTTTGTGTGAGTGTCCGTTTTTTCTCAACTTAAATTCTATTTCTATTTTAAATTTTCTCTTTTAAAATTAACAGTTGGTATCAAAGCATTGTTGTGTTCAATCTTTCGGTATGAGAGATTTGAGTTTGAGTGGGAGCAATGCCATCTGACAAAGGAAAGATTGAAAGGTTCAATGGCCACAACTATCAACTATCGAAATGCAGATGGAAGATTGTTTATATTAGAAAGATTTATGTTGACCATTACATGTTAAAGCAAAGAAACCATCAAGGATGGCAGATGAAGATTGGGACATTCTAGATAAAAAAGCATTGGGAGCCATCTGATCATGCTTATCCCAAACAATGTCAATTAACATATCCAAAGCAAAAACAGTTGTTGATTTGATGAGTACATTGAATAAATTGTATGAAAAACTCTCAACATCAAACAAGCTATTTTTAATGAAGTGGTCGTTTAACATGAAAATGGCTGAAGGCAGTCCTATAGCAAACCACTTGAATGATTTTAACACTATTACCAATCAATTATGCTCTATAAAAAATAGTTTTTGATGATGAGATTTGGGCTCTCTTAATTTGGAGTTCTTTGCTAAAAAGCTAGAATAGCTTAGTTATGATAGTTAGTAACTTAGTTTCTAGCTCAAATACATTAAAATGCAAAGGAAGAGCACGAGTGAGTCTCCAACATTGAGTAATTTTTTGAGTGCAGATGACAGGGGAAGATCAAAAGAAAGAGTGAAAAATCCAAGTGGTCATGATAAATCACAAGGAAGGTTGAAATCTAAAGGTAGAGAGACTGATTGTTGGTATCGTGGCAAACAAGGCCACATCAAAAAGAACTATTGGTCTTTCAGGAAGGCTAAAAATTAGGAAAAATAAGATGAAGTGAATGTTGTATGTGAGGATTCTAGTGTTCTTATTTCGACCTCAAAAGAAATAGCAAAAAATGTTTGGGTGTTTGATTTGGGAGCATCATTTCATGCCACTCTGTGCAAGGAGTATTTCAAAAACCTACAAAATAGTGATTTTAGTAAGGTTCTTCTTGGAAATAATGAATCTTGTGATGTTATTGGTAAAGGGGATATTTTGTCAAAGTTAACCAATGGAAATAGTTGGCTATTGTGGGATGTTGGATATATCCCTTATCTTGAACAAAATTTGATTTTAGTTGGACAATTGGCTTCTCAAGGGTGTGAAGTCACTTGTCGATCCAACAGATGGAAAGTAGCAAAAGGGGTCTTGGTAATTGCTCAAGACAGCAAAATAGGCACCTTGTATATAGTAGAAAGTAATTTTGAAGTGGGAGTTGTTCACTCCATGCCAACTCCTTCGTTGAGTGAGATCTTGGCTACAAGGAAAAGGTTGGTGGAGAAGTTAGATGCTGAAGTTGATTCGATCATTGAAGAATTTCTTAACACGTTGGAATCTGATCAAATGTCTACAGAAAATACAAAAGAGGGACATATGGAGTCTGATGCTATTATGGATGTTAAGAATAATAAAGAGGAAGTAACCCTCAAAATGGAAGCTCATGTCGCTAGCAAACAATTTGAACAAGAAAACATTTTATGTTCCCTTGTTGCAGATGCCTGTATTCAATTTTTCCCTAAGAATCCTGTGAATTTCAATAAGGATAATGATGCCCAAAATGGTGGAGGTGTGGACGTGGAACCTGTTGGTGTGGAGGAGGAGAACTCCTAGGCGGATGGTATAGAGACAGCCAACGAGGTTATTGATATTGAAGAAGAGGAAAGAGAAGAGCAACACAATGAGCCTGATGAAGAGGAAGAAGAGAATAAATATGAGGTAGTGAGGCATCTTCAGGAGATGAAGCATATATGTGGCATGACTGGAGATGCTGTTAATGATGCTCCGACTTTAAAAAAGGCTGACATTGGAATTATTGTGACAGATGCAACTGATGTTGCCAGAAGTGCATCTAATATTGTTCTTCCTGAGCTAGGGCTTAGTGTCATCATTAGTGTTGTTTTAACAAGTTGAGGAATCTTTCATAGTGTTAATAAAATAAAGAAAAGATAGCAATCGCTCGATGAGGAGTAGAAATTAATTGCCTGCGTGGGGGAGCAAGAAAAATGTACAGTCGAAAGCAATTGAGAAGGGTAAAAGTGGCGGTTATGTTAGCCTACAGGAGTTCTTGGATCTCAATATCAAAGGCACATCCATGAAGGACTAGAAAAATGATTTCAAGGTGTTCGATTTGGACAGAAATGCCTCCATCTAAGCAGCTGAGTATACCAAGTTCTCAAGGGTTTTGATGCTAATGGAGACGCGAAGATCTCAGCGTCCGAGCTAGCAGAGATCCATCGGTCCATGGGCAGTCAAGTGGGCGAAGCAGAGGTCCAGGCCATGATAAAGGAGGCTGACGTGGATGATGAGGGGCCGAAATTGTGGTGATGTGAGGAGATACCTGCGGATGGGCCAAAGCAAGGAGAATTTAAATACAGTCTGGAAATCAATTATTCAGATTCAATAAATGAAGCATTAAAGACCTTCACTACAATGGAAACAATTGACTATGATGACAAATATTAGTGTGAGAAATGCAAGCTTGGCTAGCTAGGCCTAGATGAGCTGGGATTTGCTGACTTTATTTTGGTAAAAGAAATTGGTGGTGCCATAGTAATCGTTGTGAAAAATGAACAAGGTAGAAAAGTTGATGTTTCAATGCTTGAGGTTGGTGATGGTGTGTTTGAGGTGCTCTCCACTTCAGGCGACACTCATCTAGGTGGACATGACTTTGACAAGAGAATTGTTAATTCTGATCTGACATGGAGAAGGTGTATTCGTAGTGTTCTTAATAAAATTTGGAGAAATTCAAGTTTTGCAGAGTTTCTCTTGGCCTCGTCAAGATGTGATAATGAGCATGGAAAAATGGGGATTTATCTGAGTGAATGCTTTTGCAGTAGTGGTTGAACTTCAAGTCGGAGATTTTTGGGGAGTGAAGTCCAATGACCATTTTCCATTCAACTCCTCACTTTTCCCATTTCATTTTTGTCTCTTCATTTTCCTTGGAGACTTCAAGAGAACTTTCTTTTTAACATAAAGAGGGGTAAAAATTTATTAAAATAGGAAAAAATTACAAAGCAAGGCCATTAAAAAGCCTTATCCAGCTCAACCAAATGGTCCAGATGTTGGGACAATCCAGGGGGTAATTGACCCCGATCCACCAAGTTACAATCCTGAATATGATCAGAAGCCCATTTAGCTAAACAATCAGCAACACCATTCCACTCCCGAGGAATATGAGTGAAAGTAACAGACTCCAAAGAAGAGCAAAGATAGAGAATATGTTTCACAACCAAAGCCAAATGCCAGCTAACATCATCTAACTTCCGCCTAATCAACAAGTTCACCACAACCTGGGAATTAGATTCACATATGATCTGGCGCCAGCCTAACTGACTAGCACACTCCACCGCCAATAAAATTGCCTGAGCCTCCATAAGATTATTAGAATAAAGACCCTTATAAACAAAGAAAAGAAATTGCTCATTCCCAGAGCTATCACGACCAACCCCACCAATGCCAGCATGACTAGGGTTACCATGGGAAGAGCCATCAGTGTTAATTTTAAGAACTCCCTGAGGAGGAGGAGACCATCTTCCCTTTCTATTCACCTTCGGGGTAGGATGTCGACATCTATTGTGCATGATATTTTGTTGCTGAGGAGGGAGATGAAGCCGATTAAAACTGACCACATCACTAGGAGCAACAGCAGTGGACATATCACAGTTAGCAGCAACTGTCTCTCCCACCGAATGCAAAATCTTCCCCCACAAATGCGGTGCCACCAACTGCACATCCTAAAAAATCTGTCGATTCCTCTCTAACCACAAATTCCAAAATATGAAGGAAGGGCCAATAGCCTAGGCAGTTTGAAGAAAGGAGGTGGAAACAGGAGTCCTGCCCCACCGATCCACAAACTCAACCAAAGAGGACACATGCCCACAAGGCATATTCCACACCCCCCACCAGAAATGCCAAATCTTCTGAGCATAAGGGCATTGGAAGAAGAGATGAGAGACATTTTCCCCCATAGCACGACACAAAAGACAGATTGAGGGCCCTTGGAATCCACGCTTGCATAAATTATCCCAGCTAAGACACCAATTCTGAGCCATTAACCACATGAAGAAATTGCACTTGGGCCAAGACAACTTGTGCCAAACTTTCTTCCACCAAGGGACCTCAATATCCCCAACAACTGCCTACCCAACAGCTTATATCCAATAGACACAGAGTACTTCCCAAACCTATTAGAACCATCCCAGGGAAAAATATCTAGTGCCCTCAGAGAATTGCAAGATCGAGAAGCCAAAAGTTGAGCAAGTTCTAGCCTATCCCCCTCAGACCCCGAGGCCACTCAGAAGGGTGTTTCCAGCAAAAGGTAACAATAGATCCACAAGGCTCAACGATCTTGTAATGCTCAATAGTATCCCAGCCAGCCATAGTAAAGATATCACAAAGGTTCTGAAGATGAGGAAAAGTAGACAGAATAGGCAGATAATCATCCCAAGAGTCCAACCAAAAGAGATCTTGTGACCCTGAATGATAGATCCAGAAAAGTGCACGCTTAATCAACTGAGCTCCCACTTTTAAAGTATTCCAAATCATAGAACCACTCCCCTCTAGAGGATAGCGAGGAACCTCAAAAGAAGCAACAGCATGAAGATACTTGGATTTGAGAATACGGGCCCATAGCTGGTGTTGATTAGTACACTAACGCCAGTAGAGCTTCGCCGCAAGAACTTTCCCGTTCAAAATAGAAGAGCATAAACCGAGACCACCCTCCTGGTTTGGTCTAAACACAAAATCCCATTTATCAAGGCTCCACTTAGAAGACATCAAGTTACCACTCCAAAGGAATTGATGAGAAAGAGCATCAAAATCCTTATGGAAATACATAGGGGCACATTGAACAAAACACCTATAGGTGGGGAGGGCCTGGATAACAGACTTAAGGAGAGTAACATGAGCAGCTATAGACAACCACCGATGAGTCCAATGAGTTACCTTCTTCCTCAACTTATCAAGCAGCATCTGCCAAGAGGATCTAGGCTAACGACCAACGGCAAGAGGAATCCCCAAATAGACAAAGGGGAGAGACCCAATTTGAAATCTCGAAATAGCAACAATCCTCCTTTGGATGGCTTGAGGAGTATTAAAGAAAAAAATAGAAGACTTATGCTCATTGACTTTCTGACCTGAAGCAGCAAGGTAGGTGTCCAGAGCTTCCCTAAAGGATTTAGCTTCACAAGTACGAGCCAGCCCCATAAGAGAGGTGTCATCCACAAATTGGAGATGAGAAAGAGTAGGCAAACCCATCCCCCAATGCCAACCATGAATCCCACCCTGAGTGATCTAGGTGGATCTTCAGGACCTAAAATTGAAGTGTTCCAATTTCTCTCAGAAGCAGTGCCATCGCGTAGAGCACATAATTCTGAATCCGGCGCAACTTGAACGAGCGAAAAAGGAGTCTGTTTGCCTGAGTTATGCACAGTCAAAGTTGGGTCAACCCTTGGACTAGGGGGCTGTCAGGAGGTGAGAAGTTGATGGACTCAGAATCATTCTGAAGCAATGTCACTTTGAAGGGCTCGTCGACACGATCACAACGAAGTTCGTTTCGTCGAATTTCGAGTCCGTATGTCCGAGATATCGCCGGTCAACTCAGCTATTAGGTACGAGGAAAAAGATGGAAAATTCATCATCACCAAATTCATCGAAGTTGATGTCATCGCGAAGAGTCCATTGTCACAATTCCAACGGCATTCATTTCGTGCAAATCAGATGTCATGTGTGCGAGTTAGAGCCAATCAAAGTTTTCGGTTGACCGAGGTACAAGTGGTACAGTTGCTGACGTCAGCATGACGTCATCCTGATGACTTGGTAGACAGGTCATCATACGGACGCTTAGGTGGACCAATGGGGTCTTGACACGTGACAGTCTGTACTATGATGATGTCATCATACTTGCAAAGATGTGGACCGATCAGGTGTGGACACGTGTCCACTCGATGATGTGGCACGATGACTGGACATGTGACGAAGGCTGACAGCGTGGATTCTACAGCGAATGATTGTAGGACATGTGGCAGTTCCAGCGAATCCCATCGCGACATGTGGCTTGTTCTCCCTTTCACCTCTGGCGGAATTGTCAAGCTAGTAGTTTGTTTTAAAAAAATATTGTATGGCCGAAGGATTGGAACCCCCGACCTCTGCGGACTCCATGACCAGCCCGGCTATTGCGCCATCTGTTTTTCGTTTAACTAAATGTGGGGAGCCATTGGTTTTGTTATTATTTTATTGGGAGTTCGTTTAAAAAAATGGTCAGCGGGAGTTGAACCCCGCACCGGTTGGGTTCCAAAATAATCCTCCACCATTAGGCCGCGAAACTGCCTTGATATATGATGGGCTTGGGTTTTTTATAACCGATTGTTTAGGCCGAGGCCTAATCAAATAACTCAAAAAAGGTTATTTTTTAATACAACAAAAAATCCTAAAACCAACTAATAGCCCGATAATGAAATAAGACAAGGGCTCGAAAACAAGTTTATTTATTTTAAGGGGGGTTATTATTTTCTTATGTAAAAATGGGTGAATTGGTTTTTAATTTTCCATTAAGGGGAAAAATGCCAAGTCAGGTGGTTTTGGTGGTTTTAACCACATAGGCCCAACTTCAAGTATAAAAGGGAGGAGTCTTGGAGTGTTTTTCATCATCCATTAGTTGATCATCACTTCCTAAGTTGATCCATCAGTTGATCATTCTCCATTGTATCCCTTTCTCTTGGTCTTTGAGAGGCTTGTTTTGTGAGAATTTCTTAGAGGGAATTAGGAGAATATTTGAGTTGTGATGTATTGATGTTCTGAGTCTTGTAGTAGATCCTATTAGGAAAAGTTAGTCTTCTTCCTCTTTGTTAGTCATCCCTAGCCTTGAGAGCTTTGAGAGGGGTGTGAGTGAGAGACTTTTGTATGACTTTGTGGAAAGGCTACAAGATATTGTGAAGTATTTTTGCAAGAGGCTCGAGTGGAGATTGTACTGCCATTTCAGAACATTTCAATAGATTGGTCACTCGATTGAGCTCGACCCGGAGACATAGTCACATTGTGGCGAACTCCGTAATCAAATCGGTGTCTTCTTTTCTCTCTCTTGGTTCTATGTTTTGAATTCTCTCTGATTAATGTTCCTGCTACTCCATTGTTGATGTCTTTATGCCTTTGTTCATAATCACTTAAAGCAATGTTTTTCATAGATCCCTTTCGCTATACGGATCAAGTGGTATCAGAGCTTTGTTTGGCTAGTTTGTAGGAGTGATTGTGATTCATTTTTCTATTGGTGGACATTTGGAGTTTGGAGCAGAGATGGCATCAGAAAAGGGCGAATCTTCTAGGCTAACATTGACCCCATCCATGGTGGATGATTTCGTGTCAATGAAAGGCATGGTTGAAGAACTCTATCGAGACCATCGAGAGAAGGCTGATAGGATGCAAGAGTGGGAAGAAGCCAATCGACGCCTGTAGATGGAGAATGCAGAACTTCAGTAGTTGTTAGAGGAATCCAACATGGAGAAGGAAAGACTGCAAATGTTGTTGCAGGACATTTTAGAGGAGCGGAACAGGAGAAGTCCTCCTATATCAGGGAGTGGACACATATGTGGGTTTTGTCCACATTCCGAGGATACATCATCCGCATACTCCTCGCTTACGCCGCCTGATAGTACGAGAGCTTCTTCAGCAACGAGGCCCATGGCTAGATTTGCTTGTGGCCATGATTGGGCTAGCTCTCCTGGTGTAGTAGAGTGTGCTTACTGTCGACAGATGGAGTACCTTCAGACTCTTAATCTACCTGATAGTGACAGTAACTATCTCGAAGCCTCTTCTTCCATCAAACAGAAGAAGTCAACAGAGGAGGAGCAAGACTCTTTTGCACACTTCAAGAAGCACACAAGAGGCATAGGATGGAAACTACTTGGGAAGATGGGCTTCAAAGGGAAAGGCTTTGGTATTTCTGAGCAAGGCATCACCAATCCGATCGAGGCGAAGAAGCGACCACGGCACCAAGGATTGGGATTCAGTGGAAGAGATGGACAATCCTCTAGAGCTCGAAACTTCTGCAACCACTGTGGCATCAGTGGACATTGGGAGGCAAAGTGTTGGAAGCTGCATCCAGAGCTTCATCGTTAATCGAGGTCTACTGAGAGACCCAACCACCAGGAAGTTGAGGAGACGAAAGCAGAGCTGGCAGTAGCTACCACTTATGAGGCAGTCCCAGGAGAAATTCAACCATAGCCTAAGCAACTTGTGAAAGAGAGTTCCTTTGAACAGCTTCGTAGGAGCTAGGAACAACGTTCATCAAACTAGTATATCAGCTTGTGTGTGTTTATTGCATCTTTTGTAGTGTGATGAATATGTTGATAAGCTAGTGTGGGTTTGTGAGAATAAAACTCAGTAAAATTGTTTGTAACAGTTTATTTATGAAGTTGTATTTCTCTAGAGATTGAGAATTTGTAAGGCTCTTGGAAGCCATGTCTTGTAATCTGGAAAGAGAATACTTTGAAACTTCTTATTGCAGGCATGCACTTGTACTTGCAAATTTCAAGTGCGAAGCTTCAATTGAAGAGCACTTTTTCAAGACAGAGTTGTTGAGAACGGTCAACAATGACCTTGTATGTTCTCAGCTTGACGACTCGATGATGGTCATTTGGAGGATAAGTCTGAACTCAAATGGAGTTCTTGAAGGATTTATCGATGAACTTGTTGCTGGACCTGAGTTGTGGTGGAGTCTTGAATCAGCGATTTCGAAGTACAAAGGTGAAGGAATATTTCAAGCTGAGGCGCTGATACCATGCTCGAGCAGTTGAAGGAGCAAGAGAAGCATGCCATAAAGAATGGCGAGAAATGTAGCAGGCGAACTACCTGTAAGAAGCACTGAGGGACAGGTTTATCATACTCAGTTTTCTCTTCTTGCTTTGGGTATTTTATGTTCCATTTTTGAACTGCATTATGAGGAGTTTGTGAATTCCGACATTGTTGAAGTGTAAGACCCCGACAGACAGATGTGGCAGTGTGTTTTAGTGATTCAGATTATGGCGAGTGGCAAAATGCTGAATGCGAGATTATTGAAGGAACTATACACTTTTGGAGGACCAAAAGTTCTTCAGTGGGGAGGTTTGATCCAAGTGGATCTTCAGGACCTAAAATTGAAGTGTTCCAATTTCTCTCAGAAGCAGTGCCATCGCGTAGAGCACATAATTCTGAATCCGGCGCAACTTGAATGGGTGAAAAAGGAGTCTGTTTGCCTGAGTTACGCGCAGTGAAAGTTGGGTCAACCCTTGGACCAGAGGGCTGTCAGGAGGCGAGAAGTTGATGGACTCGAAATTAGTCTGAAGCAATGTCACTTTGAAGGTCTCGTCGACACAATCACAATGAAGTTCGTTTCATCGAATTTCAAGTCCGTATGTCCGAGATATCGCCGGTCAAAGCCCGGTCAAAGGATGGTCAACTCAACTATCAGGTACGAGGAAAAAGATGGAAAATTCATCATCACTAAATTCATCAAAGTTGATGTCATCGTGAAGAGTTCATCGTCACAATTCCAACGGCGTTCGTTTTGTGCAAATCGGATGTCATGTGTGTGAGTTAGAGCTAGTCAAAGTTTCCGGCTGACCGAGGTACAAGTGGTACAGTTGCTGACATCAGCATGATGTCATCCTAATGACTTGGAAGACAGGTCATCATACAGACGCTTAGGTGGACCAATGGGGTCTTGACACGTGGCAGTCTATACTATGATGACATCATCATACCTATGAAGACGTGGACCGATCAGGTGTGGACACGTGTCCACTCGATGATGTGGCATGATGACTGGACAGGTGATGAAGGCTAACAGCGTGGAGTCTACAGCGAATGATTGTAGGACACGTGGCATTGTTTGTGGCAAAACATGTGGCAGTTCCAGCGAATCCCATTGCGACGCGTGGCTTGTTCTCCCTTTCACCTCCGGCGGAATTGTCATGCTGGTAGTTTGTTTTAAAAAAATATTGTATGGCCGAAGGATTGGAACCCCCGACCTCTGCGGACTCCGTGACCAGCCCGGCCGTTGTGCCATCCATTTTTCATTTAACTAAATGTGGGGAGCCATTGGTTTTGTTATTATTTTATTGGGAGTTCATTTAAAAAAATGGTCGGCGGGAGTTGAACCCTGCACCAGCCAGGTTCCAAAATAATCCTTCACCACTAGGCCGCGAAACTGCCTCGATATATGATGGGCTCGGGTTTTTTATAACCGATTGTTTAGGCCGAGGCCTAATCAAATAACTCAAAAAAGGTTATCTGTTAATACAACAAAAACTCCTAAAACCAACTAATAGCCCGATAATGAAATAAGACAAGGGCTCGAAAACAAGTTTATTTATTTTAAGGGGGGTTATTATTTTCTTATGTAAAAATGGGTGAATTGGATTTTAATTTTCCATTAAGGGGAAAAATGCCAAGTCAGGTGGTTTTGGTGGTTTTAACCACATAGGCCCAACTTCAAGTATAAAAGGGAGGAGTCTTGGAGTGTTTTTCATCATCCATTAGTTGATCATCACTTCCTAAGTTGATCCATCAGTTGATCATTCTCCATTGTATCCCTTTCTCTTGGTCTTTGAGAGGCTTTTTTTGTGAGAGAATTTCTTAGAGGGAATTAGGAGAATATTTGAGTTGTGATGTATTGATGTTTTGAGTCTTGTAGTAGATCCTATTAGGCAAAGTTAGTCTTCTTCCTCTTTGTTAGTCATCCCTAGCCTTGAGAGCTTTGAGAGGGGTGTGAGTGAGAGACTTTTGTATGACTTTGTGAAAAGGCTACAAGATATTGTGAAGCAGTTTTGTAAGAGGCTCGAGTGGAGATTGTATTGCCATTTCAGAACATTTCAATAGATTGGTCACTTGATTGAGCTCGACCCGGAGACGTAGTCACATTGTGGCAAACTCCGTAATCAAATTGGTGTCTTCTTTTCTCTCTCTTGGTTCTATGTTTTGAATTCTCTCTGATTAATGTTCCTGCTACTCCATTGTTGATGTCTTTATGCCTTTGTTCATAATCACTTAAAGCAACGTTTGTCATAGATCCCTTCCGCTATATGGATCACTGAGAGACCCGAGATTTAAGAAAGCGACCAAGCCCCTCAGCCATAAGAATAAAGAGATAGGGAGAAAGCGGATCCCCCTGACGAAGACCCCTGGTAGCACCAAAAAGTTCATAAGGTTCCCCATTCACAATAACTAAAGAGGAGGAGGTCACACAACTCATAGTCCACCTCACCCAGTCAGAAGAAAACCCAAAGGCCAACAAAATCTTCTGAAGGAAACTCCATTTAACTCTGTCGTATGCTTTAGCCATATCCAGCTTGATGAACATAGACCTTTCCTTAGAGATCGCCATGGAATGAATGACCTCAGAGGCGATCACCACCCCATCTAGAATCTGTCGACCTACCACAAAACCTCCTTGTTCCTCTGAGATAACAACAGGAAAGCAAGATTTAAGCCGCTCTGCAATCAGTTTCGTAATAATCTTATACACCACATTACAGAGCACAATAGGTCGAAAGAAATCAAACCTATCAGCACCCTCCTTCTTAGGAATGAGGAAAAGAAAAGTAGCATTCAAGGCCCGAAGCATCTGCTTGTTAGGAAAAGATTTCCGAACAACCTCCACCAGATCCAACTTCACAATTTTCCAAAACTCTTGGAAAAGTTCAATAGGGAACCCATCAGGGCTAGGAGCCTTCCCCTTATTCATCCCAAAAACATCCTCCTCCACTTCAGACAAAGTAATCGAGCGCAGAAGAGAAGCATTCAACTCATTAGAGACCAAAGAAGGAATACAAGAAAGAATCATATTATCCTCAACATTAGAAGGAAGAGAATCCTCAGTAAACAGGGAGGAGTAGAATTGGCGAGCTTCTCTAGATAAAGCTTGTTGTGAGGATAAAACTAAGCCTTTAGAATTAACAAGAGACGAAATATAACACTTATTTCGACGAGCCTGCATAGAATGATGGAAGAAGGCAGTATTCCTATCGCCCTCTCGAAGCCAGTCAACCCGAGCCTTCTGTTTCCAGAATATCTCCTCACGAAGCTCCCACTCCTCCACCACTTTAAGAGCCCGAGACTCAACATGCCCAAGAGCCTTTGAAAATCCTAGATCCCTAATTTGGCGAGTAATAACAGTGAGACGCTCCTGTGTATCCCTTTTCTTGGCACAAAAATTGCCAAAACAAAGCCAATTCCAACGCTTAAGATGATACTTGACACTTTGTAGCTTCTTAACAAAAGAGTACATAGCTGAGCCATATGTCGGGGCTCCATCTAGCCACCACTGCTCAACAAGATTATACAAAGAAGAATCACGGAGCCACATAAGCTGAAATTTGAAAGGAGGATTCTTTGGATTAGGAAAAAGAGAAGCTGAAAACTTAATTGGCCAATGATCTTAGCCACACCAGTCAAGAATCTTAGAGCCAATAACCAAGCTAACTCCAACCCAAAAACAAGAAACAAGAAACCTATCCAACCGCTCAGAAATCGCCTCTGGCCCACTCCGCCTATTATTCCAAGTAAATAAGCCATTAGCAGGTTTAACTTCAACAAGAGCAAGTGAATCCACATTAGCTCAGAACAAATTAGAAGTAGGACCCAGTCTCGACAGCCCCCCTCTTTTCTCCTCCAGACACAAGACAACATTGAAATCACCAGCTAGGATCCATGGTAGGTAAGGTGCATAGGACCTAACATACCTAATATGGGCCCAAAACTGGTCTTTACCCCGGAAGTCAACTAGAGCATAAACATTACTAACCAAAATAGTCTCACCAGATTCCAAAACTGAAGCCACCATCGAGACAGAGGAATGGCTAGAAATCCACCAGCGAGGAACAACCTTACGAGGATCGCAAAAAAGAGCCAAACCGCCAGAGCTTCCCTTAGAACCAATACACTGACACTGACCAGAGAACCAAATACGAGGAGCATATTGAAGCATGAAGTCCACCTGAAGCTTGGTCTCCTGAACACAAAAAATATCTGGAGAATGAGCCCCAATCATATCCTGAATAGCTTTCTGACAGGAAGTGCTATTCAACCCCCTTACATTCCATGAAAGAATAATCATGAGGGAGGTTGAGAAAAGTGGGTACCAATGGTCTTAACAGACCCAGACTCAACCAACAAATCCCCAATAGATTTAATCTTATCTGCATCCTTTTTAGGACCGACTTTAGAGGAGTGCTCAAAATGCCCCTTCTTGAGAGGGCGTTGTAGCACCCCTAGATAAGAGATCCCCCGACCTTTACCAGAGGACAGAGCCTCCTTAGCTAAATTAGCTAAAATGATATCATCCTGTAGGCCAGCAACAACATCTGAAAGCCCAGAATTCTCCTTTTTTGAAGGAAGAGAAGGGTTCTCAATAACAACTGCCTGCTCCAGCCCTATATCCATATTGATAGCCCCAGGTACCATCTCAACATGAATCCCCTCCTCCAAGGTCTGATTATCCAAGACCTCAAAATGATTAAACCCTTGATTAGTTTGTTTGTCCTTAAATGGCTGCTTTTGATCTCTCCCCTTAGCTTTTGGCTTGACAGGAGTGAAACCATTCTTATCATGGCCCCCTTCACCCATAGGCACCTTGCTTTTATCTCCCTTATCCACTAAAGGCCCCGAAGGAGGAGGAGAAGAAGCCCCAGCCGATCTGGAGACCTGAGGGCATTGGCGATGAAGGTGTCCATATTCATGACAAAATCAACATCGAAAGGGGAGGGACTCATAATCTATCTGTTGAATCCATGAAGCCGAGCCAATACAAATTTCCAAAGAATCTGGCAAAGGATTATTTAGGTCAATTTCAACACAGATGCTAGCAAAAGAAAATACCTTCTTAACCAGAGTAGTTTGAGCAATGGCAACCGGCTTCCCCAGTAGAGCAGCAATTCGTTGCAAAATATTTTCTCTCTAGAATTCCAAGGGCAACCATGGTAGGCGGACCCACACTGGAACCCGAGAAGGCAAATCATTTGCAACATTGAAACTCCCATGCCAGGGTTTCATGAACAAACCCACCTGACTGAAAAAATACGGTCCTCCCTCAAAAACCCGATTACAATCCGAAATGCAAGAAAAATCAACCAAGAAAAAGCCATTCCCAGCCACCAAAATATCAAAATCACCCTCAACCTGCCAGGTACGACGCATCCAAGACTCCAAAGCTGAGAGGGAAATATAGATTCCCAAAAACTTACAAATCAAAACATGTTGAGTCCAATAAGAGAAGTCCTCATGCACTGATTCCGGAGAAATAACCAAAACAGGACGATCATGACTCCTCGGCAGACAACCATGCACTTTCTTGAGCTTAAAGCTCTCACCCACAAAAGAGGAATCCATGCCTTGTGCATGCACACCCGCAGCATTTCCGAGAGACGACTTCACACCTGCAACCACCAAGCTCTTGAGAGCCCCATCCATACCTCCTCACCTGACACCCTCCACTGCCAAACAAATATAAAACCCCACCCAAACCACCTCAGGCACCACCCCCGACACTCCACGCAGTAGACCCCACACCAACCTCCTCCCGCAACAGCCACACCACTCCACGCAGCCAGCCCAACACCATGCAAGCTCACAGGCCGCAGCCTGCAGGTCGCCCGCACCAGCCGACTTCAAGAGAACTTTCGATGAGCGTATAAAACAATGTATTTCTCTGCTGTAAATATACAAGACAAAACAGAGTGTGAATAATATATAAAAATCTCTGCTTTTCCTTGTAGATGTAGCCATTACAGTGAACCATGTAAATTTACTGTTGTGTGTTTTGTGTGTGTGTCCATTTTTGCTCAACTTAAATTATGTTTCTGTTTTAAATCTGCTCTTTTAAAATTAACAGGTCTTTGGCTTCCCCTTCAAGAACGAACATCACTACAGTTTGTGCAATCATTCCTACTCTCAAGCCCCCCACAAGGTAGTGTTGCAGGGTCTTTTCGCATTTGGGCTGACTTTACAAATTTGACAACATTTTTGAAGGTCAACCAATCTATATAAATTCATGCATGCCCTAATTATCAAGTTGATCTTTTAAATAGAGACACCTGATGTGCTGTTACTGAATTATGAGATTGTGACAGTTTGACTTCAGAGTACGATTCTGAGTTACATCTATTTTAATGGAAGTTCAGGATGAGTTATAAGATTCGTGAATGCTAATTACCGTATAGATTATAGTGAAACTGGTCTGTTGTGTTGTTACTTACCAATGGATGAATGAAATTGTAGTGCTTCTTTCCATAGTATTTGATACCATACATAAAAGCACCCCTTTTTAAATTAAATGCAGGGTATGATTCATGGTAGGTAGCTCATATTTTTTTCGCTGGCCTAAAAGTTGCTTCTTTTCCTACATAATTGATGTTTGAACCTACACCTACATTCTATAGTGCTTGTTTTCCTCTTTGCGGCTTGCCTTGAAATCTAGATTAAAAACATTCTGGCATCAGGTGTAGCAGATCCTCATGGGACGTGCCACAACTGCAAGCTAGATATAAAGAAATACAGGTCACAACAATTGGAAACAATGCAAGGTATGTCTATTGGCACATGAAAATTCTTTATCCAGCCTATTTTCCCTCCTTTTAATGGGAATTAACTTCATCAATGTAGAACAACATAATTTCTGAAATAAGAATCCCGTTCCAATATAAAGGGTGTTTCTTTTGAAGTTTTGAACTGAACTTCAATTAAGATTCTCATTTTCTAAGTTAGTAAATAACCAATTATGTGGTCAAAGAAGAAAACAAAGAGAAGTTACGATGAAGTCTACTCTATATTATTTATTGGTTTGAAGTGAAAGGATTTATTGTTCAGCGGCTTCATTTTGGTATCTTTACAGGTTTCAAACTGGAAATGCTTAATGCACTAAAAGCATTTCAGAGCTCACCGAGTGGGAGTATGTTTATCAATTCTTTCTGTGCTCATTGCTAGAAAGGGATGCAAGAAACATGGCTCAGAGATGACTCTCCAAGATTGAATAACAAGGTCAGTTCTCTCATCATTACATAATCCATAAACTTATTCTCTGCTTTTTGGAGACATCACTTCTCCTAACATTTTTTCTAACGAAACATGATTGTGTTTAGTGAACAATATTCCTTATATTAATAAAGCTAAGCTAATCACTATGTTTTACTGCACAATGGAGGTATGATTTTCCAAGGATATGGCTACTATATCAAAAACATCTAATCGATTAGTGTGCAGAATTGGTGGTTTTAATTTTTATCTTTTATTTTTCTAATTAAGAATAAAATAAAAGTTCTTGATTTCTTTTTTTTTTTTACAAAAATTTAAAATGATAGGCTGATGAAATCTGATCAACATTAAGAGCAAAAATATGGAATATACAGTAAAATGATAGTAAAATATCAGCAAGCAATTAACACCACACTTCAAGAGGCTGAAAACAAGAATAAAAAGACTTAAAGCGCATGAGATACAAAAGACTAGCCATATTATGATAGTTTTTAATCAAAATGTTCTAAAAAAACACTAAACAACCCTTTCCAACAAATCCTTGAAATAATTTTTTTTTTTTTTGTAAAAAGAGAAAAGAGGTTTAAGTTTTCCTTTTAGAAACATAAATCCTTTTTCCTTTTATCTCCCATCCTTTCAAAATCCACTTTATCTTTCACAACTTTCGCCATGGGACAAGTTCACGAAAAATTAAAGCTGCTACCATGTAAGCAGCTTGTGAAAAGGTAAAAGGAAATAAAAACGAAAACCCTGTGTAGCATGCTCTTGATTTCTTTATGCAGAAATAACAAACTATTTAGTCTTATGATGTCATAGTTCTTTTCTGAAAGCTCTCAATGAAAATAGTGGCCATGCAAGACTTTTGACTACTATGTCCTCCCATTAAAGGGATATTGATAGGGGAAAGCAGATGACCACAGGGAAGAAGAAATCTATTTGAAAGAAAAAACAATTTCAACAGTTGTAATGCTATAAAAAGAACTTCAACCAATTAAAATACACCAATTGTATATACTACTTAGACAAATTCGTAAAGCCTTTAAACCCAATTAATCCAATAACAACATATTTCACGTTTGCAAACTGTAGAAAAGATCAATATCACCTTCATATCTAATTCCGTGTTGAAGTTTAGTTAAATTCCCTACCTCATACGATTTTGCCTTGTTAAGTAGTTCTCCATTTAAGTTTCCAATACATGTTTCCCACACTCTTGTTAGTCTCGATTACAATTTAGACTGCCCATACTTCATTCCCCTTAAAATCTTGTAACAGCTATTTTGCATTAATCAATTCCAATTTAAATTGTAGATTCAATCACTTGATAGGTTTTTTTAAGGTGGCCATAATTCTGCTAGACATGGTAGTAATGAATTAGATTTTCCCTGCCTGTTCTCCCTTTTCTTTAAAAATTCTGAACTTACTCAGCTAAAAGTTCAGATTTGTTTAATCCCACTTTAAATTAAAGTAACACAACTTCACAAAAATCTCGATATCTGCTTGCATAGTTTCATACCAACTTCATATATCACATTTCTTTGTGCTCTGTTTTTTTGCTTCTCTATCTACAAATTGAAATAAACAACTTCATAAAAAGCGCAGTTTCTTTCTTCTCTGTTTTTTTAGTTTCTCTGTTTAGACAGTTAAATAGCCAATTTCATGTATGTTGCAGTCCCATTTGTTTTTTCTTAGTTTTGTTTGAATTTCATCACAATGGTTGTTGCGAGATACTCCAGATTGTTTCTCTGCATTTTATTTGGGTTAATGCACTGCATGTGCTGCGATCCACCGAAATTATGTACAAACAGTATTCCTCAGCAGATGGTGTCTCATACGTATCATTATGCTCTAGAAAAGTAATGAGTATGTCTGCAACCCAGTCGTGAAACCTGTGACGATTATATGATGGTGTCTCAAATGTATCATTGTGCTAATACTAATAAGCTCTCAGATTCATCGGATCCATATCTCTGGCTTTAATTTTGAATTTTTTTTATTAGATATAGAGTAACCAAAAAAGAAAGCTTACATCATTTTTACATTTCACAACAATGTGTCCCTATTTTCCCGCTCTGTACAAAATTATGATTTAACATCAAGTCCCACCAGTACATAACATTTACCATGGACTGCCTATACATGTAATATCAACTAGAGTAATCACAACAAATTTACATAATATAGCCAAAATACATTGTAGAGAAGCACATCATTATTTACTACCACTGGTGTTGTTCCTGCCAGCAGCATATTTCATGTTTGTAAGTATCATTGCTGCCTCTTGGTCCTCCTTCGAGGTGCTTTCATTCTTGTTGGTGCTACCGTTTGTCCCTGGAAAATGGTGATCTCCCTCATTGTCCCTTTTTCCATCTTTAACCTCTTTTTGGAACTCCTATAAAGCTTTTAGGAATACCTCCACATTTGGGTGATCATTCTGCCAGGTATGCCCATATCTTGCCTCTTGAAGCTTGACATTACCTAACTCTATCTTTTTCAATGAATTTCCAAAATTTTCCTTTTGAAATCTCAATGGTGATGGCAAGCTGCGATGCAAAAATGTGAATTATGAGTCTTTTGGTAGACTCAATAAGCACCCTTCTATTCCCTTTGTGTCTGTCTTCATTTCTAACTGTCCATATTGACCACAAGATTTTAGTGGATATGTAAATCCAAAACAAAGAAGATCTTTATTTATTTTGTTGTTAACTTCAAATAAATTTTTGTAGGACTAAGTTCCTTATTATTCCCCCAAATATTTAATTCATCACAGAAAAGTTTCCAAGTTTCTTTGGCAAAAAGGTATTCAAAGAAGATATGTTTGATTGTTTCTCGTACTCTACATAAATTGCAGATATCAATGTCATTCTGTTCAATTTTATATGGCAGACTTTATAGTATCAACAGCAGCCTAAAACATGCTTTCTTTGGTTCCAATGCTTTAGACCAGTTCTTATTAAAAAAAATTGTCCATTGTTCATTGCTTAGCTTGGTAACCCAAGTTTTATTTTTCATGATGTGAGATATTAATATGTTTGATTAAGGAACAATAAATTGATTTCACATTCACTTTCATTAAAGCACTGCCATCACGTCATTGAAACTTTTGGTACTGTACGTTATCAAAGTTAACATCAACAGGGAAGCAGATGTCTTTACAGGCTTCTTTTAACACTGAATATGTTATCCAATTCCTTTGTGGAAGATTAAATTCCGTGCTTAGTACCATCCAACTTTTTAAATTCCCATTTGATAGGATATGACCGAAGTTTTTAATCCCTTTTCGAGCCTAGCCTTTGGTCGAGCAAACTTGGATGAGTGCAAGGGGTTTACCCGTATGTTACAAGTTCTACCATATGGATCTGTGTGACATAATGATCCTATTACCATTCTTGGTGAAGTGACAGTTTGTTACATTCTTTTTAACTAGCTTCCAGGCTTTCCAAATGGTTTTGAACACATTGGAGCCTCTGAGGGATATGGGATGGGTGCTGCTAAGGAGATTACTCAAGAGGAGAAGATTCCAAGTTTTAGCCCATTTGGACTCTGCATTTTGAAATTAATATTAGCTGTATGTTTATATATATTGTATTTCCTTTTATTATTCTTGTCCAGATCAAAATTATGATATAAACTAATAAAATAACCAAATAATGCATAAATCAGACTTAATGAGTTCTAGAACGTTTAGTAATCATACAATAGAACCCTAACTTTATAACCATGTTTCAATTTTAGGTTGAAGTGACTTCAACTTGCTACACATTCAAGCGATTAAACACTTACACACCCCATGAGTCTTATATAAGCAGCTTATTATTAGTCCATCCTTCTATAAAATAATTAGAATGAATTAAGTACTGACAAATTTAGAGGTCGGCGTGGTGCCAGGGGAAAGTTGGAGGGACGTTGCTAATACCCATGAGATTTTAACAGAAAATTGATGTCATTTCTATGTGAAAATTTGGAAGATATGCACATAATCAATAAGGCTATAGGGTGATGCATGAATAATCTTCCTGGATAGAAAAGTATGTCGGCACACCAATTGATTCACGAGATATCCAGTGGCCCACTGAAATCAATATGTGGGTGCAGCAGATGGTGTTTACACCCTCAATGATTTACTAATAACTTCATAAAACATGGATTATATGAGAGCTTATTAGTAAATCAAGAGGTTTACAATGCTTTCATATGGAAGCAAATATAATATCTCCTATGGGCCCTACAGGAGTCTTAGCAGTGATATGCGTGATATTGATTTTGAAAACAAAATGTGCTACACAATTGAACTGCATCTATCCACAAAAAATGTTAGAATATTCTGGTAATTTCTACTAGCTTCCACCTTCTCCACTGTCCTCATTAAAGATTCCATCTAGAATGTCGGTGATAAGAGACTAGATTGAAACGTGAGGAAAATTCTATAGATTGCTGGATACTCCTGAGACCTCTATAAAAGGAAGAAGATGTAAACATTTTTGACAGGCAATACAATTAAAGTTTTATATCTTTCTTTGCCTCTGCCCACCTCCTACAAGTGGTATCAGAGCCGATGGTGATAGCAGATTGATCGTGGGTTTTGTGTCTGAGCTGCTTGATGAAGCCTATGAACGCTGTGGTGAAGGCTGCGCTGAGTATGCCAAGAATTTCTATCTGGGAACACTGCTGATGACCCCCGAGAGAATGAAGTTTATTTGGGAAGCTATTTTGAAGAAAGAGAATCACTGCTGTTTTCTGGAGATTGTATTGCTATAGCTGTAAAAGGTAGCTGTAAAAGGAGATCACAAAGCTGCCGTCCAACCTGAAGTCAATGTAGAAGGCTGCAAGATTGTGAAAGGCATATTGTGAAAGGAGAGGTGGAATCGCTGACCCATTTGAAGGAGATTGACTGTTGCAGGCCGTGTGAAGAAGACAGGAAATTCTCTGTTTTCAAGTGCATAAAGTATAATTTATGCTTGAAGTAAATGCTGCTATATCATCACAGACCAAAGAGCAGTCCGCACGCATCCTCCGTCCAAAGTTGCTGGTCATCAAGTGTGTTGGAGATCGCAGTCTAAAGGAGCTGCAGTCCCTTCGCAAAGTGAATCACAGGAATTAGAAATTGTGGAAGTGCCAATCAGAAGGGTTTGCTATTTTAATCAACACAATGGCATCGCTGTTTTATATAGATTTGAAGCAGCAGCTGTTGAAGAAGTCGCAGGAAAAGTTAAGGAGTAAACTGCTGATTTCAAATCAGAACTAGGGTTCGATGGTTGAAAATGCCCACCTCTGTTTGGAAGGAGACCGTGGCATCCACCGCCAGACAGATTGAAGGCTATGTGGAATGTCGCAGATTGAGAAGACAAGGAGATTGTCTGGGGATCCTGTCGCCATTTGTGACAGACGTCAGGCAAGATTTTGGAGGTGATCCTGTCACCATTTGTGACAGAAGTCAAGAGCTATGTTAAGAGGAGATCCTATCACCATTTGTGACAGATGAAAGCTTTTAAGAGGTTTTGAAAAATGTGGGCATTGCGTAAGGAATTGGCAGTTTGAAACATCATCGAATTGGCATCAAGGATTTGTACGGATCGGAGCAGATTTCAGTCAAAGTCTGTGAGTCTAGCCCAGCTCCACAGAGCTCAAGAAAGTAGTGAAAAGCCACAGATAAAATGAAATAGTGTTTGTGTTGATGAATGAGCTAAAGCTCAGAAGATGAAAGATGATGTAATATTTATTTTGGGTATTGTAAATTTTGATGTAATTACTGGTAGAAATTAGGGGGGAGTGTTAGAATATTCTGGTAATTTCTACTAGCTTCCACCTTCTCCACTGTCCTCATTAAAGATTCCATCTAGAATGTCGGTGATAAGAGACTAGATTGAAACGTGAGGAAAATTCTATAGATTGCTGGATACTCCTGAGACCTCTATAAAAGGAAGAAGTTGTAAACATTTTTGACAGGCAATACAA
The DNA here is from genome assembly GCA_007258455.2 of Sequoia sempervirens. Classification (NCBI taxonomy): domain Eukaryota; kingdom Viridiplantae; phylum Streptophyta; class Pinopsida; order Cupressales; family Cupressaceae; genus Sequoia; species Sequoia sempervirens. The sequence goes on from VDFB02000002.1 coordinate 67,630,674, forward strand.
TTAAAGTTTTATATCTTTCTTTGCCTCTGCCGACCTCCTATAAAAAACCCACTTAAAAACAATCTCCCCATTGACTTTCTTAGTAAACACATTTGCCACAATGGCACCGGCCATGCCTGATTATAATCAAATTCAATCACTTCACCAACGTCAATCGGTACTTTATTTATTCAATCCTGTTCATTTGCTATATTTTCATCATTTTGATCACTGTTGAACTGTTGGAGTATTTGATTACGTAGAAAGAGGAGGGGGAGAAAATGACATACAAAAAGAGTGAGTTTCCTAATTTTTATAGCTGCTGCAGTTTGCAGCTTTTATTCATGATTTGCTTTGATTGTCCATATGATACTGCAACAATAAAATTAGTAAGGGAAAGGGGCCTATAGTGGGTAGGGGTCTAATGGTGGGTATAGAAGTAGGTCTGAGTGAGCCCCATAGGGTGATCCCACAATAGTGGTTTACAATTTTTGGACAAACTGGACACTAAGTTTTTTTTTTTAACTAAATCTTCACATTCGGACACCTATAGCGGTTAAACCGTGAGGAATTTGAAGATGATGCAAACTAGAGTCTTGTTACATTTTGTCTATAGATTCTAAAAAAAGAAATTTCAAAATTTTTGGAATCAGATTGCACTTCATTTTCCATCTCCCACAAAATTTTTTTTTACAAAAAAAAACATTTTTAAAAAGTGATGCACACCGTATAATGCATAATTTTTTTTCGTTGAAAGATAAGATTCTAATTCTTTTGAATTTACATTTGTAACTCCGATATCTAGTGCTTCCACTGGGTTAGATAGTTTTTTATTGAATATTTTTTCTTTAATCAAGTTCCAAAGTCAAATCAATTACAATTCAAACATAACACGACCGTATAATGCATAACTTTTACTGTATGTATCAAAATTCTCTTCTTCTTTTTTGTTGGATCAAGGACTCCAATATCTGGTGCACTCATATTTTAAATTTTTTTTTTGATAATCTTCTATTTTTCCACATGTGCAGAACAAATAGTTTTGTTTTTGGTGAAAAACTTATATTTAATAGAACTTAAAAAACAAATAGATAATATAATGAAAACATATGAAAATTATATTCGTTGGATAGCTCATTTTGAGGGCAACCTGATACTAGTTGAGTTTTTGAGATCTCCATTTTCATTCTCAAGTCGACCTTTGAAGTGCAAAATTCTTAGCAATTTTGGTGCCTGAGAGGATGTGGGTGAAAATAAGTGGGTTCAGTCAAACCATTGTTTGGTCGAACAAAAAATTAATGTTCGATCGAATAAGGGTTCAACCGAACCCATTTGACATACAATAAAAAAATAGATTTGAATGGGATTTGGTCAAACATTCTAAAACTGTTCAGTCGAACCCCCTCTATTAAAAAATTAATATTTAATATTAATATAAATATAAATTATATTATTTTTAAATTATAATAAATAATATAATTATTATTGAAATATATTTTAATAATTATATTATTATTATAATATATAACTATTATTATAATATTAAAAGTATATAATTAAAAACTATATATACTATTATTATAATATTAAAAGTATATAGTTAACAATTATATATTAATTTTTTCTAATCATCATTTTTCAAATCTTGGATTTTCAGGCTCAACACAAGTGTCATGAAAACACTCTCCTTAGGCAGGATAACGAGAAGCTTCGCTTGGAGAACATGGCAATTAAAGAAGTCATGAGAAATCCTATATGCACCAACTACAAAGCACGTGTTGTTATTCCAGAAGGTTGTCTTCAAGAGCAACAACTGTGTATTGAGAATATTCGGTTGAAAGATGAGGTCTGTTTGCACAACCTACCTAATTTGACGATCTGCATATTCCAAATTTTTGTATTCTCAAAATGTAAACTGTGGTTAAAAGGATTATGAGTCACTCCTTTCTTAGTTGTTCCTATTCTGATTTTAATGTATTTACAACCCTACGAACCTCCTAGATTTTATTTTCTTTAGAAATATTTTTAGTGCAGTGATTTTCCCACAATGATGAAATTGCTTCATATCATATACTGTATAAGATTTAGAGACCCAAAAGGTTATTTTATTTTGATGCTTTAAATCACCTGAGCAATGAAGTTGAAGATTTGTTATCTTTGTGTTTATGGGTATTCTTTAACAATTCATAAGTATTTTTTAATGAGCCTAAATGGATTGTTTCAGTTGGAGAGAATTGCAAGTATGGCTAGAAAATTTTATGGAAGGCCCATATCATTGACTTGAAAGAGAGATATGGAGGGAGTGGCAGAGAAAGGGAGAGTGGTGGTAGGAGGGAGATACTTGAGAGAGATAGGGGGGAGTGGGAGAGAGATAAAGGGTAGGGGGTGTACAAGGGTTTAGGATTTAATGGTTAAGGGCAGAGGGGAAAGAGGGATAGGTGGTGGGAGGGAGAGAATTGAGAGAGTGGGGGGGATTGGGAGAGAGATAAAGGGTAGGATTTAAGGGTTAAGGGTAAAGGAGCTTGAGAGGGAGAGTGGGTAGGAGGGAGAGACTTTCAAGAGAGAGAGGAGGAGAGTGGGAGAGACTTGAGAGAGAGTGGGGGGGGAGTGGGAGAGAGATAAAGGGTAGGGTTTAAGGGTTAAGGGTAGAGGAGCTCGAGGGGAGAGTGGGTAGTAGGGAGAGACTTTCAAGAGAGAGGGGAAGAGTGGGAGAGAAGTAGAGGGGAGAGGGGGAAAGGGGGTAGGAGGAGAGACTTGAGGGAGGGGGGGATTGGGAGAGAGATAAAGGGTATGGTGTGTACAAGGGTTTAGGGTTTAAGGGTTAAGGGTAGAGGAGATAGAGGGAGAGGGGGTAGGATGGAGAGAGTTGAGAAAGAAAAGGGGGGGAGTGGGAGAGAGATAAGGGGTAGGGGGTGTACAAGGGTTTAGGGTTTAATGGTTAAGGGTAGAGCGGAGAGAGGGAGAGGGGGTGGGAAAGAGAGACTTGAGAGAGAGTGGGGGCGAGTGGGAGAGAGATAGTTGGTAGGGTTTAAGGGCTAAGATTAGAGGAGATTGAGAGGGAGAGTGGGTATGAGGGAGGGACTCTCAAGAGAGAGAGCGGGGGGAGTGGGAGAGATATAGAGGGTATGGAGTAAAAGGGTTTAGGGTTTAAGGGTTAAGAGTAGAGTGGAGACGGGGAGAGGGGGGGAGTGGGAGAGAAATAAAGGGTAGGGTTTAAGGGTTTAGGGTAGAGGGGAGAGAGGGAGAGGGCGTGGGAGGGAGAGACTTGAGAGAGAGTTGGGGGGGAGTGGGAGAGAGATAAAGTGTAGGATTTAAGGGTTAAGGGTAGAGGAGCTCGAGAGGGAGAGTGGGTAGGAGGGAGAGACTTTCAAGAGAGAGATGGGGGAATGGGAGAGAGAAATAGGGTAAGGAGTAGAAGGGTTTAGGGTTTAAGGGTTAAGGGTAGAGGGGAGAGGGGGAGAGGGGGTAGGAGGTACAGACTTAAGAGAGAGAGAGGGGGGAGTGGGAGAGATAAAAAGGGTAGGTGTACAAGGGTTTTAGGAGTTTAAGGGGTTAAAAGGTGAGAGAGGGAGAGGGGGTAGGTGGGAGATACTTGAGAGAGAGAGAGGGGTGGGAGTGGGAGATCAATAAAGGGTAGGGTTTAAGGGTTTAGGATAGAGGGGAGGGAGGGAGAGTGGGTGGGTGGAGAGACTTGAGAGAGAGAGGGGGGAGTGGGAGAGAGATAAAGGGTAGGGGGTATACAAGGGTTTAGGGTTTAAGGGTTAAGGGTAGAGGGGAGAGAGGGAGAGGGGGTAGGAGGGAGAGACAAGAGAGAGAGAGGGGGGAGTGGGAGAAATATAGAGGGTAGGGGGTACAAAGGTTTAAGGGTTACGGTTTATTTTTTTATTTGCATTGATTTATGTTTTACATATGTGTACAATAATTTTATAATTAGATAATACTTAATTTTAAAATTTACATAATTTCCCATGGAACAATTTGATGGAACAAATTTATAAGTTGTATATAAGTGTACATAAGATTCTTGAACTTAATAATTCCATAAAACAAATATACATTGTATATAATTGTAATTTAGGAAAAATGATTTTGAAAAACTTCACTATGTTTCAAATAAGGATTGAAAGCATATATGTGGGTTTACATGCAACCAAAAAAGTGAGAGATGATGCTATAAAAGATTCTTGAACTTAATTGTTTTCCATAAAACAAATATGTACATATAATTGTAATTTAGGCAAAATGATTTTAAAAAAACTCACTACATTTCAAATAAGGATTGAAAGCATATATATGGGTTTACAAGCAACCAAAAAAAGTGAGAGATGATGCTATCAAAGATTCTTGAACTTAAGAATTTTCCATGGAACAAATATGTACATATAATTCTAATTTACACAACATGATGTACAACTATGTACAATTTACTGTAAGTTCTCATTTGAACATGTATAAGGTTACAAGTGAACTTGGAAACGATGGATATAATCTAAGTCAAAGATTTTGGTTCAACCTACTCTTCAATAACATGTAGAATTTTTTGATGATCATCACTATCTAGTTTGCATTTTCTTCGGCCATGTGCATTTGGAACTACATGAAGATTTAGAGTGGTAGCAATTATTAAGTGACTATATTGATATACCTTGTTATCAGGTTGATAGTCAACAAAATGAAGCCCATGTTGAACAACTTTGACTTGTTTTATATATGTCCCTTGCACTACAACATAACCTGCATGGTAAACATGAACCTAAGGTAAGACATATGAATGTGTGCAAAATTTTTGTGCTCAAGGTTTGTACAATATATATTTAATGTTTATAATGTAATGTGCACATGTGAATACAATGTATATAAAATTTTAAATTCAAACTCACCTGTGGGAAATGACATTCCATCACTTGTTTCAGGTTTTGTTAGCTTATTCCTCTCTTATGTGCAATGCAATAAATAATAGCTAACACGTTCGATGTTTCCAGGCTCTGCTATGACTGCAAAAACATCTCCCATACACCAAATTTACACAAAAAAAATCTTAAAAAATTAGAAATGTCTCTAAAGATCATTAACTAGATATATATAATTTTTAAATTATTGAAAACTTACACATGTGTACCTTTTCTAACCAATCCTGAAATATGGTCATAATCAATTGAAATGAAAAGAATTTCTTCAAATATTTCTTCCTCATTTTCATCATATATTTATGAAAAACTAGTGGCACCATATCCCATTTACCAACATATCCAAGTTCTTGATTGTTGCATGCATAATTAGAGTTTCCCTCAATGCACTTAGTGCAAAAATAAGAGCAATCCCTTATGTCTAATATCCATCCATGGTGACTATCTGAACTCCTAACACAACACAAAGGTCTTGTTTTTTCTACCCTCTTGCATCGATGCATCGATCTTCTATCCACACCTAGATACATATTTACAACAAAAAGCTTATGTGAACAAATATGTATATATATATATATTAAATTTAAATAAATTCAAATTTTTGATTTAATGTAATTTATACATACTCGATATCTCCCAAAGCACTCTATGTGGAATGTGTCGGTTTGTTCTTGAAGATGTGCCGACCACATTTGATGCAAAGTTTTTCTTGCACCATTCAACAACATCATGTGCATTATCTAGACAATCTTTTGGATAACTCATTTGATGCTTTCTTAAATCTCATTTGATGCAATCTCCTACTCCATCATGCTCACCCTTTCCATGCCCACTCTAAAAAAAAATCCAAACATGTGGTATTTTGTAGATTTTATGATATCTACAAAGTGCATAGAATGGTCGTGAAGATTTGAATTGTGCCACACATCCATCTGACCATACAAAATAATTTTCAAAATTTACACCCTTGCTTCTCAAATTCTCAAAAACTATTGTAAAGCGATGTTGGAGAAAAAGTGTGTCATGCTCTTTATCATCACTAATATAAAAGTGATATTCTTTCTTAATGGATCATTCTTCATCTGTACTCTCAACACCATCCAATTTTGATTGTGCATGTCGATAACACACATGAACCATAATAGTAATCTGCTTTGAAAAGTAATACTCTAATTGAATCTTCTTTTGATGTACAAATGAATAATTTTCTACAAAGTCCACTACTGATAGAACCGTTCCATGTGGGAAAGTATCTCTCAATGTTTGGAATTTTTGTGCTTTCCACTTAGCAAAAAAAGGAATGATGTATGTATGGTCATATCAAATTTTTAAAATCTTCCATAAAATTTCCAATGGGAATCTCCTCTTCTACATAGTTGAACCTTGTGGATTATTTCCCAAAATTTGTTTGCAACTTTACATACTTGTACCTGTGTCAATAAAATATGTGAATAACTAATAAAACACACTTGATCAATGCAAAATTACATCAAAGAGAATCCAAATAAGAATCTATGAGAAATTGAAACAAATAAACTCTCTAAAAATAGTACTTACCTTTTTCAATTTATTGTCTAAGTTTTTAGGTCAGTATCCTCAATTCTTGAAGGAAATTTAGCCAAATGTCCACATGTCTCACAAATTCCTTTTATGCAGTTTATTTGAGGTCCATTTTCATGATCACATAATATAGAATTTATGAACAAACTTGTGTATTTAGGAGGTGCATTTTGAAACCCACATCTTTCTTCTCTCATCTTTGAAAATGCCTGATAATAGAGATCAAATTCAATATGATAAGGACAACAAAAAGTTTCAAAAAACTTGTTTATCTTCACATAATATGGCTTTAACCTTTGAAACATTGTTTTCCCAATCTTTATATGAGGATATGCATTACAAAAGTTCATATACATCTCAAATTGTGTTATTTCTAGCCAATGTTTGATATGATTTTCATAAATACTAGGTCCAATCCTGTGTCTCATAACATCTCTAGTATTTGATGATGGATGAGTTTGATCATGCCAAAAACCTGAGACCAAGTTCCTAACAACATCTTCAATCTTTTTAGAATGGGGAGCTCTACACATAATTGCCCAATTTCCTTCTAAATTCTCATCCAAAAACTTTCTCTTTTTCTCATATTTTATCAATGTGGTTCTACTATAACCAATTTCAGTTGAAAATGCAAACATTTTTATTTTTCTTGCTATATCTTGATGTATAATAGATGTCAACATCACCCTTCTTGTAGTGACCTTATCCATTGATCGTGATCCTTTCCCAATGGAATCTAAACCCTTTTAACATTTTGAACAATATCCTTTTGTAATCCCATGTGTTTCTTCTTATTTGATGCCGAATGTACACCCAACAATTGTAATGACTCTTTGAGCTCATCACGAAGAAGTAAACATGATAACAATTGGGTTTTTTCAAGTGTATCAAGATGATTGAAATGATGATTGATCATTCCATTTACAGATTTAGTCATTGACCTCTTTCTCTTATTATAAGGCTGGTTGGCATAATATTTTAGTTTCTCCATATCCATTTCAAGTAAATGATCTAAATTTCTATGAGAAATTTGTTTCATCACCTTCTTAGCTAGTTTTATAGGCTCATCCATACCAATAGGAGGAAGTGATCTTGACCCCTCTCCAACATGAATTGTTTGAACTTGTGCCTCCTCCCTATCTTCAAGGACCATGCATTCTTGAGCGGACTCATTTGATCCAATGTCTAGATTTGGATTGACTTGAACATGAAAAATTCCTTCTTGTTGAGCCCTTCCTACATGTCACAAAATATTTTGCAAAAAAAAGTGATAGATGATGTTATATAAGTGAAGTTTATGTATGCAAGAAAACAAACTAATAAAACATGATGCGTGAGAGAAGTTTGTGCTAGTTTTATATACTCATCCATACCAGTAGAAGGAAGCGATCTTGACCCCTCTCCAAAAAGCATTGTTTGAACTTGGGTCTCCTCCATAACTTTAAGTTCCATGTATCTTTCAACAGATTCATTTGATCCAATATCTAGATTTGGATCGACTCCAACTTGAGTCATCCCTAGAGCATAAAACATAAAAATAATTTGAGAACATTGAAGTGATGAAAATAAAAGACCAAAGACACAAAAAAACTACATGCACATGTATGAAAAAAAATCCATAAATGCATAGCCAAGGATAGTATACACATAGGTCAAATTCCATGCCAAGCATTAAAGTTTGAGGATTATGCATACAAGTGACTTAGAACTTTTAGGCTAGTGATATAGAAAAGGAAACCCTTAGAGTATAACAAGGTGATCCAAAGAACCCCAACAAAATTGGGCTATAAGATGTTTCAAGGTTTCAAATAAATTTCCAAAATGTACTAATATGAAAAAAGCAAAAAATTTATGGGACATAAAACACAACCCAAATAATCAACTAAAACCAAACACAAATATTGAAACAAAAAGAATTGGCTTAAGGAATTGGAGTCAAGGATCATATAAACATTGCAAGTTGCATGACCAAGATGACTTGAGGACATTTAATAGTATTTATAGTCATTCAAGTGAAATGATGGTTAGAAAACTTTAAAAAAAATGTGTTAAGACATAATTTAAAGAATAATATATCATATATAACTATTAGTCCTTGGCACCATACAACTTGAGTTAGAATTGGGCATTTATTAAAATATTTAAAAAATATTTTTAAGGAACTATTGATCATTAGATTAAATTCAATGGGAGTTTAGAAAAATATTAAGCTAATTAGATGTTGCAATGTAGATTGGATAGGGGATATTGATCACCAAATATCAACATTAGAATGCTACTTCATTGTACATGAAGGTATAGATTCATGAATAATTAAGAAAAAATAATGGTTTCTTTCAAAGTGAAAAGTTAGAATATATAGGAATTTGCAAAGCCATAAAATAATTAATGTGGTTGGAAAAATTATGAAAATCAAAGTGGCATAGTGAGGGACACAATATTTAAGGTTTCATTGAAGAACTAAGCATGTATTGAAGTACACTATCATTTTCTTCATGAACAAAGTAAAGAGAAAACTGTGTAGATGCAATACTCAACAATGATAATGTGATGACAAAAACATTAAACAAAGGTATTGGTAAAAGATAAGTGTAAGGTTTGTAGGGAAGGATTTAATGTACAATATTTTAGTTTAAGAGTACATTTTAAGTTGGGGTATTGTAAGTTCAAAAAAGGTCATACATTAAACATTTCTAATTTTAATAAGAAATCCAATGCAAAATGTATGCACATACAAATTTATGTTTAGGTATACTAACCAAATTATTGGGTGGAGTAATGCACAAATTATGGATTCAGTCCCATGAAATAAATACTCATGTTTTTTCAAATTAAAAGTCCTAAACACACACTTGAGAGTGAGAGAGAGAAGAAACAAGCATGTACCTTGTTTCTTTCTATGATAATTTTCCAAGTTTTGTTCATGCCTCTTATGTTCTTCTTCTTTTGACAATTTTCGTTGAGACACATTTTTTATTTTTCTTTGTTGTCCCATTTTCCTCTTCAACCTAAAGATGACTCAAAAGAAGTCCTCTACCAACTTAGTTAAATTATCCTCCAAATTTTGCCTTGATTGATAAAAATGAAAATTTCTCAAGCTCCAATATTTGCCTCCTTGATAAATGTGGAAAAAATTCTCCAAAATCTGTGCTCCAAGTGATATAAATGAGAATTAATCTTGCAATTTGATATCCAGACTAATGAAAAATAAGCTTCCATTTGTATGCATATGGGATGGGAAAAAAATTATTCTAGTGTACATGGAATAACTAGATCCTAGTTTAAATGAATCAAGTAGTAAACAAACAAGTTATTTCGTTGTGGAGTTTGTTGTTATTTAATTCATAGGTATGCACAACATATTTAGTAATTTTAGAATTTTGTGAAAGTGTAAAAAATGTATATTAGAGGTATAATTTGAATTGAATTTTCTTAATTATATTTGAATTTAATTTCAAGTTACTTGTCAAAAATGTATAATAGAGGTATAATTTGAATTAAATTTTCTTCATTATATTTGAATTTAATTTCAAGTTACTTGTCAAAAACATATAATAGAGATATAATTTGAAATGAATTTTCTTAATTATATTTGAATTGAATTTCAAGTTACTTGTAAAAAAGATTATATCTTGTTCTCAACTCAATGGTTCATGTTGCTTAAGTCATTTAAAAAAAAAAATTTATTGTGATCAAGATGAATGAACTTAATTATAAAGTGGCATTGATTTCCCTAAAATTCTACTAGAGATCAAATGTATATTGAATATAAGGAAATGTATGTTGTAAGAGATCATAAAATAAGAAAACATGTATGTATATTGAATATTTAAAGAATATGCATACATATATTATGTGTAAACATGTTTAAACCATAAGCAAACACATGCACATACATGTAAAGGGATTCAATACACATAAAAATAACACATATTATAAGCAAAGAGGAAAATGTATGTATATATCATATAAGAAAATATATGTACATATCATATAAGAAAAATGTAAATTAAAGATCATCAAATGTCAAATACTAAAGATCAACAAATAAGCAAATGTAAGTTAGAGATCATCAAATCTCAAATACTAAAGATCATCATGTATAAGCAAATACATGTGGTAAAGATCATAATTCTAGTGTGCATGGCCTAATATGAATGTCTACTCCTAGTCGAATGGCCATATAAATGAGAACAATCTTGCTTTGATGGATGTGCTAAGCCATACAAATAAAATTGTGTACATGATGTGTTAAATACATATAATATATAATAAATAAATTTTATGAAATTTATTTTTAAATGAACTTGTATTTTTAAATATCAATCTAGATCTATGCATACATAAATATTGCATGTACATATACACGTATGATTATATAAAAATATAAAACTCACATGTCCACTGGTAGCAAATTCATCCACAGAGTCACATAGATCATTCACATGATTTGGACCAAGGCTAGAAGTGATATGAGGTATGTCCACCTATAACAATATATATACATATATATATCAACTTACATAAATATCTAGTTAAATTTTTTTTTAAAATAATAAAAAAAGAATTGAAACATGCACATTCACACATGCATGCACATCATCTGATATCAGATGACCTAAGTCCTCTGAAATGGTCGCCTCCACCATATCCACCAAACGGTCAAGCAACGAATCAACATCTGCATCCATCCGATCTATCCCATGTCATGCGAAAAATGATGAATGTAGAGGACTATGAAGGTGAGATGGCATCGACAATGATGAACCAAAACCAATCAACATATCAATAAAACACATAGTCTGTGCAACTACCAAATGAACTGTAGGTGGATCCTGATGCGCACTAGTGCTCGGCTAAGAGTGATGGGATCCTAGAACTAAACGACCTCTTCATCTCAAATGATCTCTAACATGCTCTATACTGATCCCATTGTCTGATGTAATGTTGGAATATGCCTCCAATAGGTCCTCAGCCAAACAATGCAGAGTCATGCATGCCATATCTCCTGTAAGTCCATCAAGCTGTGTAGGAGTAGGGATGTCGACCACTATAAAAGGATCCATGGTGGTCCACTATGCTAAAAATGGCATGGATCGGGAATGTCTAGACATCAAATATTGACCTACACGATCATCAGATATCCTAGTGGTGGTAGCCACAATGTCAACTACAGTGTTAATTGCTTCCTTTTGGGAAGCAACGACAACCTCATCTGCTATGGGGGCTAGAGCTGGGGTGAGAGAAGGAGACCTCTCACCAACCAATACTGTAAACACTGGGGGTGGTCTATTTTCTTGACGATAGGTGGGCCTATCAGCAATCCTGCCACGCCCCTGACCAGCATATGGTGGAATGTCCAGGTAGTTAACTTTGAGGCCCAAATGGGCCTCAACATACAACTGTTGAACAAAATACAATGGAATCTGGTAAGTGTTTGGGTATAGACCATCTGTTGCGAGAAATCGTGGGTAGATCAATGAGGCCATAGCATGATCAACACATCAATGTGGCTTTTATCATTTCTTTGGTGACACTGTCTTTTTTTTTTTAAGGGGAACATCACCATGTACTTCTTCCCGCATACGGGAAAGAATAGAAACTACTCTATCTGGGGAATATGCACTAGTCCTCTCAAGTTCATCTTTTAGTTTTTGTAGACTATGCAATATTAACATGCATGGTTCACTATATATCCCCGGGTTTGCACCCTGTGCTAATAAATCTCTCAAATTTTTAATCTCATTACTAGTACTTGAAAATAAAGAATCTAGCATAGGTGGAACATGATTTGCATTTTCCATGTTATATATATATATACAATACATCTAAAAGAGAAATGAAACTTTGGTAAATAATATATCTAGATAAAGGGAATACAAATCTAAAATAGTTGTTTAATAATTCATCTACTCATCAATAATATTTTCATACTATTAAAATTTTAAAAATAATTGGAAGAAAACTATAATCTATAACATAGCATCCTTAAATGGTTCAAATTTTAAATGAAATGATGAAAGAAAGAATAAGAATACAAAGATTATTATAAAATTATTTGAAAATAATTGGGGATAAAAATATTTAATATAATAGTTGTTAACATATATGAACTTCAAAATAAGATTATGTAAGTGAAAAAAAAGTTCTATTGCCTTCATTGAACCTAAATTTATCTAGTTAAGATATGTCTAAAATTAAGAATTCACACTAGAATATCAATATTCCATAAGAATCTAATAAAAAGGATGAATTTAATGGAAGACAATATAAAATCCTCCATATGAGGATGAATTTTATCATTACAATATGAGTGAATCATCTCAATTATATAGCCAAGAACATCAAAAACTTATAGATTGGAAAGCAAAATAATCAAACATTTATCATATTTTTATATGTATAAAGTTTAGATACCATCAAACTATTTAAACTTATAGATTGCATAATGCTATAAATTGAATTGTTAAAACTAGTTTATTAAGAATTAAATCTAATAAAGTTTCACTTCATATTGCATACTTGTTATAAATATCTCACTAATCCAACCATACATTTTATATATGTTAAGAAATATATAATTGTTATGCTCATAATTTTTCACTAGAAAAACCCAATAATTTTTTTTTTTAATCCTTTAATTATGCTAATTAATGCTTTAAGTGTTTATGATGCAACAATAACCATCTCCAATACAATTAACATCATTTCTTTAATTAATTTTTTGGTTTAACTTGCTAATGTGATACTATTATTAATGCATCTCTCACTATTAACTATACTTTAAATATTAAATTTGCTAGTATCACAATTTAATGGTTACAAGTTAATAATATTCTCATTATAATGGTTATTTCATCATAACCCACAATGAGTTTTTCCTACTTCTATTTCTTGTTGATAGTAAGGTCAATATGGTATTTCGATTACTAGGATAGTTCCTCATGACCCAATGATGGCATTTAAAGTACTAAATATGTAAATTGTGATGGTAATAACAACATGAATAATTATATGGTTTGCATTTATTTATTTATTTTCATCTCATATTTCAACATCTATAAAAGGTTTTGCCAAAAATGCTATCCAATTATTGATGAGAATTAATAAGGTTAAGTATGCTAACATTAGTATTAAGGTAACTATTGATATGAATATTGATAAGAGTATTAACAATACTTGATGATATTAAGGCTCCCTCTACAATTAATACAAACATTCTATCAATTTTATTGCTCACAAATAATATTAAACTTTACTAATAATATAAATGTTAATGTCATAGTGATATCATGTTTACATAGCACATAAACACTGTTATTTGTGAACTCATTTTTGCTTGCAAAACTTTTATTACCATCTTAGCATACCTAATAAGATTATCAATAAAATACTTTTCTTACTCAAGTGATTTTATTTGCGACTTATTTTAGTATGATGACCCCCCTTCATATTACCCTCAATAATAGTATCACTATTTGTTATTAATATATTTAATTTTAATTCTTTTATCTAACTCTTATATATTGTTATAGCATTTATTTAATAATTCGTCTCTATTACAAAAATAATTATATGATTAAATATATTCCATACTTGTTATAAATATCTCACTAATCCAACTAAAAAATAATTTGTATCCCTTATATCCTTTCATCCAATATAGCCTATCTCTTAATTGAGATCCTCTACCACAATTAAGTTCAAATCTTCTAAGTTTTATTTCAAGCGAAGCAACCACTCATTGTAGAAAAGTTATTAGTAAGTGCTAAAGCCAAAAACAAGTTTTTTTTTTTTCTATTTGGATCCATATTTTTTTTTCCATTCTAGATTTCTTTCTACCCATATTCTTATTGTAATATCATAGTAAGCTAGTGCAATAGATTTAATCACATCATTCCTGTAACACCCCGCCATGCAACCCTAGGGGAAATTGCAATTTACAATACAAACGAACTAGTTTTTTTTTTTTTGTTTAAGTAAAAATTAACATGAAAGTTCACTAACCATTGCCAACAAACCTTAAGGTTACGAGACTGAGTTACTTAAACCAAAAGAAGAAACATGAAATCAAAACATAACATTTAATTACTTAAAGAATTAAGAATGCATACATTCCATACATGATAAAATACATCAACGGAAAAGAGATAACAATTGATTTTAAATATCAATAATCATTTAAAAATAAGATTACAACACTCATTCCCCGAATGAGATAATTCCAATAAGCATGATTATTATTACAACTTCCACCTTGATAATAATGAGGGGTAATAAAATTACAATAATTACAGTAAGAATAAAGCATGGAATGAAACTGGTTCCCACAAGCTCTCCAACTGGAAATCTCATCCACATGAACAAGAAGAAGACCCAATAGATAAAGGTGCACGTTCCACCCAACGATGTGATACCCGAAGGCTCACCCCCCATGCTAGGAGATAGTAACAAGGAATTCTTATACAAGACCATCTAACTCTAGACGTAGGCTAAAACATAATTGAACCAAATTAGATGCAAGAACAACATCACTTAATACAAAGGTTACAATGCTTCCAGAGAACGATGATCATATATGCAGTACAACAAACTAACTTTTGGTTGACATAGAGAGAGTGTCACACAAAATTTGCTATGAGTTACCTAGGCACAACCTTCCTAGGCTACCGTATCCCCATTCGGTTACCTAGGCTTGCCTCTACCAGCCGTCGAACCCTCATACAAACTATGCTTCTTGTCTCACCTCATGTAATACCCCTCATGTTGTTTGGACTTGATACTTTTATGGTTTTGATTTATTCTGTGTGACTGTGATTGTTATTACTTATTGTTGGGTGTGTGTGGATGCATAGTTTATTTAATTGCTACTTGAGACATTATTAGTATGAGTTATGATACTTTATGTAGTGTTTAGATTATTTTATTATGTAATGATTTCTCCTTAATGTTTTATATGCCGATGTGATGTTTCTATGATGATGTTAATTGAATTCAATATTATATTATAAAGAAGTAGATAAGTAAGCATGTTATGATTAGTTTAGTTAGAAATGTATTTCACATTTGATATTGTAATTGTTAGAATAGATGTGGTGAGAGGATAGTGTAGCACCACTCGTTTACGAGTGCCCCGCTACACTGTAATTCCTTCTCATGATAGCATGTTTTTGATTATATATATATGTGCTACTTGATGTTTATTTGGATGCAGGATTTGTAGGAATAAGTCTCGATTCCACCTGCTTCAGCAAGACAGGGCGAGCATTAAAATTTACCCAATGGGTAAAATGTTGAAAAAGGGAGTAGATTTGGAAGTATCCGCCTCTCAAGTCCATCGTCTGTTGTGAGTCGTTGTGTCATGACTGAAGTTTTGTCCTTGTCGTTGTGTAGTTGATTGTTGAGTATTTATTTAATTTATTTTTAGTGTTTAATTAATTAATCTTATTTTATAAGATAATTAATTAATGTTGCATTGTTATTTGATTTAATTGTGAGTTGGTAAAATATTAAATTTAAATATTTTGTAAATTTAAAAGTATTTAATTAATTAAAAATGTAAATAATTATTTAAAATTAACATTGTTGAAGATAATTAAATATTATCTTTTTATGAATATTAAATTAGCAAATCTTGTGTAGATAATATCTTAAGGAAAATAATTTATTTTTAATTAAAATTGTAGATAAGTTTGTGCTTTTAAAAGCTGGAAAGAGGACCAATAAGAAAAGAGGATTCTTGAGAAAAGAAAGCGGAAGAGCTTTATTGATTTCTTTTTTTCTTTTTCTTTTTTATGAGAAAATTATTCATGGAGAGAAGATTCCTCAGTTGTTTTTGGCTGTCAAAGAAAATAAAAGAAAATAGTTTGTTTGGGCTTCTAGGTAAAATAATTGTTTGAAGAAAAGATAGATTCGAAAAGAGGGTTGCAGGAGGAGATCGAGAGGAGGCTACAGAAGGGATTCTTCATCGAACGTAGGACTCCAGGTTTTCTTCTATTATTTATTATTATTATTTATTGTTTTATAAAATTTTTTTGGCTTACTGTGCTTAAAATAAATTCATTGAAAGAAGTTCTGTGATTTGAAAACTTGTTGTATTAAAACCGTTGAATCTTCTAGAAAATTTTAGTAAAACCCATTTGAGATTCTTTAGTTTAGTAGTGAAAATTATTGTTTTTAAAATAAAAATCGCTATTATGCATTAAAGTTATTTGCTCGATTTATTTTATATCTGGTGTGAGGATCTGATTGTTCCTATTATTTATTCTATAAGTTTTGGGTAAATATATATATATATCTATATACCTACTTATATATATATACGTATGGATATAGATTAAACAAATAAATATATGTATTATATATTCTATCTATTATTTATTTTTAAGAAAAATCTGCACATTTATCAGAATCTGTGAATTTCTTGGAATAAAATATGTTTGTGAATATTTATGTATTCCAAATTTCATACTTATACTATTGAATAAGACAGATACATATAAATTATATTTAAATGATTATTTTATTCTTTTATGGGTTCGTATTCCATTGGAGAAACGAAATTTATTATTTTTTATGTTTTTGTTGAGATACACGTTTAATTACTGGTTTTAAATTCCATCACTATGTTTAGACGGGAATATAGTTAATAAATATTAATAAAAAATAAATAAATAAAAAAAGAAAAATAAATAAATAAATAATATATATATATAAAATAAAAATATATATTATTGGGGGTGGGAATGGTTGGCTGAAGCCGTACCATCCCCACATCCCTGTGGTACTATTGTGCGCAGTCACCAGTGACTACACACAGCAGCCCATGGCTGTTGTACGCAGCCAGTGGGGACTGCGGCTCCCCCAGTGGGGGGTACGCAGTACCTATGTAATGTGTCCTCCCCACAGGGGGGTACGCAGTACCACTGGTACTATGTGGGAGTTTTAATTAAAGGTTTTTTTTTATATATTGTAAATTTAATTCAATTCAATTCAATTTGCTTTTTTAAAACTTATATATATATGTATGTTTTTTCTTATATGTATAAATGTTGATAATTGCAATGGATCAGTAGGTTAATTTTTTTATAATGTGACTTAAATAGATGATTTAATTATAGTTTTGATATATATATGTTTTATTATATATATATGCTCTATTATATATATATTTATATGCAAATAAAGGTGGAATTTTTGTATGTTGTGTTTGTGGGGAAAATGTTATAACTTCGTAGTGCTATAGTGTATTTGTGCAAAAATAAATAAATTATGTATTTAAATAAAATGGAGTTTTCTTGGGTAATTGAATTATTTATTTGTTGGAGTTATTATGTATTGAAAATGTTTAATATAGTTTTTATTACACGTAATTGTTATTCTTGCGATTATGGTTAAGTCTATTGTGGTATTCTCTTCATTGTTTTGTTGTGTCGTATGGGAAAACCCTAGATTTTATTATCTTTCATAGGAACTTAGGTTGTTGTTTAGAACTTCCAGAGGAGGATTATTGTTGTATTAGTCTTGCAATTCTGATTTTTGGCCTATGGTTTGACTAAGGTTGTGATTTGATGTTAATGTACATTTAGATTGTACCGTTTGTGAACATTATAAGTATGATTTTGGTCGAGAGGGTTATGCCTCACGATTGATCCATTGTTGGTTTAGTTTTCCTTGATACAATCTTGTTGTGTTGAGTTTTTTTGTGCTTGAGTATCTAGAGAGAGTGGCTCTAGTGGGGGCCGGTGCACAAAGGGGCTATCAAGGTAACCCACGTAGAGTTAGATTAATTAGTGATAACCTATGTAATAAACCATGGGTGGGGATTGAACATTAACAAGATAATTGTGATGCCTCATCTGCTTGTTAGTACTATCATAGGCTAAAGGGGACCGAGAAGGCCGTGGTTGGCAAGGTCGTTGCCTTGTCTTCACGAAAGGTTAACAACTCCGCATGAGTAACCCTATGGAGCGACGCCTTGAGATAGGTTGTCAGGAGAACCATAGATGGAGGCAACACCTTAACTTGGTTGTCTAGAGAATCCATGTAGAGATGGAGGTGGCAATTTGTGATAGGATGTCTGGATAATCCATGTTAGGCCATGCGATGACACTCTCCTCTAACATTCCATTTGTGTTATTTTATTGAAGTCCTCTGGAAGTGATTTATTGATTTGTCATTGGTTATTGTTGGAAGTAGTCTTTGATATTATATCTTGAGTTTCATTGATGTTGTGATTGTGACTAGTTGTAATTTTGAAAGGTGGTTTATTGTTATGTTCATAAGTGGTTTGTTGTTGTGCCCTTTGGATTTATCATTGTTTAGTTTCTATGTGGTCTTTGATGTTAAGTTGTCTATCTGGAGTTAGTCTCTTTTTTATTGTTTGACGTGCTTGGTCGGGGATCCTTCCTTGTCTACTCCCAGCATGGGGGTGGTGGGTGGAATGTGCTTCATGTAACGCCCATCGTGCAAACCCCAGAGAACACACACATAATGTAGATAATTTTTTTTTTAAATAACAAAAGTAACATGTAACAACATTAAACCAAAATCACATAGCATAACACATAACATTAATACACTTGGTTCTCTGGGGCACGCGAGGTTACATTGCAACCACAAAACATAATAGAGATAACAAAAATAACATAACCATTTAATTTATGAAAACCATATACAATGATACAACTGATAGCCATGATGCGAGTATGATAGCATCGCATAATTACATCCATGATAAATCTTTTAACAAGATCCAAATTAAACCTAACTATTACATCATTGAAATAATATTACATTACAATTTTCTTTGATACATGAATTACATTGACTTTCCCAACATGGGGATTGATACAAGAATGATGAACATGAAGTACAACTGATCACTGGAACATCTACACTGCGGAAAGCTGAGAAGACAAGATGTTGATGGGGAACCCAACGGGTGCGGAGCACATTCCACCCAACCATGTGAATTACAAGTAACTCACCCCCCGTGCTCAGAGGTGACGAGGAAGTGAACCCGACCATGAATGTCAACTGACTCAACCACAATATGATACAAAACAAGTACAACCCAAGTATGCAATGCAAAACCATCAACGTACTCAAATCACATAACAAGTAAAACTGAGAACTCATTACGATAACATGAAGTACTAACACTTTAACAATCATGAATCAAATCACAAGAATTCAAAGAAACATCACAAAGAGATAACATCCAGAGGCAACAACAATAAAGCACAAAGGTGTCAAGTGGAGAGTGTCATCGCATAGCTCTCATGGGATTCTCCTGGCCCTTCCTCCAATTGAGGCATCGACACCCATCTATGGATCTCCTGGCCCTTCCTCCTAACTAAGGCGCCGGCACCATAGGGTAGCTGATGCGGAGCCAATAGTCTCTCGTGAAGATGAGACTATGACTATGCCGACCACGGCCTTCTCAGTCTATCACTAGTCTAAGGTAGCCCTAATGCATAGCCGAAGAATCCAAAGTTTTATTATCTTGTGTGTTTAAACTACCCAACCCCCTAAATATATTGTTTAGGTTATCACTTGTTTACTACTCTTTCGAGGGTTATCCTGGCCCTTCCTCATCCGAGGCGCCGGCGCCCACGAAGAGCCACTCTCCATCCTATGACCCCTAACATATCTCAAAACAAGCAAGGGTTGGACCAAATCATAAAAAATAATACTCGAATCCACACATGCGAGGTATTATTCCTCTCACGACAATCCATAACAACTATCATAAGAAACGTCCAACCCTTCCAAGCACAAATTACAAAGCTTCGTACCCAAAGGTGTAATCAATACGAAGACAACTCCAATAGTAACATGCCTCTGGACTAAGGTTAAAATACGATAGGGTTTCCACGGGTCAACACAAAGCTAAAAGAAAATACATATGACATAATAGGGAAGTTCACATCACAATTACAAGGTTGCACCAGTAAATTTGTTTTCCAAAACCGATTATGTAATTGCATACGATTTGTCTCAAGAAGGTTCACAACCTCAATTACAGACTAATTCATGTCCAGCAAATTTGTTTAATCCAAAACATTACTTAAACAATGCCCTTTTCATTATATATAAAAAGAAATTAATTAACTATATACCAATTTATTCTTTTAAATACAATACAAACTATATACTTAAAACCTAATAAATTTCATTAAAATAAATAACTATAATTTCATTTGAAATATAATTTTATTTTATTTTAATTAATTAATTAATCAATTTATTTTTTTAAATAAACACATCATAATTATATTTAAAAATGAAATTTAAAAAAACATGTTAAAATAAATATATACACACACATATATATATATATATATAAATACATATATATATAAATATATATATATATAAATAAAATAAATAAAAATTACAATTAAAAAAACAAAACAAAAAATTTTAAAACACATAAAACTTTTTTATAAAGAGGCTATAGCTGCCTTGTGATATTAAGATCATCAGCAACACGGGCCAGTCTAAAGGCTGTGGCATACACCCATAGGCTGAGGGTACGGCTTCGGCCGTCCTTCGTCCTCCCCTCTGCAATAAAAATTTTTATTTTTATTTTACTTCCAAAACATAATTTCGGTGACCGAAATTAATAAAAAGGCCCATATAAATCATAATTTTTTTGATTTTCTTGACAAACACAAACGAAATTTTTTGACTTCAATCAATAAAATTTATTTATAAGACAAGCGTACGGCCGACGGCCGACGCATATTTATATAAGAAATATTACAATTATATATATATATATATATATATATATATATATATATATATATATATATATATATATATATATATATATATATATCCAGAGGATAGAAGTAATAACAGAATAAAATATCCGGTTAAAATACAAAAGATAAAAAATAATATTTATACATATAAATATATATATATGCATGAAAGAATATATATATATATATATATATATATATATATATATATATATATATATATATATATATATATATATATATATATATATATATATATATATATATATATATATGCTATATATATACATATATATATATATATATATATATATATATATATATATATATATATATTATGTTATATACTTTCATTAAAACCTAGAGAGTAAACACAGAAAACAAATAAGTCCATAATTTTTTAACATATTGAGAAAACCCCAATTTTTATTTTCTTCAATTACTGAATCATTTTTCTTTTCTAAAAAACCTATTTTGATAAATGGTATGTTTTAGAAGATCTGGGTTCTTGATTTGACAAAATTGAATTAGTATAATTGCTATGATTTTCTTTGTTTTCTAATATAATAATTTGCTCTAGTTTCAGTTTTCAACAGAAGTTCTCAATATTCACAAAAAATTATTTTAATAAGATCTATTTTTCTTTTCAGAAACAAACAGAGAATAGAAAGGGTACGAGAAGAAAAACTACGAGATGAACTTGGAGTCCAACGCAAATTTGAAGATGCCTGCTTGACTTTGATGCCCTCGAGCTTGATTTCCAATTCTTAGTCCAGACGAACTCACAATCCCTGGAGCAACTTCAACTTTTTGATCTTCTCTGTCTGTGTGTGTGTGAGCACTTCTCAAAAATTCATAATTAAATAAAATATTGCTCACCTCTTCAAAGCTTTCCAAAAATCCCAGATTAAAAGAAAAATCAATTCTTTAAAGCTAGCTTTTTCCCAACTCTCCATTCCTATTGGCTCACACTGTCTTTTTATTCTTTTAATGCTTTAATTCCTGTTTTGCAACTTTTCTTGCACCTCACATTACATATTTATTTTAAATAAATTATTCTCATAATTATCCACCACCAATTTACTTGATTAAATTAATTAAGCCATATTTAATATTTAATTATTATTTAATTACAATATATGATTTTCAAAATAATTAAATTATTTAAATATTTAAATTCCATTAAATCCAACATTAAAAGAATAATTTATTTCAATCATTAAGATAAATCATAACTATAAATGCCCTCATAATAAAATAAGACAAAACACAAACACAACAGACAAAGACGACAATTACACAAAAGCAACAACTATACCAAACAAATGAGACGACCTGACATCATGGAACGGGAGGACTTCATCGTCACCTCTGTATCAACATTTATCCGTTGGGTTATTTAGTGCTCGCCTTGTCCTGCCGAAGTAGGTGGAATCGAGACTTGTACCTGCAGTCCTGCATACAAACGAAGTTGTGTACATGTGCATATAAACATATATATCAAAGCATTAAATCAAAATACTGCATTGTGAGAAGGAATCGCAACATAACAGGGCACTCGCGAATGAATGATGCTATATTGTCCTTCGTCACACCTATTCTAACAATTATAACATAATCAATGAATTACATTTCTAACTAACAATCATCTCATAACATATTAAATTAAATTACTGCATCATATCATAATTCAGAAAATCAACTGATATAATCAACCATAATGTCATATAAAGAAATCATGTCCAAAATGAAATAACATCATCATCTAACGTTTAGCAAGACAAATCAAAAAATCATGGTATCATCTCAGTATCCAAGCAAAGCACAGAAAATAATAAGTCTAAACAGTAGTAGGGGTATTACATCCTCCCCCCTAGGACATGGCTTACTCCTGGAAGCCATTAAATACTAAAATAAAATAAAGTGACCAACAAGACTGACAAGATTGTATTCAGAAAGCCTGGCAGGCTGCCTTAACAACTTCTTTGCTGGAAGGCGTCCATTCCCTTCTTTCACGACGGAGTCTCCTTAGAGCTTCCGCAAAGGTCTCTAGATTTGACAGCTCAGAGCAATTGGAATAATCGTATCGGAGTCTAATTTTCCAAAGCCGCTTAACTATTGGGTCTCGAACCTTCTTCCGAGGTGTTTTCCTTATCTTCATCCTGGAAATACACCAAGGAATAGGTTTTTGTCAGAACCCACACACAAAGCAAGCACACTCGAACAAACAAGCAAAATAAAATAAAACGAAATAAAAACACAAGAGAGCTCAAGAATTCAAACGTGAGGTTACCTAATGGACCTAACTACCCAGAGACCCCAGCGTTTGCAACTTGGCTCTGATACCAAGTTGTAACGCCCGTCGTGCAAACCCCAGAGAACACACACATAATGCAGATAATTTTTTTTTTAAATAACAAAAGTCACATGTAACAACATTAAACCAAAATCACATAGCATAACACATAACATTAATACACTTGGTTCTCTGGGGCACGCGAGGTTACATTGCAACCACAAAACAGAATAGAGATAACGAAAATAACATAACCATTTAATTTATGAAAACCATATACAATGATACAACTGATAGCCATGATGCGAGTATGATAGCATCGCATAATTACATCCATGATAAATCTTTTAACAAGATCCAAATTAAACCTAACTATTACATCATTGAAATAATATTGCATTACAATTTTCTTTGATACATGAATTACATTGACTTTCCCAACATGGGGATTGATACAAGAATGATGAACATGAAGTACAACTGATCACTTGAACATCTGCACTGCGGAAAGCTGAGAAGACAAGACGCTGATGGGGAACCCAACGGGTGTGGAGCACGTTCCACCCAACCATGTGAATTACAAATAACTCACCCCCCGTGCTCAGAGGTGACGAGGAAGTGAACCCGACCATGAATGTCAACCGACTCAACCACAATATGATACAAAACAAGTACAACCCAAGTATGCAATGCAAAACCATCAACGTACTCAAATCACATAACAAGTAAAACTGAGAACTCATTACGATAACATGAAGTACTAACACTTTAACAATCATGAATCAAATCACAAGAATTCAAAGAAACATCACAAAGAGATAACATCCAGAGGCAATAACAACAAAGCACAAAGGTGTCAAGTGGAGAGTGTCATCGCATAGCTCTCATGGGATTCTCCTTGCCCTTCCTCCAATTGAGGCGCCGGCACCCATCTATGGATCTCCTGGCCCTTCCTCCTAACTGAGGCGCCGGCACCATAGGGTAGCTGATGCGGAGCCAATAGTCTCTCGTGAAGACGAGACTATGACTATGCCGACCACGGCCTTCTCAGTCTATCACTAGTCTAAG
The DNA here is from genome assembly GCA_007258455.2 of Sequoia sempervirens. Lineage (NCBI taxonomy): Eukaryota > Viridiplantae > Streptophyta > Pinopsida > Cupressales > Cupressaceae > Sequoia > Sequoia sempervirens. The sequence goes on from VDFB02000002.1 coordinate 67,655,258, forward strand.
GTAGCCCTAATGCATAGCCGAGGAATCCAAAGTTTTATTATCTTGTGTGTTTAAACTACCCAACCCCCTAAATCTATTGTTTAGGTTATCACTTGTTTACTACTCTTTCGAGGGTTATCCTGGCCCTTCCTCATCCGAGGCGCCGGCGCCCACGAAGAGCCACTCTCCCTCCTATGACCCCTAACATATCTCAAAATAGGCAAGGGTTGGACCAAATCATAAAACATAATACTCGAATCCACACATGCGAGGTATTATTCCTCTCGCGACAATCCATAACAACTATCATAAGAAACGTCCAACCCTTCCAAGCACAAATTACAAAGCTTCGAACCCAAAGGTGTAATCAATATGAAGACAACTCCAATAGTAACATGCCTCTGGACTAAGGTTAAAATACGATAGGGTTTCCACGGGTCAACACAAAGCTAAAAGAAAATACATATGACATAACAGGGAAGTTCACATCACAATTACAAGGTTGCACCAGTAAATTTGTTTTCCAAAACCGATTATATAATTGCATATGATTTGTCTCAAGAAGGTTCACAACCTCAATTACAGACTAATTCATGTCCAGCAAATTTGTTTAATCCAAAACATTACTTAAACAATGCCCTTTTCATTATATATAAAAAGAAATTAATTAACTATATACCAATTTATTCTTTTAAATACAATACAAACTATATAATTAAAACCTAATAAATTTCATTAAAATAAATAACTATAATTTCATTTGAAATATAATTTTATTTTATTTTAATTAATTAATTAATCAATTTATTTTTTTTAAATAAACACATCATAATTATATTTAAAAAATGAAATTTTAAAAAAAAACATGTTAAAATAAATATATACACACACACACATATATATATATATATAAAATAAATAAAAATTAAAATTAATTAAAAACAAAACAAAAAAAATTTAAAAACACATAAAACTTTTTATAAAGGGCCGTAGCCCTGACTGCCCGCGGCAGTCTTAGTGACTGCTGCGCACAGCAGTCATTAAGACTGCTGCGCACGGCAGTCTAAGACTGTCGTGGGCAGTACAACCCACAGGGGGTGAGGCCGTGGTATGGCTTCGGCCGTCCTTCGTCCTCCCCTCTGCAATAAAATTTTTTATTTTTATTTTACTTCAAAACATAATTTCGGGTGACCGAAATTAATAAAAAAGCCATATAAATCATAATTTTTTTGATTTTCTGACAAACACAAACGAAAATTTTCAACTTCAATCAATAAAATTTATTTATAAGACAAGCGTACGACGACGGCCGACGCATATTTATATAAGAAATATTATAATTATATATATATATATATATATATATATATATATATATATATATATATATATATATCCAGAGGATAGAAGTAATAACATAATAAAATATCCTGGTTAAAATACAGAAGATAAAAAATAATATTTATACATATAAATATATATATATGCATGAAAGAATATATATATATATATTATGCATATATACTCATTTGCATTAAAACCTAGAGAGTAAATATAGAAAACAAATAAGTCCATAATTTTTTAACATATTGAGAAAACCCCAATTTTTATTTTCTTCAATTACTGAATCATTTTTCTTTTCTAAAAAACCTATTTTGATAAATGGTATGTTTCAGAAGATCTGGGTTCTTGATTTGACAAAATTGAATTAGTATAATTGCTATGATTTTCTTTGTTTTCTAATATAATAATTTGCTCTAGTTTCAGTTTTGAACAAAAGTTCTCAATATTCACAAAAAAATATTTTAATAAGATCTATTTTTCTTTTCAGAAACAAACAGAGAATAGAAAGGGTACGAGAAGAAAAACTACAAGATGAACCTGGAGTCCAACGCAAATTTGAAGATGCCTGCTTGACTTTGATGCCCTCGAGCTTGATTTCCAATTCTTAGTCCAGACGAACTCACAATCCCTGGAGCAACTTCAACTTTCTGATCTTCTCTGTCTGTGTGTGTGTGAGCACTTCTCAAAAATTCATAATTAAATAAAATATTGCTCACCTCTTCAAAGCTTTCCAAAAATCCCAGATTAAAAGAAAAATCAATTCTTTAAAGCTAGCTTTTTCCCAACTCTCCATTCCTATTGGCTCACACTGTCTTTTTATTCTTTTAATGCTTTAATTCCCGTTTTGCAACTTTTCTTGCACCTCACATTACATATTTATTTTAAATAAATTATTCTCATAATTATCCACCACCAATTTACTTGATTAAATTAATTAAGCCATATTTAATATTTAATTATTATTTAATTACAATATATGATTTTCAAAATAATTAAATTATTTAAATATTTAAATTCCATTAAATCCAACATTAAAAGAATAATTTATTTCAATCATTAAGATAAATCATAACTATAAATGCCCTCATAATAAAATAAGACAAAACACAAACACAACAGACAAAGATGACAATTACACAAAAGCAACAACTATACCAAACAAATGAGATGACCTGACATCATGGAACAGGAGGACTTCATCGTCACCTCTGTATCAACATTTATCCATTGGGTTATTTAGTGCTCACCCTGTCCTGCCGAAGCAGGTGGAATTGAGACTTGTACCTACAGTCCTGCATACAAACGAAGTTATGTACATGTGCATATAAACATATATATCAAAGCATTAAATCAAAATACTGCATTGTGAGAAGGAATCGCAACATAACAGGGCACTCGCGAATGAATGATGCTATATTGTCCTTCGTCACACCTATTCTAACAATTATAACATAATCAATGAATTACATTTCTAACTAACAATCATCTCATAACATATTAAATTAAATTACTGCATCATATCATAATTCAGAAAATCAACTGATATAATCAACCATAATGTCATATAAAGTAATCATGTCCAAAATGAAATAACATCATCATCTAATGTTTAGCAAGCCAAATCAAACAATCATGGTATCATCTCAGTATCCAAGCAAAGCACAGAAAATAATAAGTCTAAACAGTATGAGGGGTATTACACTTCACACCCCGTTGGGTTCCCTTTGGATGTAGTTGTTTATTTTACTGTAGGGTTTTGGCGGATGCTGTTGATCTAGTGTTCTTATGTTCCAGATGTATGTTTATACCTCAGATGTAATGTATTCATTGATGTATCATCTCCCACGTGTGTTGGGATGACCTTGATGTAATTTGTATACGTGGTTATTGTGATGTATTTTTAGATAGTTGTATTGTACTATCTTATGGATGTAATATATATTTAGGCCTTGTATTTATTCAGGAACTATCATTTGTAATAGTTGATTATGTTGAGTTGTATCTATCGAAATATGTAACACTATATCTTTATAATTTCATTTGTTGTCATATGTACGTATGGTATTAATATGGTTATTGTTTAATGGATATTTTAAATGATGATATGAGAATGAATGGATTTATGTAACTGTTAATTATTGTTTAATCTATTAACGTTGTTATGAGTTAGTGTAGTAATGTCACCTCATGTACCCCAATGGAATTAGTTGTGCAACTTTGACCAATTTAATATTGTTATACTTAAGTACATTTAATATGTTCCTTTAAAAAAAAAAATTGTTATGTTGTTATTAGTTCTTTTGGAGTTTGCATGGTGGGGCATTACAGCTTTGTATCAGAGCGTAGGTTCACACACTGGGACACTATGAGCCCATTGTGTTGACTTAACTGCTCATACTCGTAGGAGTGTGTCATTTCATGTGTATGGTTTGTGGTGTGTTCTCTGCATGGTTGTTGTGTGCTTATTCTTATCTATAAATAATGGCTTCCAGGAGTAAGCCATGTCCTAGGGGGGAGGATTTAATACCACTCATGTTGTTTGGACTTGATACTTTTGTGGTTTTGACTGATGCTTTGTGACTATGATTGTTATTACTTATTGTTGGGTGTGTGTGGATGCATAGTTTATTTAATTGCTACTTGAGACATTATTAGTATGAGTTATGATACTTTATGTAGTGTTTGAATTATTTTATTATGTAATGATTTCTTCTTAATGTTTTATATGTTGATGTGATGATTCTATGATGATGTTAATTAAACTCAATATTATATTATGAAGAAGTAGATAAGTAAGCATGTTAGCATATGATTAGTTTAGTTAGAAATGTATTTCACATTTGATATTGTAATTGTTAGAATAGATGTGGTGAGAGGACAATGTAGCACCACTTGTTTACAAGTTCCCTGCTACACTGTAATTCATTCTCATGATAGCATGTTTTCGATTATATATATACATGTGCTACTTGATGTTTATTTGGATGCAAGATTTGCAGGAATAAGTCTCGATTCCACCTGCTTCGGTAGGATAGGGTGAGCATTAAAACTTACCCAACGGGTAAAATGTTGAAAAAGGGAGTAGATTTGGAAGTATCGCCATCCCAAAGTCCGTCCTCTATTGTGAGTCGTTGTGTCATGACTGAAGTTTTGTCCTTGTCATTGTGTAGTTGATTGTTGAGCATTTATTTAATTTATGTTTAGTGTTTAATTAATTAATCTTATTTTATAAGATAATTAATTAATGTTGCATTGTTATTTGATTTAATTGTGAGTTGGTAAAATATTAAATTTAAATATTTTGTAAATTTAAAAATATTTAATTAATGAAAAATGTAAATAATTATTTAAAATTAACATTGTTGAAGATAATTAAATATTATCTTTTGATTAATGTTAAATTAGCAAATCTTGAGTAGATAATATCTTAAGGAAAACAATTTTATTTTAATTAAAATTTTAGATAAGTTTGTGCTTTTAAAAGCTGGAAAAATGACCAATAAGAAAAGAGGATTTTTAAGAAAAGAAAGCAGAAGAGCTTTATTGATTTCTTTTTTCTTGATTTATTATTTTTATGAGAAAATTATTCATGGAGAGAAGATTCCTCAGTTGTTTTTGGCTGTCAAAGAAAATAAAAGAAAATAGTTTGTTTGGGCTTCTGGGTAAAATAATTGTTTGAAGAAAAGATAGATTCGAAAAGAGGGTTGCAGGAGGAGATCGAGAGGAGGCTACAAAAGGGATTCTTCATCGAACGTAGGACTCTAGGTTTTCTTCTGTTAATTATTATTATTTATTGTTTATAAACAAAATATGGCTTACTGTGCTTAAAATAAATTCATTGAAAGAAGTTTTGTGATTGAAAACTTGTTGTATTAAAACCCTCGAATCTTCTATAGAAAATTTTAGTAAAACCCATTCGATATTTTTAGTTTAGTAGTGAAAATTATTGTTTTTAAAATAAAAATCATTGTTATTATGGATTAAAGTTATTTGCTTGATTTATTTTATATCTAGTGTGATGATCTGATTGTTCCTATTATTTATTCTATAAATTTTGGGTAAATATATATATCTATATACCTACTTATATATATATATATATACGTATGGATACAGATTAAATAAATAAATATATGTATTATATATTCTATCTATTATTTATTTTTAGGAAAAATCTGCACATTTATCAGACTCTGCGAATTTCATGGAATAAAATATGTTTGTGAATATTTATGTATTCTAAATAGACAGGAATATAATTAATAAATATTCATAAAATAAAATAGAAAAAAAATAGAAAAAAGTAAAATATAAATAAAAAATAAATAAAAAATAAATAAATATATTATTAGGGGTTGGAATGGATGGCATAAGCTGTACCATCCCCACATCCCCGTGGTACTGTTGCGTGCAGTCACCACTGACTGCGCACAGCAGCCCATGGCTGATGTACGCAGCCAGTGGGGATTGCGGCCTCCCCAGTGGGGGGTACGCAGTACCTACATACTGCGTCCTCCCCACAAGGGGGTACACAGTACCACTGGTACTATGTGGGAGTTTTAATTAAAGTTTTTATTTTTATATATTGTAAATTTAATTCAATTTAATTTAATTTAATTTTTTTAAAACATATATATATATATATATTTATGTATGTTTTTTTTTATATGTATAAATGTTGATAATTGAAATGGATGAGTAGGTTAAGTTTTTTATAATGTGACTTAAATAGATGATTTAATTATAGTTTTGATATATATGTTTTATTTTTATATATATGCTTTATATATATATATATATATATATATATATATATATATCATATATATATATATATATATATATATATATATATATATATATATATATATATATATATATATATATATATATATATATGTGCAAATAAAGGTGGAAATTTTGTATTTTGTATTTGTGGGGAAAATGTTATAACTTTGTAGTGCTATAGTGTATTTGTGCAAAAATAAATAAATTATGTATTTAAATAAAATGGATTTTTCTTTGGTAATTGAATTATTTATTTGTTGGAGTTATTATGTATTGAAAATGTTTAATATAGTTTTGATTACATGTAATTGTTATTCTTGCGATTATGGTTAAGTCTATTGTGGTATTCTCTTCATTGTTTTGTGTGTCGTATGGGAAAACCCTAGATTTTCTTATCTTTCATAGGAACTTAGGTTGTTGTTTAGAACTTCTAGAGGGGGATTATTGTTGTTGTATTAGTCTTCCAATTCTGATTTTTGGCCTATGGCTTGACTAAGGTTGTGATTTGATGTTAATGTACATTCAGATTGTACCGTTTGTGAACGTTATACGTATGATTTTGGGCGAGAGGGTTATGCGTCACTGTTGATCTATTGTTGGTTCAATTTTCCTTGTTGATACAATCCTATTGTGTTGAGTATTTTTGTGCTTGAGTATCTAGAGAGAGTGGCTCTAGTGGGGTCCAGCGCACAATGGGCTTGTCAAGGTAACCGATGTAGAGTTAGATTAATCAGTGATAACCTAGGTAATAAACCACGTGTGGGGATTAAACATTAACAAGATAATTGTGATGCCTCGTCCGCCTGTTAGTGCTAACACAGGCTAAAGCAGACTGTAGTGCCCTCCGGTTCGATCATCCTTGGCATTCAAGTAAGATGTTTATTGGGTAGTCATGTCATTTTCATTTGGTAGAGTGTCACTCAGAAAGTGTCTATTGGTGTAAGTATGATTGGTTAATTTGTGGTGTCTTGTCAATTTTGTGACTTTATTTCTTTCGGAATTATGTGATTTAGTTAATATTGTCTAGCTTTGATTAATTTAATTAATTATATTAAGAAGGATTAAAAGGGCACTTAAATTAATAAGGAAGTGAAATAATAGTTAAATGAACTATGTTTATGAAATGATATTATAGATATTTTGGATTTCTACGTTAAAATAATAACTAAAAGAACTATGTTTATAAAAGTGTTAGCAGTTATTTAAATTAAACAATGTGATTTAAAATGAAATAAATTTTAAAAGAATGTTATGAATAATAAATAAATAAATGAAGATAAACATCATATTGAAAGTACAGATTAAAAGTGGAAAGTAAACATGATTTGCAATAAATCTTAAAGATAAGATTTAAAACTAAAGTTAAAGTTGGCAAAAATAGAAGTTAAGATTTTACTCGGAATAGAACAAATCAAAAAAGAAAGAAGGAAAAGCTAAAGCATGTGGATGCACAACTTGAAATGGAGTTAAAACATGAAACTTGTCTTTCTTTTATTTATTTATTTATTATTAACCTCAACTTCATTGAAAGAAGTTCTGTGATTGAAAACTTCTTGTATTAAAACCCTCGAATCTTCTATAGAAAATTTTAGTAAAACCCATTCAAAATTTTTAGTTTAGTAGTGAAAATTATTGTTTTTAAAATAAAAATCATTGTTATTATGGATTAAAGTTATTTGCTCGATTTATTTTATATCTGGTGTGAGGATCTGATTGTTCCTATTATTTATTCTATAAATTTTGGGTAAATATATATATCTATATACCTACTTATATATATACTTATGGATATAGATTAAATAAATAAATATATGTATTATATATTCTATCTATTATTTATTTTTAGGAAAAATTTGCACATTTATCAGACTCTATGAATTTCATGGAATAAAATATGTTTGTGAATATTTATGTATTCTAAATACACAGGAATATAATTAATAAATATTCATAAAATAAAATATTAAAAAATAGAAAAAAGTAAAAAATAAATAAAAAATAAAAAAATATATTATTGGGGGTTGGAATGGTTGGCCGAAGCCATACCATCCCCACATCCCCATGGTATTGTTGCGCGCAGTCACCACTGACTGCGCATAGCAGCCATGGGCTGCTGTACGTAGCCAGTGGGGACTGCGGCTTCCCCAGTGGGGGCTACGCAGTACCTATGTACTGCGTCCTCCCCACAAGGGGGTATGCAGTACCATTGGTACTGCGTGGGAGTTTTAATTAAAGTTTTTTTTTATATATTGTAAATTTAATTCAATTTAATTTAATTTGTTTTTTTTTAAACATATATATATATATATGTATGTTTTTTTTAATATGTATAAATGTTGATAATTGAAATGGATGAGTAGGTTAAGTTTTTTATAATGTGACTTAAATAGATGATTTAATTATAGTTTTGATATATATATATATATGTTTTATTTTATATATATGCTTTATTATATATATATGTGCAAATAAAGGTGGAATTTTTGTATTTTGTGTTTGTGGGGAAAATGTTATAATTGTGTAGTGCTATAGTGTATTTGTGCAAAAATAAATAAATTATGTATTTAAATAAAATGGAGTTTTCTTGGGTAATTGAATTATTTATTTGTTGGAGTTATTATGTATTGAAAATGTTTAATATAGTTTTGATTACATGTAATTGTTATTCTTGCGATTATGGTTAAGTCTATTGTGGTATTCTCTTCATTGTTTTGTTGTGTTGTATGGGAAAACCCTAGATTTTCTTATCTTTCATAGGAACTTAGGTTGTTGTTTAGAACTTCTAGAGGGGGATTATTGTTGTTGTATTAGTCTTGTAATTCTGATTTTGGCCTATGGTTTGACTAAGGTTGTGATTTGATGTTAATGTACATTCGGATTGTATTGTTTGTGAATGTTATATGTATGATTTTGGGCAAGAGGGTTATGCCTCGCGGTCGATCCACTATTGGTTCAATTTTCCTTGTTGATACAATCCTGCTGTGTTGAGTATTTTTGTGCTTGAGTATCTAGAGAGAGTGGCTCTAGTGGGGTCCGGCGCACAATGGGGCTATCAGGGTAACCCACATAGAGTTAGATTAATCAGTGATAGCCTAGGTAATAAACCACGGGTGGGGATTAAACATTAACAAGATAATTGTGATGCCTCGTCTGCCTGTTAGTGCTATCACAGGCTAAAGCAGACTGTAGTGTCCTCCACTTCGATCATCCTTAGCATTCAAGTAAGATGTGTATTGGGTAGTCATGTCATTTTCATTTGGTAGAGTGTCACTCAAAAAGTGTCTATTGGTGTAAGTATGATTGGTTGATTTGTGGTGTCTTGTCAGTTTTGTGACTTTATTTCTTTTGGAATTATGTGATTTACTTAATATTGTCTAGCTTTGATTAATTTAATTAATTATATTAAGAAGGATTAAAAGGGAACTTAAATTAATAAGGAAGTGAAATAATAATTAAATGAACTATATTTATGAAATGATATTATAGATATTTTGGATTACTAAGTTAAAATAATAACTAAAAGAACTATGTTTATAAAAGTGTTAGTAGTTATTTAAATTAAACAATGTGATTTAAAATGAAATAAATTTTAAAAGAATGTTATGAATAATAAATAAATAAATGAAGATAAACATCATATTAAAAGTACAGATTAAAAGTGGAAAGTAAACGTGATTTGCAATAAATCTTAAAGATAAGATTTAAAACTAAAGTTAAAGTTGGCAAAAATAGAAGTTAAGATTTTACTCGGAATATAACAAATCAAAAAAGAAAGAAGGAAAAGCTAAAGCATGTGGATGCACAACTTGAAATGGAGTTAAAACATGAAACTTTCCTTTCTTTTATTTATTTATTTATTATTAACCTCAACTTCGAAATCAGGGGGGGTTGAGAAAATTTTGGGGAGAGCTTCCCCGCAAATGCTAATGCGCGTATCCTACAATTAAGGTCTATCTTCTCAGATTGTTTATTCAACATTATGGAGAATCTCTGCAATTTTGGAAAGGGATTTGGCTCACGACTCTCATTCGAGTTACCTCAAAAATTCGTGGTGTATGAGGAAAGTGGTGACGTTTCCAACACTCCCCTATGGTGATAGATAAGTACTTCTCCAGTTTTTTTTTTCATTCTTAAATGTACAGAATAAGAATAGATCATTATGCTAGAATAGAAGATAGCAAGTGAAAGTTGATTATCATCATATAGCCTCTTGAGCATCTAGCTGGAATTGCCCTCATTAGAAAGGACCCTCTCCCTTAATGTGACTTTGTTAAAGATTTTGCTTCAAATTCATTTTGTGCATATCCTGAGACCATTGCATCCTACGAGGATTTGACTCATCTAGGATTCGATAGTTAGGCCCTCACCTCGCGGTCTCCCTCCTAAGTCGTTACTTCCATATACTTGTGAGTATCTTTATGAGTGGACTCTCATGGCAGTATGTATAACATTATCTAGCTGTGACATTTTACAAATACTTGGTCTTGATTCAATACCTTCTTTAGGGGCTTCATATAGCAAATAAAACAATGGTACTCTTTAATTCTGCCACTTCTTGAGGCATTATGCCAAATGGTATAGGCATCATAATAGTGCCGCCTCAATTAGCACGCATGTAAAGCAAGTTATTTTCTTTAATGGATCTCCGTACCCTGTTCCAAGGCTTCCAGTTTAGCACAAGTTTGGAGTATGCTTGATTAAGTTGATGAGTCTTTGTTTTACACTAGCCAATTGCTTTTGCTTAATGAATTTTGAAGGTCTATCCATCAAATCCATTCCATGTATATCTGACAATCATCACTGCCCCTGTGAGCATATTTATTTGAAGAATGTTGTCAAATAGTTTTTGTGCCTTGTCTTGGAGATCACATTTCTGTGAGGGAATCTGTCAAACAGTTCATGATCCTCATCTATGCCTCTGCGGTTTGCACATAGTTCCTATCTCAGCTGTAGCACTTGATCATAATAGGAAGTTTAAAGATTTAAATAACCTGCTTGATCCTTCTGACAATCTATCACAGTTGTAGCACTTGAAAATAAATCTTGTCAATGTACTAACATAATAGAGAGATTACCTTGATCGTGGTGAAGTTTAATTTCCAAACTCCAAATTTGAGCGCGTCTCTAGAAACTTGCCACTAAACAGAAATGTGTCTAGTTCAAAAAAGAAAAGTTGTACTTTATTTCTCCTACTCTTAAGTCACGTATTTGCACCTCACCTTTCTCTTTCCCTTCAGTCTTGGGGATAACATTTGGGATTTGTCAATAATGCAAGAAGATGGCGATATTTCCAAACTCTAATTATTCACTTTCTAATATACTTGGCAACCTGTCACTGTCACAACATTTAGAGTTGAGGCATTGTACAGAATTAAGTAGCCTCCCTGAAACCGTTGGCGACTTGTCGCAGCTGCAACTTTTAGACTTGCATAGGTGTAGTAAGTTAAATAATCTCTATGATTTCATTGTCAACTTGTCACAGCGGCACACTTGAACATTGTAGGGTGTATAGATTTAAAGAAACTCTCTGATGCTAAGCTCAATCTGTCAAGCAGCAGTACTTGTATGTGTCAAATAATATATATACTGTATGACGGTTATCATCTTTATGAAATTTAGTCAAATTAGACACTGACTTTGTCTATGTTTACATATTGTGCATGCATGTCTACCAATACACATCTCCCTGCTTCATATAGCGTCACCTATATTCTCCTCAAACTCATGTATTTTTTTTAAACGATGGAAATGGTTTACATCTTTCATAGCAAAATTCCTTCGAACCTTCTTCTCAAGCAAATAAGTCATGATAAATTAAACAAGAAAGTGGGGCTAGTTACTTCCTTCCCTTAAGTTAAACTTTTCTGAAGATTATTTCTTTTAGCTTTTGGTAAGCCTTTATAGATTAGATTTATATGTGGGAGGATATTTCTTATTTTAAAAGAAAATAAAAGAAACATATCTCCTCCTTATATAGTAGTTAGTGTTTAGGAAATTATTTTTAAATTAAAAGAAGTAATTATGTAAGGAATTATATTTAATAAAGTATTGTTTTAAGAAAATATTTCAATATGTTTTAAGTTGTATGTTGTAGATGTATGTAGATGATGTGGTGATAAATATTATTTATTTGTATGAGAGATAATTGATTTAAAAGATAAATGAATTGAAATACGAAAGTATTCTAAGTATTCAAGTAGGTTAGTTAAATGACTAGTGAAAATGGATTTACGTATTTAGGTAATTGAAAAGATTCGTCCTAGGTTGTCTTTAGGTTAGTTGATTAGTGATTTTTTTTTTAGATTAAAATTAAATAAAATAGTTTTATTTTTATTTTTCCTTGTAGAAAATTTGAATAGACGTATTGGATAAGTTAATTGGTTTCGATAAGGGAAGTGGGTGGGCAATTAAGTGATTTGAATTTGTTTGTTTATATAGATAGATGAATGAATGTAAATTCGATAAATGATTTTTGACTAATTTGATTTAGTTAAACGAAGGGTCTATGTAAATGAATTCTTATTTCCTTGTAAACTATTTAATAGTTGATTTGGTAGATAAATAAAATAAGTGATCAGATAAAAAATAATAATTTGATCTATTTTAAGCGTTGATAAGCTTATTTGTGCAAAGCAAGTAAACTCTTTTAAATGTTGAGTTCTTTTAAATCATTTAATGGATGAATGTTAGTGCATACTAATTTTATAGTTACTTGGGTTATTGTGTCCCTTGTTTGATTATGCGATTATCTTTACGAAATTGTGATGGATTAGCTTGATGTGTTTCGATTAAGTAATCTGAGTGGATGTTGTAGTTGCTTGTTCGTGTTGGTTATTATATGATTTGATGTTTTATCTTGACGTGACTTTTCCTTGAGTTGATTTTGGTTGGGATCCTTTTGAATATCTTGAAGTCTTGGATGTTTTGATGAGTATGACCTTCTTAGTTTATTTTTATTTGATGAGCTTTTATTCATTGGGTTGGTGTTGAAGTTGGCTTGAAGCCCCGTATCATTGACAAACTCTTGTTGCTTCATTTTACCCTCATTTGTGGATTGTCATTCTTTTTGCTTCCAGAGGCTTGAGATTATTGTCAGTTGATGTTCTCTCTTTATGTGCCCTTGATGTGGCAAGTGTTTTGATATCATGATTTTAAAAGGGTTGTACATGAATTGTTGAAACTTTGATTATGTGTTTATAGCGAGATGGGTAATGCCTCACGTGGTTTGGTCTTGAGATTATTTTCTTTATCTGTTATGGTACAACCCTTGGTTGGTTTGGTTTATGTTAGGGGTATTAGGGAGAGTGGCTATTCATGGGGGCTGGCGCCTAAGGTAAGAGGAAGTGCATAGGGGAACTCACGTAAGAGTAGTTAAACAAGTGATAACCTAAAAATAGAATTTAGGGGGATGGGTAGTAAAACACTCAAGATAATGAATATTGGATACCTCGTCTATGCATTAGGGCTATCATAGACTAATGATAGACTGAGAAGGCCATGGTTGGAAAAGTCGTAATCTCATCTTCATGAGAGGTTATCAGCTCCGCATGAGCTACCCTATGGTGCCGACACCTCAAGTAGGAGGAAGAGCCAGAAGATCCATAGATGGGTGCCGACGCCTCAAGTTGGAGGAAGGGCCAGGAGATCCCATGAGAGCTATGCGATGACACTCTCCACTAGACACCTATATGCCTTGTTCTTTGTTGCCTCTAGAAATGTCTTTTGGATGTTATAACAATTCTTCTAGTTTTGTACTCTTATGGTTGATTCAGATTCTTGTGAAAATGATTTATGAATGTTCTTTGGTGACTTGCTTAATTTTTATTTCTTGGATTAAATGTGATGAGTTTTCATAGCTTTATTTTATTTTGTTGACTCATGAATGTTGTTGATTATGTCATTGTAATCCTTGAGTTTTATGATACCTTTGTATGATGTTGAGTCTTGTGGTTCCCTGTTGGATTGTCTTAGTTGAGGTCTCTTTCTTGTCAGCTCCTTAGCACGGGGGGTGGGTCTTCGGACCCACGTGGTCAGGTGGAATGTGCTAAGCACCCCATTGGGCCCTCAGACGAGGATCGAGAGGTGTGAAATTGTGCCACTTACAGAGACTCCAGATTGTACCCGACTTGGTGCTAGCCATGTTACTTTGTACTTATCTTTCTGATGTATCATTTTATCTTGTTATATGGTTTCCGTTCCCATTGGGGAACACTTTTGTATCATTGTTATATTTGAACAATGTAATGTATTACAATGGATGTAATGTATCAATTAATCTTTGGTAAAATTTTGTGTGATGATTGATCCATGGCAGATATTTTATGCCCCGTTGAGTTCTTACATTGGTAATGTCAATCTTTTATATGTTGTGTTTACTTAAGTGTCTGGTTTCCTATTGACGAATTTAGAAGTATGTGTTCTATTGTAATTGTACACATTGATCATGGTTTATTACATTGGCTTCCATTCTTTATCGTTGTTGTATGGAATTAAGTTCGTAATGTCTCCTCGTGTACCCCAAGGGACGTAGGTATAAGTGAATTTGTGTTAATTAAGTTTTATGACTTTTGATTTAATGTGCATCACATGTATGTTTGAATACTTTAAAAAATAAAGTTATTGTGTTGTTGTCCTTTGGGGTTCACATGACGGGGCATTACATGTACTGAGAAGGTTGTGGTTGGCAAGGTCATTTCCTTGTCTTCACGAAAGGTTAACGACTCCGCATGAGTAACCCTATGGAGTGGCGCCTTGAGATAGGCTGTCAGGAGAACCATAGATGGAGGTGGCACCTTAACTTGGTTGTCTGGAGAATCCATGTAGAGATGGAGGTGGCACCTTGTGATAGGATGTCTAGATAATCCATGTTAGGTCATGCGATGACACTCTCCTCTAACATTCCATTTGTGTTATTTCATTGAAGTCCTTTGGAAGTGATTTATTGATTTGTCAATTGTTATTGTTGGAAGTAGTCTTTGATATTATGTCTTGAGTTTCATTGATGTTGTGATTGTGACTAGTTGTAATTTTGAAAGGTGGTTTATTGTTATGTTCATAAGTGGTTTGTTGTTGTGCCTTTGGGATTTATCGTTGTTTAGTTTCTATGTGGTCTTTGATGTTAGGTTGTCTATCTGGAGTTAGTCTCTTTGTTATTGTTTGATGTGCTTGGTCAAGGATCCTTCCTTGTCTACTCCCAGCACGGGGGTGGTTGGATGGAACGTGCTTCACACCCCGTTGGGTTCCCTTTGGATGTAGTTGTTTCTTTTATTGCACGGTTTTGGTGGATGCTGTTGATCTAGTGTTCTTATGTTCCAGATGTATGTTTATACCTCAGATGTAATGTATTCATTGATGTATCATCTCCCACGTGTGTTGGGATGATCTTGATGTAGTTTGTATATGTGGTTATTGTGATGTATTTTCAGACAGTTGTATTGTACTATCTTATGGATGTAATATATATTTAGGCCTTGTATTTATTCAGGAACTATCATTTGTAATAGTTGATTATGTTGAGTTGTATCTATCGAAATATGTAACACTATATCTTTATAATTTCATTTGTTCTCATATGTACATATGGTATTAATATGGTTATTGTTTAATGGATATTTTAAAGGATGATATGAGAATGAATGGATTTATGTAACTGTTAATTATTGTTTAATCTATTATCGTTATTATGGGTTAGTGTAGTAATGTCACCTCGTGTACCCCAATGGAATTAGTTGTGCAACTTTGAACAATGTAATATTGTTATATTTAAGTACATTTAATATGTTCCTTTTAAAAAAAAGAAAAATGTTACGTTGTTATTAGTTCTTTTGGGATTTGCATGGCAGGGCGTTACACCTCAAACCTTAAAAGTGAATGAGTCATGAGAGTGACATTTATTATCTTAATTAGTCTGAGAGTTTTTCATTAATTCTTTTTAAGTTATCACTTACTTAAATCCTATGTGAGTTACCCTAGCACCCCTTTGTGTGTTAGACCTCCTCAAGGAGCCACTATCCTATCGACAACACATACATAGTATAAAACCAGAAATCCATGGGTGAACTAGATAAGATAACCACTCCAATCGAAGGAGGAAAAAAATAAAGAAAAACTCACTCCGAACACTAGAGGAGACAAAATAGATAATCCACTCCTTCCAAGAAGGCACAGACCACATGAGCCACTCCTAATCCCAAGGAGGCACAAACCATCCCCATTCGAGAAAACTGGTGAAACAACATGATACTTCTATATGGACCACCCAAGACAAGACCAAGGTTGACTAATATAATATGACAACCCCCAAATGATTAAAAACACCATCTGAAAGACTTACACAACAAATGACTCAATTGCCCAACATCAAAATGAATGAAAACATCAGTTAGAAAGCATTTCAGACAACTCAATAAACTAATATTAGGATTTCCTAAATCCACACCAAACAATGGCATAAAACATGAAATCAATTAAATAATTAACATTATTTGCACATAATCAAAATTAAATAAATTTCATTTGCACGTTAAGGAACTTAAACTAATAATCTAATTTCATTTGCTCAATCATACAAAATGATTCAAATAAATCTTTTTAAATAAAAAGATTTGATAATTTTTTTAAATAAATCATTTGATTATAACATCCACTTTTAAATATACATCTTAAGACAATCTATATTTAAATCTAACTATATATTAAATATACATATAAAAGTATATATATAATTATAATGTATATATATACAAATATAAATATATATCTATTTAAATATATAATTATTGTTTAAATATATAAATATTTTTAAATCAACTAATGAAAATTCCACATTCCAAATTATATAAAAATACATAATATATACGTTGTATATATATACACAATAAATACCTATTATATATATAATATATATTGCATATATAACTAATTATAAAAAAAATCTTATTTAAATAATATTATAATATATATATTATATTATATATATAATATAATATAAAATGAAATAAAATAAAATTTAAAAACAAAATAAAACTTTAAAAAATAAGAAAGCGCCTATGCTGTTGTGCAACCCCCAAACAGGGGACGCAACCCCTCCCCCAACATGGGGGCTGCTGCCTATGAAGCCAGCGCTAGCGCTACCTTCACAGCCAGCGCCTCCCATGGTGGGGGGCAGCTGTGGGCAGTGCCCAACCCCAATAAAATTTTAATTTTATATAATTTTTATAAAATAAAAAAAGGCAATAACTTCCCATGTTATTGCGAATTTCCAGAATTTTCTAGAGAACAAGATTTTTCCTAGAATGAAAAAAAATCGCATATATATATATATATATATATAAAATTTTACAATACACAATCAAGTTGAACGAATTTTTAACAAATTAAACTATAAAAAAATAATTCACAAGCATGGTTTCATTCAAAAATTC
Source organism: Sequoia sempervirens (assembly GCA_007258455.2). Lineage (NCBI taxonomy): Eukaryota > Viridiplantae > Streptophyta > Pinopsida > Cupressales > Cupressaceae > Sequoia > Sequoia sempervirens. The sequence continues at coordinate 67,672,792 of VDFB02000002.1, forward strand.
AAATGCTTTCCTTTTTTTTTCTCTTTCATTTTCTATTGTTTAAATCTTTCTTTGTTTTCTTTTTCTTTCATGATCTCAATAAAAGGGTTTCAAATTTGTTTAAAACAAGTTTTCAAATTGAGAAAACTAAAATTTCAAAGCATTTAAAACAAGAAAGAACCTGATTTTTTTCTCCAAACCTTGAAGGATTCAAATGGTGCTTCCAAATCTTTTTCCAGCCCACCCAAGAAATTCAACCTTTTTCTTCAAATCCAAAGAAAGCCATAGCAAAAGGTTTCTCCACCAAAATTCCAAATTACCAGAAAATATGAAATTGTATATCCTCCCATAGGGTTTTCCCCAAATTTAGTCAAACCCCTAAAATATCCCATCCACCAAATTTATTGCAAATTTGGGGATATTTTCATTTCTTTTAAAATTTAAAATAAAATTTCTTTCCAAATGAAATTTCATGCATTTAAAAAAATCTTTTACAAAAAAAATTCAAAATTTTGTTAGGAAATTCTTTTACATATTAATTTTCAAAAAGTGCAATTTAGAACATATTTTCATTTTTTTATTTTCTATTGAAACATCCATTAATTCCAAAACAAATAACTTATTTTAATTCCTCACCATAAATTTAATTTAACAATAAAATAAATCTAATACAAGATTATATTATTTTATTAATTAAATTAGATTAATCAATAAAATAACTAGCATTTCAACATTGTAACTAGATATATTTGATCATCAGTTTAACTACACAAGCCATTTAATATCCTTTATAATTTGAAATTAAATAAATACTCAAGGTGAAAGGGACAACATTAAAATAACTAAACCCGACTACAACCCGATGACACACTATGACTAGGGTGATGACTTGGCATGAAAAACCTAGCTACTATCTCCCAATTGAGTACCGTTGGCCAATGGACATGCTCAAACCTGTGAACCAAGTGGAGTCGATGTCATGTACCTGTCAACCTGTGAATAAAGAGTATATCAAACATGCATATATGCATAATATGATCAAACACACCGTGAAGAGGAAATCTCAAAATTGTAGGGTGCTCACAAGTGAGTGGTACAATCCCATCCCCTTCACCAATACAAAATTACTAACCAATGATTCTAACATCAATAATATGATCAAAAGCATAAAACATCGCTAAAACAAATATCTGCTAAGTTAATCCAAAACATGACTTAAAAATAATATCAGAGTAAAATACCATCACATCAAAATATAACATTCACATCATTTTACAGTTCATGATGAAATAATAACCAAGTTCCAAAGTTATAGGATAAACAGAAACAACATAACAAAGAAGAACACTACCGAACAAAAGAGCCAAAATGGAGGGGTGTTACAATTCCACAATTGTATCCACTTACCATTTTGGTGAGGTCTAAGAACATCAACCAAAGGGATATTAGGGAAGCAAGGTGATCAATTTGATTGAGGTGGGAAGTGTTGAGCTTGAAGGATAGATTATTAGGTATGAGGAATAAGAAGTTTGAAAAGTTTAAAGAATTGGGAGGTGATATGTGAGATAGGTTTAATAGAATCGACTTAAATAAGGGTGTTTTGTGGAGAGGGAACAATGGAAAGAGAAATAAATAAGTTTTAATCTATCAATACAACTAAGTTTCCCTTAGTTCACCATCTCTTTAGTTGGTCCAAGTGAATTAGTGATTAGTATAAGAATATTTTTTGTCTAAAATGGGATCTAAACCCCTCATGGTATTTCTAGTTAGGATGTAGGAATTAAATTATTTTTTAGAGATTTTATGAGAACTAAACCAACTTGTATCTTGGTTTTTTCCACCATATAATATTCACCTACTTGTAGCCATTTAGTCATAGGGAGGGCATAAAAATCCATTCCAACAATTTAACTTGAGATGAGGAGTCATTAGGCATACAATAAAGAAAAAATGAATAGGTATTCCTTGGATTAGTAGTAAGCACTAAGCACAATTGTTGTTGGGATCCAAGCCTCAATAGATGATAAACTTAGCCAAGCATTGGGAAAGGTGGGTCAACCTTGCATCCTAATATTTTGATTTATTATTTTTTCCTCATATTAGGAAATGAGGCATCTCACTTTGTGTCGATAGTTATTTGTCATTTGTTGAATGCTTCAAGGGAGATGTCTATGATGTTCTAAGAGAATATAATATTATTATAGCTTTATAAGATGAAACCCTCTTATGACATATTATTATGAAATTTAAGAGCATGACTATAGAATATTTACAGTAAAGTATTGACCAACATTATGAAAAATCATAAGAATTTTTTTAAGAAATAGCAACTGTGTCAAGGAAAAAGATGTGGACATTTGCAAGAACTTTTTTTTAAGAAAAAGTGGGAAACCAAATATAATTTTATTTATATATAATATTTTACATATAGCTAGTTCAAGCAGACATACTAGCAAGAAAGAACCAACAAGAAAACCCCTAGTTGCAGTCCGAGTAACAAATTTTACAAAATATCAAAAAGAACAGTGAGGTCCTAGTACAAATGACCAATTGTCTAATTACAATGTTACAAAAGTACATTGGTTGAATACATCAGTACATATGCACATTCTCTTATGCACCCAAAATACCCAAAAGAAGACATCATACTAGATATACCTGTGACCCAAATACATAACATAGTGGAGATTACAAAACCTTACTAAACATAAGACTGATAAGCTAGGAAGCCACTTTAAAAAAGATGCAGATTTTCCACCAACATGCTGAAAGCCATTAACCGAGCTTTATTTTGTTTCCACTCGCTTACCTTTGTGTTGGCGATCATGCTCAAATGAAGATTTTTATTTGTTAATATTTGACACATAACGATAACATAATTTATTTTTGGATGAAGATGGAAGTTGCAAATCATGAATGCAAACATGACTTCTCAAGAAAGAAATGGCATGATATTTTCTTTTTAAATTATCAATCTCCTCCATGGAAATGGCAGATCTATATCTGTTTAGAACTTGGTAGAGATGTGAAGAAGTGTCATTCATTGTGGATAATAACATGCCTTGGAATATGTGAACATAGGTCTCTTCTTATGAAACAAAACCTTCTTTGAATAATTAACATTAGAAATTAATACAGTTTAGTGAACATATTGTATAATCACACTAGAAACCAACAATGGAAGATTGAGAGTCTCAACTAAGAATTCCACCTTATAGATAAAATTCATACTAGAAGCCAACAACTAAAGACCAAATTTCATTAATTAATAAAGTTCATGTGTTATATATCATGCCTTTGAGGGGTCGACAAGTACCATGAGCCTTTTGAAATCCTTCTCCATCTAAATGCATCCATTCCAAGAGGTCATTGGGAGGTGGGTATACAATATGAGCCAAGTATTAATTTCTAATGTTAGTTATTGAAAGAAGGTATATAAATTATTCAAGCATATTAATTCTCATACAAAGTTACATCTTAGTCAATTTCTCAATATATGAGTTCCATATATTTGTAAATTTTTCTTAATATAAAAACATATTCTATTTCATTAAAATTAACCTATCTATTCCATGTTACAACAGATGCTCTTATTTTAAATTATAAGTAAATAATTCAAAATTAATTAGTAATTTTCAAGATAGAGTACACACAATTTATTTATTTAAAATAAAATAATATTCTTATTTCCATGTGAGAGTTATGTAGAATGGTAGTTTTATGTCTCAAAAATATTTCTTTCATATATACTAAATTTTTATCATTACATTATGAGTGAAGCATCTCAATTATATAACCAAGCACATCAAAAATCTATAGAGTGGAAAGAAAAAAATCACACATTTATCATATTTTTATATGTATAAAGTTTCTACCATCAAATTATTTATACTTATATATTAAATTATTTTTGAATTTGGTTATTTGGGTTCAACATGTCATGCTATAGGATTTTCTTGTGTTTTCGCCATGTTGTCATGTGTAGATAGCTATGTATTTTATAGGTTTAGGAATTTTAGAGGAAGGAAAGGTTGAAGAAAATGCATAAGGATGAGATGGAGCCTTGTTTACCTTAGGATTTGGTTCAAAGACCCAACAACATCTATATTTTTTTGCATCGAAGATGCAAAATGCATTAGGTGAGGTGGCATAAATCCTTTGTTTCAAATTTTATTAATTTTTTCTTCAATGGATCATAGATTGTCATTGATCTGAGCTTGCAAGCAAGCCTCATCAGATCTTGGGTGTGGAGGTGGGGGGTTTTGAGGTGGAGGGGGTGGAGGTGGAGGGTCTTGAGGTGGAGGGGGTGGATGTGGGGGATTGATCAAATCCTTGACATCAAACTCATCCATGATATAAAGGTGAACCTACATATATATAAATATACGAACAAGTACAAAATTAACTTTCAAGAATCTATGTTTAAATTATAAATAAACATATTAAAAACTAGATATTATACATGTTGAGAAATTACAAGAAATATTTAAATTAAATGTATGATTATTTAAAATAAAAATTAGGATACATACACATGTACATCATTCAAATTGAGCATGTACAAATTTCAAAAATTAAAATCTAACTATGTAATTTTAATACATGTACATACTAAAAAATAAACTTAAAAGATACACAAAAAGGTAAATTTCTAGGTAAATTTAATCCCCTTAAACCATTCTCTTAAAAACCCCCTTAATCCATGATATAAATGACCTAATGACCTAACATGATATTCTATAATAATAACTTACCCTTTATATTCTCAAAGTAATAAATAACACCTCCACCTATATTGGATCCCTCAAAGAAAAATATTAAGGTAAAAATGTGAGGAAAGAAGATAGTTGGAACCTAATAGTATGGGTTCAAATATATAAAATATCCTAATAATCCTTTATTAGGCTCCCAAAGCATATATATACTACTCAAAACTAATTCCCTACAAGGCCTCAAATGGTAGTCACATTATTTTTGTAAGGTGTTTGAAAAGACTAAAAGTTTCCCTAGAAAGACCTAATTAAGGAATAAAAAAAATGGAAAGTGTCTACCTCATTGTATGTTGACCTTTCCCATATAAAAAGATTATGGAAATTCTAAATGAGTTGATATAAGAATTTTTAAGAATGAAGGCACAAAATTCATAACACTAATCCTAAAAGCAACAAGAAAGGAAATGAATAAAATCTTCCTAGTTATTTTGAAAGAAACTTTAAAAGGTTCTAAATCCCCCCCTTTTTTTTATTCAAGGGGTAAACTCTTTTGAACCAGAGCTATGAACTGGAATACAACCACTCAACAATACCACCCCAATGGGGTTTGAACCTTGGTGGCAAGAACAACAATGCCACCTTTAAACCAATGGACCATGCCACTATTGGCAGGTTCCAAATCCCCTTCACACCCCTTTCTAAATGAAGATAAAATAAATAAGTTACCAAATATTTCTTAGAGTTTAAGGTGGTGATTTTAATATGATTTGAGAATAAATAAGATAAATTAGATGAAATCAAGTTTTGTTGTAAAGGTGATGAATTTTGGGGGAATAAGATGAAAATAATTTTGAACCTAGTTGACTCATTAAATGGCAATAAGATAGATTTTAAAGGGGCTTTATTTAAGATATGTAATATTTAGGTATGTACTAATACATTATATTCTTTATTAGATAGTTATTTCTTCCATAAAAATTTCTTACAATCTTATAATTTATTAATAATAGTGATGTGTGCATCCCTAGAAACTCTTTGATAACCACATTATTAATGTTTCTATTTTTACTAGGGGATACTCTAATTGAAAAGCATGTAAAGAGGAAGGGTTAATTAACCTTGATATTAATGCAATGAAAGGTGGGATTATCTTGATGGTATCAAAGTTATCTTAAAGATATATTGAAGGTTTTTCTTCTATTCCTGAACAAATTTAGTGAAACATAATGAATATGTGTTATCCTAGAAAAATATGTATAGCATTAAGGATACAATTTAGACTTTAAGTTGAAAGAAAATGTCAAATATTTTGAATAAAAATTGTGGGGATGAATACAAGCTTCAAGAATCTCCTTGTAATAATTAATTTCAATAATAAATGATTAAAACTAAACATGAATGGATATGTCACCAATAATTTTTAGATAAAAGGACTAAAATTAGAGCCAATATATCTTAGTTCAAGTATCAGGATAAAGGTATCAAATTCTTATTCAATGTAAACATAGCCGAGTTTGATAGATAAAAAGTTAGCCTCATTAATACTAGGGGAGCATTGTCTAATGAGATTAAGTTGACACTATTATAGTTTTAGAAAGTAGAACCCTAACATTTATATGAGGCTTGTAAAATACAACCATATTAGGAAGAGTAGGACAAGAGAAATGAACCCATAATAATTATACTTATACAAATAAAAATAATAATAATGTTTAACCATTTCAAAATGTTAATTTTTTTTCATTATGGTGATCAATAGCTAATTTGTACAAGGAGGCCACAATTTATAGGGAAATGAAGACTACATAAGAGGAGAATTTATTAACATACTAGCTTGGTTGTAGTTGTTTCTTTAGTATTAACTATTTTCTCTTTTTTCTTTTGTTGAACTGAATATTTTATTTGATCTCTTAAGACTTATGAATGGTACTTGATCTTCATAATGATTATTTTCTTCTTTTTCATTTATTATCATCTTAGAAGGAATACCATTTGAATTTAGAGCAGGGAGAAATGTATTTTTCTTTTAAAGTATTTAAAATATTATATTTATTTGATGATTCCTTCTTAACCTCTTCCACTCCTTGGAAAAAATTATCCAACCACTTGAATCTCCTTATATTAATCAATTTACTTCTATGATTTATGTATGTGTTTTTAGCGATTTACTCTTTATCCTTTCAATTTATTCATGACATACTTTAATATAGTTATAACAAGTATATAATAGTTTTTCATAATTGGATATGCCTTAAGATACTCTTTAAATGTGAAATTATTTGATGAGAGAAGATATAAATTAAGGTTATTCTTTCTTACTTACCTCATGCTCATCCATATTTTTTGTCCATAAATATTTCAAATCAAATTGGATTTTTCAAAGAGGATAGCTATATTTTAAATATTCACTCTTAGTAAAAGTCATTTATTTCTTTGTACAAATTTAAATTTGATTTATGTAATTTAATTTTTAATAGTTTTAAATATATACATATATAGTAAAGTGGACATATTTTTATATTTTCCTAATACTAGAAAATTTAATAATACCTTCATTCCTTCTAATCCTAATAGAACTATTTTATTATGCATTTCATTCAAACAATCTAGTTTCTTTCCTCTAAATTTATTCTTCGATTCATACATTGAGTTCACCAGCCATTTTTGGAGTAATGTCATAAGACTCAAAGGAAAAATATGAAGAATTTTATCCAAGTTCCATTGTATGCACCCTAAAATTTATATCATGAACTATTTGATATAATTTCTCAAATAAATTTGTTAGTGAATTGTTTGATATAATGTCTCAAAGAAATTTCCAATAGTGGTTTTGACGGAGTATGATAGAAATAGTGTTTTTGATATAATGCCTCAAATAAATTTCCAATAGTTTATTTGATATAATGCCTCAAATAAATTTGTTAATGAATTATTTGATATAGGGTGCATATAATGGAAACACTATTTCTATCATACTCCATCAAAAATTACCATAAACTGTTTGATATAATGCCTCAAATAGATTTGTTAATGAATTGTTTGATATAGGGTGCATACAATGGAAACACTATTTCTATCATACTCGATAAAAAATTACCATGAACTATTTGATATAATGCCTCAAATAAATTTGTTAATGAACTGTTTGATATGTATGCAAAATGTGGAAGCATAGACAGGGCATGTTAATTTTTTGACAGAGTAGAAATGCATCATAGAAATAGTGTATGTTGAAAAGGCTTTAGAAACTTTCAAACAAATGCAATTTCAATTCAGCAAATTTGAATTTTTTTGCATTTAGGGTTTAGAAATTTAACAAACAAACACATTTTGAAGTCTATGAAATTCAACTTTGACAAACCTAGAAGTTGGGTTGATGAACTATGGAGAGATGAAGTTGAGTTTTCCATTCACCAGAGAGATGAAGTCAAGTTTGTTCGCCATTTTCCACATGCACAAAGCACAGGGAAAGTAGAAAAATGTGAAAAATGATAGCGAAAAGTTCTTTTTTTTTAATGTCTTATTTGAGGGGGTTCGGTCAAACCCATGTTCGACTGAACCCCTTAAAATATATTTTTTTTGTTTATGTTTTGGGGGTTCAGTTGAACCAATGGTTTGACCAAATATAAAAGGTAGTTCGGCAGAACCATTGAGCTCGACTGAACCTGTTGAGTTTGGGGAAAGGAAGAAAAATGAAATTTCCTTCCTCATAAAATTTGTAAACCACTATTGTGGTTTGACCCCATAGTGGGTAGGCTAAATATCCACTAAACTTACAATTAATATTCAATTGCAAAATAATTTTATCCATGACATACATAAATTGAAAAATCATGTGATGCCACATCAACACACCAATAATACATGACTTAGTGACCCACTATTGGTCTCACCTTTTTTTGGGCCCTTTTGGATACCTTGAAAAAAAGCATGTTGATGTGGCATCATATTTGGTGATGTGACCATGAAACCAATTTTTATAAGTAGAGGACTTGCCAAATAAGTTGTTGTACAAATTTGGGAGTGATTTGAATTTTTCACAAAAGACTTTGAGAAGTGTGAAGTTAGGGTAGCCCGCTATAAGCCCCTCTCCCTTAGTCATGTGATTGTCTAGAGGGAAAATAAGAAAGGAAATACTTATAGACTTAAGGAAATACTTATAGACTTACTATGAGTCAAAACTTTCAAATCAGATGCCACCCTAAAAGTGGAAGTTTGAAGAGTGTACCACACTATTAATTTAGTTTGTGTTTGAATTGTCTCTAAGCTGTAGATACTTTTTATTGGTAAGGTAGTTGTTTGGGGACATTGCGGTCCCTTGGTGGAAGCAAGTTTGGCACAAGTTGTCATGGCCCAAGTACAGCTTCTTTATGTGGTTAGTGGCTCAAAACCGGTGTCTTACTTGGGATAATTTATGTAAGCATGGTTTCCAAGGCCCCTCTATGTGTGTTTTGCGTCATGGTTGTGAAGAGAGTGTCTCCCATCTCTTCTTCCAATGTTCCTATGCTATAGAGATTTAACATTTTTGGTGGGGGGTGTTGAATATGGCCTACTAACATGCTTCCTCATTGGTGGAGTTTGGAGAGCAGTGGGGTACGGCCCCTGTTTCTACCTCCTTTCTTTAGGCTACTTGGGCTCTTGGCCTTCCTTTATTATCTGGAACTTGTGGTTGGAGAGGAATAGGAAATTTTTTTAAGATATAGTGTTGATGGCCCCTCACCTATGGTGGAAAATTCTACACTCTTTAAGGGAAACTATTGCAGCTAAGTATGATATGACTATGCTAGTGGATCCTTGTGATGTTGATTGTTATAATCTTCTTCATCTTCCTCCTCCGCAATGACAACTCATGCACAATAGATGTAGGCATCCTACCTTGAAGGTGAATAGGAAGGGTAGATGGACCCCTCCTCCTCTTGGAGTCCATCCTAAAAATAAACTCAAATGGCTCTTCTCATGGAAATCTAGGTCATGTTGGCATTGGGGGTGTGGGCCGGGATAGCTCTAGAGATGTTTAGTTTATCTTCTCTGTGTATAAGGGTCTTGTTATGCCTGGCATAACCACCCCATTTTATTCTGGAATAAAATGGGTCCCCCTTGTTTTGTTTTATTTTCCTTTGGACTTTGGTTTTCTACCTTAGGATTTTCTTCTTTTAAATTATGTCAGAAGTAGAACCAGGACCAATACTAGGCTTGGAATTACACCCAATTTCTGGTCTTGTTCCATCCCAGTTCTGGTTCTGACAGTTCTTTGTTAGTCTTTTGTTCTGTTGCAGCCGGGTCTGGATCTGAATTAGAACATTGAACTCTTCAAGGTTCCTGATCCATGTTCCATCCAGGCTTCCACTCTGCCTTTCCCTTGGTCTCTTTCTCTGGTTGGGAATTTTCCTCTCTATTTTGCATCTCGTGCCTTGGGTATTTTCTTTTGGGCCTTAGGCATTTTTCTTTTTTTATTTTGGCAGATCTAGACCCAGAACAAAAACTAAACTTGGAATTCCTTCCAAGTTCTATTTTTTGTCCCTTTCCCAGTCCTAGTTCTACCTCTTTTTCTTTTCCTCACGTGTCTTTTCATCTTATTCTAGTGGACTCAAAACCAGAACTAGGACCGAACCCTAAAACTTTATTAGTTTTAGGTTCGGGTTCCGTTCTGATCTCGGTTCCATGTGTCTTTCTTTTTGTTCCTTTTTATCTTTTCATGGGGTGTTTTCTCCCCTTTCCTTCTTCTCTTCCTTGTCCTCTTTGTTTTTCTTTTCTGGGAGTTGTTAGAGGCGGGTTCAGAATGAAATCTGAACCTGAAACTTGAAAATTTTCTAGTTCGAGTTTGTTTCCGGTCCCAACTCAGCTGTGTTCATTAGTTTTTTCCCCAGTTTTGATCGATTGGTTGTGGGGTCTTCTTCTTCCTTTCCCCTATTATTTTTCATTATTTTGGTCGTCTCTTTGTATGTTTTCGGAGGTGGGATCGAGATGCAATCAGAAACTAAAACTTTGAATATATTTTAGCCTCTAATTGAGTTCCACCCCCACCCCTGTTGTGTTTCACCCGGGATCAATTTTTGCTCTAATCCCACTTGCATTTGTTTACATTAGTTTTTCCCTTCGTATTTTGGTTTCTTTTGAAGACGAGGAGTTGGGGTGAGGGCTAAACTTGGAAATTTTGATTATTTCCATGTTTTGTCCCTGTCCCAACCCCAGTCTTGGTTCTGATTTCTTTTTGGCCCTGCCCCCGCTAGTCTCGAGGGAAGGTGTCATTTCTGGGTTGGATTTGGTTCTGGTCCCGGTTCCTCCTGGTTCATTCCTTCATTGTTCCCAGTTCTATTTTGGCTCCACCTTTGCCAGAGTTGGGTTTCTTCTTGTTGAAATTGAAGGCATGATATTAATGATATATTCTATCTACTTTTGGAACTAATGGTGGCATTTGTTTTGCAGGATTGAGTTATTTATCTAAATATGTCTCTTGTAAGGTCTCACCGATGGAGTGAGTTCTCGGTGAAGGGCATGAGTTCGATGTGAAGTCTCCCCGACAGGGGTGTGCTCGCCAAAAGAGTTGTGGCCTCACCGTGATGTCTTGCTGACTTGATGGGGTCTTGCCAATACAGAATGATCTTGTTGAAAGATGAGGGGCTCGATGAAAGGTCATGCCAACTAGCGATGGTCTCACCGACATGTGTTTTTCCCTTGATGTAACATGTTGAGTTCGGTATAACGTCTCACCGATTGAAGAAGAGTCTTATCGATAGCGACAAGCTAGCCAATGGAGTAGCTTGATGAACAATGGTGCCCGAATTTAATAGGAAGTCTGATGCCACTTCCGGAAGACGGTCAACTTGTAGATCTAGAGCAGGAAGAGGGCCGAAGGAAGAAGAAGGAATTTGTGAGTCATAGGGATAGCTGGTCTCTACTAACAAGGGTAGCTCGGCATTAATGGTAGCATTTTTGAGCATTAAAGGCATCTCTGATGGAGTTTGAAGATGGACACGGAGGCGTAGGAGTTAATGCGGTAGCTGCATTAGATCTGAAGTCTTCTCCTGGGGATGATCCTTCACTAACATGGATAGCTAGGATTCACATTAAATGCAACATTAACTTTATCCAAAAGATCTGAGGGCTGACCTTTCAAAAATAAGATATTTTGTAAACCCTAAAATGGGGGCTAACATTCTTTTCAGGACGTTATGTATATATGGCATATTCTTCCTCTTAAAAAAGGAGTTTTTATGAAGTTGAAGGATATAGGGACAATTAGAAAAGATAAGTAGTAGACAGTTCTAGATATAGATTTAGAAAAGTAGGAATTTTCTAAAGGATAGGGGAGACAAAGTTGCATCCTGATTCTTTGTAATGGGAGTTTCTTTTATCTTCTCAGTTAGCAGTTAGATTCAGTAGAAGCGAATAATGTATCTTTCCAGTTTTCTTAGTATAAATGGAAACAATTTGGAGCCATGGATTTTTTGTACACTGGTTATTGTGCCAGATTTGTAAATGTTGCTTATCTATTTCACCAATAGTAGGAGCAACCAGACTTGAATCTACTTCATATTGTGCTCCAGAATGGTATTTATCTTGAGTTAATCATTTGATTCATGAAGCCTTCAAGGAATGCAATGTTATTTTGTGTTTTATTTAAAATGGTAACTTATAATTTATTATAGGAATCAACACTGTGAATGGATGCAACTGTGTGTTAATCACAAGTTAATTTTTTTCTTTAGTTTTAATTTATAATTCCTTGAAAGATAACAAGTCTGGTTAAGTTGGATGAATTATTGTTCTTTTCTATTCCAAAGCTCTTATCTATCTTTTTTTGTTTCTTTAAAAACCTTGGTTTGAGTAGGTTTAAATTCATGCTTGATCTTAGAACATTCCACAAGCCCCACACCAACAGGCCCCTTGAACATTACTGTTACATCGACCATTAAGCAACATCAACATAGTTGAGAACCAGCTACAAAGACCTTGGGAGGTAAAATATCCATGTGTTGTCTTTCTCTTTTTGGAGAAACATAATAATAATATTTTTTTTTCATGTTGTTGTGCTATTTGTACCATCAACAGAAAATGGCACTAGAAGGAGGGCCTAGAAGGGCAAGCTAGATAATACTAGGTTTTTCTCACTAGAAAAATCCCATAGAGTTCTTCGATCAGCTAAAAATACATTACCTTTGATAGAACTCAAGACCCCAATAAAACACAAGGTTCAAAAAACTAGGGCAACCATCATACCACCCTTATCAGCTTCACTCACTCCACCTGGATTTTTACCAATACCCTAGTGGATACCCATCAATCCACCACTGAATCCATCCCAACTGCCATCACAGCTGGTTCAACCCATCCAACAGCTGGCTTAACCACCACCACTACCACCAATGGCATTTTTTCAGAATAATCCCTCTCCATTGGGGACTATTCTTGGAGGATTTCATGATATGCCAAAGAATCTTGAGAAATTTTTCCCCAAGTACATTCATGGTGAATCAAGGAGTGTTGAGGAGCACATACAGGCTTTTAAGGACGCTTGTACCAGAGCTCAGATAGCTCACCATGATGTAGTTTTTAGGTTGTTCCCTTATTCCTTATTGGATATGGCATACAACTGGCATCTTAATCTTCCACAAGGTTCTATTCTGACCTGGACACACTTGGAAAATGCTTTCATCAATTAGTTCAAAGTTTATGTGGATCTAGCTCTTTTTTACCACCAGTTTGCTACCATTAGGAAAGAGCCATGTGAATCCTTTCCCTTGTTCAATACCAGGTTTCAACGAATGTATAGGGGATTGCAAGACCCCTATCTAGTTACTAAAAATAGTGCCATTCAAGCACATTTTAGGGTTATAGACCCTTTGCTTGGCTTGTTCCTGCAAAGGACTTATCAACCCACTGATATTGATTCTCTATCCAAACTTTATCATTTGGCTATCAAGCTGCAACAACAAATCATTTCTCAACAAGGAAGTCTAGGAGGAGGTTTCCCTTCAATAGGATATTAGATGCATAGCCTAACCCCTCTATTCAATACCATTCTGAGAATGTCTCCTTCTCATTATGGACCTATGTCTGAGTTGCAGACTCAACCACCTATTCCATTCTTTTCTAATGGAACTCTTGACATCTTCCAACAACCATAGGTTCCTCAAAGTTCCCATGGTCACCATAACCAAATTGGAACACCAAATCATGGTGGTCAACCACCTATTGCTCAGGCTGTTGAAAGTGAAAAGATAGTTCAACTCCAAAATGAGGTAGAAACCTTAAAGAAAACACTGTCTCAAGTTACAAATGACATGGCTCAGCTTAGACTGAACCCATCTCAAAACCAAGGTAATTATCCTAATCAGAACAATAACAATCAGGGTAATTATCAAAATCATAACAATTATAACCAAAGGGGTTACCAGAGCCAAAATTCCTCCAACCAAGGCTATCAAAATCAAAATAGAGGATATAACCAAAGGCAAAATAACAACCGAAAATGGAATACGGGGCCAAACAATGGTGGAGTCTCTCACAATTATCAAGCTAATGAGGAGAGGTCACATACTGCAAATGTGGCTGACCTTAATTTTATGACTAACTACTGTAGGCTACATGATACTACAACCCATTCTGAGGTGAATTGTCTTGAAATGGAGAAAGTTTTCAAGATGGCACAAGCAAATGCCCAAACATTCCAAGGGAATTCAAATAAAGCAGGTGACTAAGTAGATATAGCAATGTCTTATGACCTCTTTGAAGAAGAACCCTCATTCCCAATGCAAAGTGAGAATGAACCAAAGGAAGACATGTATGATGCCCAAGCCTTTTAGACAAAGGAAGGACACTTCCTAAGGAATCAAAATAAAGGTCCATTCACTAGATCAACACCACCTAATCACATGGTGCCTCCAAATCAAGGTGTTGACAATAACCCTCCTCCACCTAAAGGTCCACCTGACTTCCATAACAAAGGTAATTCACTTGGTGTTGTCAAAAATAATTCAAGCTATAATACAAAATTTGATATTGCTTCTGCGATGCAGAGGCAGAAAACCTCTTTATCATATTTTGACATCCTCAAGTGGTGCCCTACTCAACAAGAGATAGTGTTGAAAGCTTTGGAACAAGCTAATAGATAAAAAGGGAAAAGCAAGGTTGCACCTGCTGTAGACATAAATGCATCCTTGTGCAGAAGCAAGGTAGGTACTCCGCCATTTCTTTTGAGTTTAAGAATTTGTGGGAAGAACCTACATAATTGTCTATTAGATTCAGGAGCTCCAGGTAATGTCATGCCATTTTCTATATGTAAGAAGTTAGGATTCAACCGGGTTGTTCAAGCAAACAAGAAGGTTATCTAGCTTGAAAAAACAAAGGTTAATGTAGTGGGGGAATTAAGAAACATACATGTGCAAGTAGGATTTGACCCTAGGATCCTAACCAACATAGATATTCAAGTAGAAGACATTCTCGAGACCTATGGTATGTTGTTGACTAGAGATTTGATGAAAAGTATAGGGGGATATCTCTCCCTTAACTTTTCACATATGTGGCTACCATGGAGGGGAGTTCCTACACAGCTTAGGTTTGAAAGTGAGCCTTGCCTCAAACATATCATCATTGAATATGATTGTCCCAATGAGGTAGCTTACTTTGAAACTAAGATAGGGGTTTATAAAAGAGAAGAAATTTTAACCATTTCAGTTCTTGATTCTAAAGACATACAAAAACTCCCTAACACAATGATTAATGAAAATCAATAGGCCTTGATCGGAAAGCTGCAACAAGATCAGCTAGTCTTAGGGGAAGATATCAATCTGCAAAGTCTTCTACTCCCTAATTGGTGCAGGGTACATTACCAAAATCATTTTGAATTGACTTGCCAACCCTACATTGACATTTTAAATCATGTTTCCCAAGATGAGGAAGCTAGATTAAGTCACCCCAATACCATTGCAGAGCACTTCCCGTTTGAAGCCAAGGAAGCAATAATGTTAACTAGGGATAGGATACCTTCAAAGGAAGTTCTTTCTCAAATTGAACCTACCCTAGATACATTCCCGAATCAGCATATTGATGAGGAGCAACCCCAAGGTTTTTTTGATGCCCCTGAACTCACAAATATACCAAAACCCAAGGGGTTAAAGAAAGGCACAAGTGACTATCAGAAAGATAGCCATAGATTAAATGATATAACTAAGCAGGAATTGGAAAGTGTACCTAAAGAACCTACAGAGCACCCTTTTCCTATATCTAATGCAGAAGATCAAGGAGCCCTACCTCTAGCTCAACCTATCCAAATTTCCACAATAACCCCCAAAGGAGCAACCCCAGCCTGTGATCAACTATGGAATCTCATGTTTGATGGGTCTAAATCCAAAATAGGCTGTGGTGTTGGGATTGAGCTAACTAGCCCAAAACGGAAAACCTTCTTTGCTTCTTATAGGCTACAGTTTGGGTGCACTAACAACATAGTAGAATATGAAGCTCTAGCTCAGGGGCTGATGTTTGCACATAAGAAGAAGGTCACTACCTTGGTGGTCAAAGGAGATTCAGAAATAGTTGTCAAGAAAGTACGTAACCAGTACACATGTCACAATAGAAGGCTAGCAGCTTATCGAAATCAGGTGTGGAACTTGATCAAAGATTTTGATGCTTTCAGGATTAGTTTAATCCCTCGAGAGGAGAATCAGATAGGTGATTCGTTAGCTATTGCTGCAAGTACCATGGAACCCATGGAAGGCTCCAGACTTAGAATATTCTCAGTAGAATTGATTTCCACCCATGTTGTTCCTGATAATGTCAAGAACTTTCAAGTTTTTGATCATGATCGACATATTCTTGCTTTTCTAGCAAGCTTAGATGTTTTCGAAGGATAGATCATTGATGAGCCCAACAAGGATCAAGGAGATTAGAACCCTGAAGATTGTGATAAAGAAGGGGTCCTTAATTTAAGAAGTAAAAAAATCCCCAAGGGAATGGTGGCCCTAGAAAGAATTTTTGATTCAGACCCAACAGCTCGAGAGAAGATATTAGTTGAAGATAAAGGAGGTGAATATGAAACGGTTAACCAAGCTGATTCTGGCCCTGAAAGAAGTGTTTACATAGGAAAATTTTTCCCTAGAGAAATCAGAGAAGACATACTGAGGGCATTGAAGAAGGATATTGCTATGATAGCTTGGGGATATGAAGATCTAAAGACGTTTGATGCTTCTATAATGACTCATACTATCCCTCTAAAACCTGAAGCTAAGCGATTTCGATAGAAGTAGCACCCTGTCAATGCCTTGATTGAACCATTGATCTTTAAAGAAGTTCAAAAATTTCTTTCTACAAGGATAATCTTCCTAGTGTTACATTCAACATGGGTAGCTAAGTTAGTTCCAGTTCGTAAGAAAAAAAGAGAGATCAAGCTATGTGTGGACTTCAGAAATCTAAATAGAGCTTCACAAAAAGATAACTACCCACTCCCTTCTCTGGATGAAGTCTTGCAGACTATTAATGGGTCTTAGATGATATCATTCTTAGATGGTTATTCTGGATATAATCAGGTAATGGTTAAATCTGAAGACAAAATGAAGACAACCTTCACTACAAAATGGGGAATGTTTGCATACAGGAGGATGCCATTCAAAATGATAAATGTTGGAGCAACTTTTTAGTGTGCCATGGACATGGCATTCAAAGACTTGATCGGTAAATACATTATTGTTTACATGGATGACCTAAAAGTGTTCTCCAAAGATATATTGAACCATGCTGTAGACTTAGCCAAAGTTCTTCAAAGATGTATCTAGTATGGCGTCTCCCTGAACCCCAAAAAGTGTGTGTTCGAAGTTTCTGAAGGGAAGCTTTTGGGACACATAATCTCAGAAAGAGGAATATCGATTGATCCAGACCAACTTGAGTCCATTATGAAGATAGCCATGCTAGGAAGTAAGAAAGAGATGAGATCCTTCTTTGGAAAGATCAAATTCATGAGAAAGTTTATCACAGGCTTTGCAGAAATTGTAAAACCATTGAATGAAATGATGAAGAAAGATGCCAAAATAGAGTGGGGTGATGAGGCAAAGGATGCATTTTCTCAAGTCAAGTGATCCATCTCAGAATCTCCAATCCTCACTATCCCTGACTACTTGAGGTCATTCTATATTTATTCTTTCTCCTCTAAACATTCTTGTGTAGCTGTCCTAACTCTATGAAGAGAAGGGGCAGAGGAGAGGCCAATTGCTTTCATGAGTTATCCATTTACGAATGGTGAAATCAGATACCCACCCCTTGAGAAGCAAGCTTTTGGACTAGTCAGAGCTATCAAGAAGTTTAGGCACTACATTCTTTGAAGTGAAATTATTGCTATAGTTCCTGATGCTTCTGTGAAGTCTCTACTCATGCAGAGTGAGCTGGGAGAAAGAAGAGGGAAATGGATGGCCATCTTGTAAGAGTTTGATTTTGAGATACACCCTATGAAACTTGTCAGAGGTACAGGTCTATCTAATTCTATGGCGAATGCTGGTGAGAACATTATTTGCTAGCAGTACACAACTCAGTCCTTCTCCAGCGACCCTTGGTATGCTCATATCATCAGTTTCATTCTCAGCAATCGATGTCCAGAGGGAATGAATGCAACTCAAAGGAGAGCACTAAGAATCAAGAGTTCCCATTATATGCTCAAAGGAGGGTTGCTATATAGGAAGAATTTTGAAGGGGTATACCTACGATGCCTTGATCATCAAGAGGCTAAGCATGTAATTACCAAATTTCATGGGAAACATGGCACAGGTCATGGCTTTGTAGATTCATTAGCACATCATATCCTCTAATCTAGTTATTATTTTCCATGTGTGTTCAAAGATGCCCATCAACATGTAAGAACATCACATATGTCTGATTTTTGCATCAAGGGAACGCCATTCAACCATGTCATTGTAGCTCATCTACGAGGTAACGCCATTTTCCCAAGGGGCTCTGGATTTTATTGAGGTAATTAACCCAAATTCTTATGTAGGGCACATGTTTATTTTGACTGACACTGACTACTGCACAAGATGGACAGAGGCTATACCCTACAAGAATAGCACAATAGGGGTAGTTATCAAGTTCCTCACCAAATGCATCACCACTAGGTTTGGGGTACCCTTCGCATTGGTATGTGACAATGGATCTTCCTTTTCTTCTACTGAATTCATTTCATGGGCTTATGACCACAAAATTATTTTAAAGTATTCTTCAAACTATTACCGACAAGCCAATGAAGTTGCAAAATTAACCAATAAGAATTTCTTAGGGGTAATTAAAAAATTGTTAGAGAACAACCCTAGGGACTAGCATACCCATATAAGATTTGTGCTATGGGCAGATAGGACTAGGATTAAGGCTACTTTAAAGACCTCACCGTTTAAGCTAGTATACAGCCAAGAGCCTGTGTTCCCTATCCATCTGTAAATACCTATCCTTGAGTTCATGCAGAAATTCTACTCTAGATATGATAGGATAGAAGTAAGATTAGCTACCTTGTTGAAATTAGAAGAGCAGAGGGATGTCGCCTTGCAACAATTCTTTAGACACTAGGATGTTGTCAAAACATTGGTTTGAAAAAAGAGCCAAGATCAAGGCTTTCAAAATATCAGACCTTGTGCTACTATGGGATAAAGCTAGTGAAAAGAAGGCCAGTCACCAGAAATTCAAGACAAGCTCTGGTTAGGCCATGATCAGATTGTTGAGATCCTAGGAGAAAATGCTTTCCGATTAAGCAGTTTAATTGGAGAACTTGTTCCCTTGCCTGTCAATGGACAATTTCTTAAGCATTATTTTGAGTCGTAAAGCTTTGTAATTTTTTGTTCTGCATGTAAATAGTTTGTTGCTCTTTATGTAAATATTTTTTTTGTTTTCTGTTTGTAAATAGTTTTGATGTTTCTTTGTTTGTTCTTTCTTTTCGTTCTTTCATTTCCTTTATTGTTTGGTGTCTGTCTTATTTTGTTCTTTGGGGTTTATCTATTCTTTCCATCTTGAAATGGTGGGTTTTTATCTAAAGAATACTTTGGTTATTAGGAGAGAAGTGGTTTAGATATTTTCAGGTTTGTTGATTGGATGATCTTGTCCTAAACTCTTTGTTTTATGCCCATTTCCAATAAGAGTTGTGGAAGGTCTTGAAAACAAGGTGCAAAGTAAATAACCTTCATTAGCTCCTATGAATCTATCACAAATCGTCAATATCATCTCCTTTTAGTAATGGTATATTTGTCCTACAGTGATAGGGTTGTAAGATTTGAGTGAAAAATATGATTCCCAAGTGTTTTTATGAGGTCCATGGTAGTTTTCAACCCAAAACAGATGTTAAACATCTGACATATTGAGAAAAATTTGAACAAAATATCTGAAACTCCAAGAGAAAAGAGAAAAGAAAAAGAAAAGAATTATCTAAAAAGAAAAGGACTCAATATGGATGGGTGGTTCCAGTATCTCTACTGGAGCTATGGACACTTGACTGGCAGTAGAGCAATGCTGTGAGAAAATTAGAGGTATCTTCGTTAGGGCTATACATGCCTAACTGGCAGTGGAGCAATGCCCAGGATATCATTGCATGATAGCTAAAGGGAATCAACTCATGTAGTTCAAATCTTGCACATTGTTGTTTGAAAGATGAGGAAAACTTTATAAAAGGATGATGCACAATCAGGCACACACATAGATTCTAGGTAGCCAGTGTTGATTTACATTTTGAGATTCTAGCTCAACCTTGGTTTTTAAAACTGACCCAACTGGAGTTGTGATGTTCATAGACCAGGAGTTCTGGGTAGCTAAATTCTTCAGTTTCTTAAAAATGGTTAAACCATTTTCCTAGCTGAGTCGCCATTTGTTATGCCTGGCATAACCACCCCATTTTATTTTGGAACAAAATGGGTCCCCCTTATTCTATTTTTTTTCCTTTGGCCTTTGGTTTTCTACCTTACGCGGTTTTTTCTTTTAAATTCTATCGGAAGTGGAACTGAGACCAATACTGAGCTTGGAATTACATCCAAGTTCTGGTCTTGTTCCATCCTCGGTTCTAGTTCCGACACTTCTTTGTTCGTCTCTTGTTCTGTCAGAGCCAGGTCTAGATCTGAATCAGAACATTGAACTCTTCAAGGTTCCTAATCTGTGTTCCATCCCGGCCCCAACTCCGCCTTTCCCTTGGTCTCTTTCTATGGTTGGGAATTTTCCTCTCTATTTTGTGTCCTGTGCCTTGGGTATTTTCTTTTCGGCCTTAGCCATTTTTCATTTTTTGTTTTGGCGGACCTAGACCGGGAACATAAACCGAACTTGGAATTACTTCCAAGTTCTATTTTCTATCCCTTTCTCGGTCCCAGTTCTGCCTCTTTTTTTTTTTTCCTTGTGCATCTTTTCATGTTATTCTAGCAGACTCGGAACTAGGACCAAACCTTGAAACTTTATTAGTTTCAGGTTCGAGTTCTACTCTGATCTTGGTTCCATGCATCTTGCTTTTTGTTACTTTTTATCTTTTCATGGGGTGTTTTCTCCCCTTTCCTTCTTCTCTTCCTTGTCCTTTTTCTTTGTCTTTTTCGGGAGTTGTCAAAGGCGGGTTCAGAACATAATCTGAACCTAAAACTTGAAAAGTTTTTGGTTCAGGTTTGGTTCTGGTCCCGACTCCACTTTGTTCCTTAGTTTTTTCCTTGATTCCAATCGATTGGTCGCGGGGTATTCTTCTTCCTTTCCCCTTTTATTTTTCATTCTTTTGGTTGTCTCCTTGTATGTTGTCAGAGGTAGGATAGGGATGGAATCAAAAATTAAAACTTTGAATAAGTTTCAGACTTTGATTTAGTTCTACCCCCACCCCCGATGTGTTTCACCCAGGAAATATTTTTGCACCGATCCCACTTGCGTTTGTTTCCATTTGGTTTTCCCTTCACATTTTGGTTTCTTTTTGCCGACGCGGAGCTGAGGCAAGGGATGAACTTGGAAATGTTGATTATTTCCATGTTTTGTCCTCGTCCCCACCCTGGTCCCGGTTTCGATTTCTTTCTGGCCCTGCCCATGCCAGTCTCGACGAAAGGTGTCATTTTTCGGTCAGATTTGGTTCCAGTCCCGGTTCCTCTTGGTTCATTCCTTTGTTGTTCTTGGTTCTATTTTGGTTCCACCTCCGCCGAAGTTGGGTTTCTTCTTGTTGAAATTGAAGGCATGATATTAATGATATATTTTATGTACTTTTGGAACTAATAGATACATCTATTTTGTAGGATCGAGTTATTTTTCTGAAGAGGTGTCTCATAAGGTCTCACTGACGGGGTGAGGTCTTGACAAAGGGCGTGAGTTCGATGTGAAGTCTCCCTGACATGGGTGTGCTCACCGAAAGAGTTGTGGCCTCATCGTGATGTCCTACCAACCCAATGGAGTTTCGCCGATATAGAATGAGCTCGTTGAAAGATGAGGGGCTCGACGAAAGGTCATGCCGACTAACGATGGTCTCATTGAAATTTTTTGTGCCCTCGATGTAATGTGTTGAGTTCAGTATAATGTCTCACTGATTGAAGAAGAGTCTTACCGATAGGGATGAGCTAGCCAATGGAGTAGCTTGATGAATAATGGTGCCTAGATTTAACAGGAAGTCTAATGCTGCTTCTAGAAGATGGTCAACTTGTAGATCTAGAGTAGGAAGAGGGCTGAAGGAAGAAGGAATTTGTGAGTCACGGGGACAACTGGTTTCTACTGACAAGGGTAGTTCGACATTAATGGTAACATTTTTGAGCATTCAAGGCGGCTCCGATGGAGTTTGAAGATGGATAGAAAGGTGTAGGACTTAATGCAGTAGCTGCAATAGATCTGAAGTCTTCTCCTGGGGACGATCCTTCACCAACATGGATAGCCAGGATTCACATTAAATGCAGCATTAACTTTATCCAAAATATTTGAGGGCCAACCTTTCAAAAATAAGATATTTTATAAATCCGAAAATGGGGGTCGACATTCTTTTTAGGAGGTTATATATATGGCATATTCTTTCTCTTAAAAGAGGAGTTTTTTGGAAGTTGGAGGACATAGGGACAGTTAGAAAAGATAAAAAGTAGACAGTTCTAGATATAGATCTAGAAAAGTAGGAATTTTCTAAAGGATAGGGGAGATAGAGTTGCATCCTGATTCTTTGTAATGGGAGTTTCTTTTGTCTTCTCAGTTAGCAATCCAATTCAGCAATAATGTATCTTTCCAATTTTCTTAGTATAAATGGAAACAATTTGGAGTCATGGATTTTCTATACACTAGTGATTGTGCCAGATTTGTAAATGTTGCTTATCTATTTCACCAATAGTAGGAGCAACAAGACTTGAATCTACTTCGTATTATGCTCCAGAATGGTATTTATCTTGAGTTAATCATTTGATTCGTGAAGCCTTCAAGGAATGAAATGCTATTTTGTGTTTTATTTAAAATGGTAACTTATAATTTATTGTGGGAATCATCACTATGAATGGATGCAATTGTGTGTTAATCACAAGTTAATTTTTTTCTTCAGTTTTCATTTATAATTCCTTGAAAGGTAACAAGTTTGGTTAAGTTGGGCCGCTGGTTTAAGCCCAGTTGGTTAAGGTGTTCCCTGTCGTAGGGTGCCCACCATGGGTTCAACTCTCTGGCACTCCCGTGGTACTAGTCGGTGTGTCCTGCCAGCACTGCTGGTCATGGTAAAAATTTTATTAGCTTTGGGGGGTTATATGGGGGGCCGTGCTGCACCTGATTCCCCTCGTTAAAAAAAAAAAAGTTTGGTTAAGTTGGATGAATTATTGCTCTTTTCTGTTCCAAAGCTCTTATCTATCTTTTTCTATTTCTTTAAAACCCCTGGTTAGAGTAGGTTTAAATTCATGCTTGTTCTTAGAAAAATCCACAAGCCCGACACCAGCAGGCCCCTTGAACATTACTATTACATCGACCATTGAGCAACATCAGCACAGTTGAGAACCAACTACAAAGACCTTGGGAGCTAAGATATCCATGTGTTGTCTTTCTCTTTCGGGAGAAACAAAATAACAATAATCTATTTGTATTTTGTTGTGCTATTTGTACCATCAATAGGTCTTCATACAAATAATCTTATGGAGGCTTAAGCCATTTTATTGGCTATGGAGTAGAGCAGTCAATTGGGATGGTGAAGGATCATATGTGAGTCTGACTCCCAAGTTGTGGTGAACTTACTAAAAAGGTGGTATTTGGATAATGTGAGCTGGCAGTTGGCTTTGATTGTTGAACAAATTCTCACTCTCTGTGCCTCTTTGGAGTATATTACTTTCACTCATATTCCTCGAGAATGGAATGGTGTTGCTAATTGATTGGCTAAATGGGGTTTTGATCATATTCATCATTGGAATTTGGCGGATCGAGGTCAGCTACCCCTGGATTTGTCTCATCAATTGGATCACTTGGTTGACATGATAGGGCCATTTAATTCCCTTTCTTTGTAACATTTCCTTATTTTAATACAAATTTTATCCCCTTGATGTTAAGGACATAAGTAAATATTCACTCAACCAAATATGGATCTACAATATTTATTGGGAAAACAATATGAGCTCAAGTCAGATAATCAAGTCCAATTAAGTAAATATGATTAAATTTGATAATTGATTATGACTTTGACATCAACTACATTGAGTGAAAAGAGAATCATGTGATAATGTGCTAAGTTACCAAAGGCATATTTTTGTTATGATCTCAATTCATTTAGATCTGTGAAATCTTGTGTTAAATAGTTTTGCACAAGATCAATTTTATGATTAGGAAAAAGTAGCATTGAGGGAAGATCCTCAAGATTACACATATGCAAGGTAAAAATTTGAGTCAGATTGAATCTTAAGATTCAACACAAGGATGTATATTCCTGAAAAGGATAATTTCAAAAATTTCATTCTTAAAAAAGCACATAATACTCCATATTTGGGACACCCGGGAGATATGAAAATTTTGATTAAATTAAAAATCGTGTACTTCTAGAAAGAAATGAAGCTTGACGTATCCAAGTTTGTGGAAAGATACCTAGAGTGTCAGTGTGTTAAACTTAAACATCAATTTCAAACAAGATTGTTATATCCCCATGACATTCCAAAAATAAAATTCCAAGTAATTAGTATGGATTTCTTTGCTAGGATTACCTATTTCTAAAAATAGAAATGATCCAATTTTGGTAGTAGTTTAAAAACTAACGAAAGTTTCACACTTTATACTTGGTAACCTTAATGGTGGAGCCCTAGTAATTGTTTAACAAACAAAAAAAATAAAATTGTTTAGGAAGTCTTCAAACTTTATGGAATTCTAGAAAGAATCATTTTGGATAGAGATGCAAGGATGAATTCAATATTTTAGCAAACCTTATTTTCAGCCTTAAGAACCAAATTGAACATAATTTCATCCTATCATCTTGAGATGAATAATCAAACTAAAAGCTTTAACCAAGTTCTATAGGATTTAGTGGGAAGTGTATCTACCACTAGTTGAGTTTGCGTACAATAATTCCTACCATTAAGAAATTAAAATGGAACCACTTGAGGCTTTATACAACTGGAAGTTTTGAACTCCTATTATTTGTGATAAACAAGAGGATAGAATTTTACTTGGGCCTAAAATGTGATAAAAATGGAGGAATAGATTAAGTTTAATTGGAAAATTATTATCAGAAGAAAACAATAGGAAAAAAAATTGTAGTTGATTCCAAATGTACTCTATAAGAATTTTCTATAGGAGATAAATTTCTTTCGAGAGTGAAACCTCAAAAATATTATATTATGTTTGGCAAGGCTACGAAGCTAGCTCAAAGATTTATAGGTCCTTTTGAGGTGTTGGAAGTTGTTAACCTCATTTCTTACATGATAACTCTACCTCTAGCTCTATATTAAGTATGATATTTTTTCCATGTTTCATACTTAAAGAAGAATATTTCTTGTTTTAAAGAAATTCTTGACTGGAATGCTCTTTAGATATAGAGTCTAGAGTTGATCACAATCAAGCCTATCAGATTGCTTGAGGTTTGTTGGATCCACCTACATAATAAAAATATGAATGCAAGGTCCAAAGGGACCAATTATCTAAACATAGTGCTACTTGGGAAGATTATAATGAAATGCATCAAAAAATTTCCTTACTTGTTTGATTAAACTTGATGTTTAACAAGAAATCAATATTTTCTTGATTATTTTAAGACTTATGTACTTATTCACTGAGGACAATAATCTCTAATGGGATAGATATGTTACAACCCGTTTCTTATCACCTTTTTTTATTTTGTTACCTAATCATGCATTTTGAACTTTTGATCATAAAAGCTTGAATAATCACCAAATAGGAATATAAGTTATCTTTCTTTTATTAGAAAAGTAAATTTCTATGAAATAATAGAAATATGCTTTGGAAATCTTGTGTTAATGGAAATATGATTTCATGTTATATTATGAGTTTATTATGTGGAAATGATTAATGTTACTTTGATATCAAACTATCTACTTTATTTAGGTTAATGAGGTGGATGTAGGAAAAATTATTCCCCCTCTAAGATGAGAGGGATAGTATCACAAGAGAGAGGGTGGTAGATCCAAGACAAATATTTTGGTTATCAAAATACAAGATCACTCACACACACAAACTTATGCATTGATAGGCTTTAATCTATTTTCTAATTAATATTTATGTTGATCATTGAATCCATTTATTGATTACATGTTTTTATATTTTGTGTGAATGCAAGTATATAACTATGTTTCCAATCTTTGGATGTTATCAAGAGGTTTTGTTGAATAAATATTACATAGTTTTGTGATTCAATCTTCTCGTTGATTATACTTTGTTATTCATGATTTTTTTTTTGTTTATATGGATATTGTTTAAGAAATAGAAAATGATATCAATGATATTCATATTCCTTTTTATTAACAAATTATGTTTAATTAGAAATCAATTTAACTATCTTTATGATCATTACTTATTAATAAATATGTTTGTGTAGTCCAATATATATTGAATATATATTAAAGGGCACACAATTACTAAGAGAGGGGTGAATTAGTAGATCAAAACAATTATGAAAACCTTTATAAATATTATATATATTTTCAACATGAAGAGCAAATTGAACCATATGTAAGCTAGTAATTAAAGCACAACACAAGATAATACATAACACTAGATATATGTGGAAACCCAAGATGGGAAAGACCATGGTGAGAAACACTCACAAGCAGGAATATACTAAGTGAATTTACAATGTGATGTAGGCACCAACCTACTAAAGACACCAATCCCCAAATGAATGTAGGCACCAACCCACTAGAGACAACAATACCCACCAAAACAGAGTCACCAATCCCTTCTAGAGCAATAAAACAAGTAGAACACCAATCCTACCGAAATACAAAACTAATGGTGGGTTTGAAATATAACTCTGATGTGCACTAGAGACACAACTAACACTCTCACACACTAAGAATTACCCTCTAATACTAGTGCTCCCTCTTTTCTTCACACACTTTTTGGCTATACATACATACAACACACTTGTACATCTTGCTTCATCCAAACATATGAAATATATACATGACATTACATTAACATTCTTTAATGTTAGCCAAGGATAAACACAAACCTAGATAACATAGGGTGTCCACCTAAATTAAAATTACATGAAACGTGTAATACAATGGTCCAAACAAAAATTTCTTGTTGCTGAAAGAAATTAATGCCTTGTGCCACTACAACCTGATGGTAAATGGGTCCTATCCTCACTACATAGGCATGATTTTAATTTCACACAACTAGTCATTACTGCACATGCCTCAAAATTTGTATAGCTTGATAGACCTTTTGACACCTCAAACACCTTGCACACTAAGCACCACCACTAGAAAATCAAGAAGGATAGGGCTACCTCTCTGAACAAAAAATATCCTTATTACTATCTTTCAGACCACCACACTTATTGTTGACTCCATACCAAGCATGGTATAATAAATACATTAAATATCTAAGGGAAGCCATGCCTTAATACATCTTGATACATGAATTTATTACACATTCTATACACTAAAAAACAACAAGCCTTCAAAACCTTAAGTCAAGTGACAATTATAGTACTCCTACAATCTTTCTCATTTTTGACAACCTAGACACCCTTTGATAGCCATTTTCAGCAACAAATGATATGCTAACATTAGTTTGACATCAATGACAACCTATGTTCAAAATATATATCAGTAAACTAGGTATAAGGTAGTCATATTATTTGAAAGTAAAATATTGATCACTTGCATGCCCAAGAAAGGGTGCATAACCTGCTACTAAATCACATATGTGGGTGAATCTAAAAAAATATCATTGTGGATCTAACCACCCTATTTTAACATGAAAGAAGAATATCAAGTTTAAATTTCAATATTTCCCTATTTTATGGTTGATCTTAACATCATTTGATGTGTGTATTTTGAAGGGGGGATCTTCTTCCTCTTGAATTCTTGCTAGCCTTGTTTGAATTGAGAATCTATGATATTCTCATTACCTTTTGTGCTAAAAGCTCAATCATTAAGATTTTATTTCTCTCGAGTATCTTGTGACAAAAGAGTCTTATCTCTCTTTTTCACAGTCACCACTTCTTGCTTAGTTTCAATAACCCCAATTAATTGTTCTTTGATCCTATACATAAAAATCTTAATATCTAGATCCCCCATGTGTGGAGAGAGAGCAATAAAAATTGGAGGAGAATTAGGAGTTGAGGCAGACAATTTATCTAAGTTCACAATAGATGTATCCACTATGTAATGTTGTTGTAGAGAGCCTTTCAACCAAGACCCCATAGAATTAGAGTTCAAATAGGGCCTAGCATAATTTTTTGAAGTGTGTACAATTTTGTAGTACTATTGGTAGTGGAAGGGAAATCCATCATAATCTAGTATCTAAATCCAACAATGATTGGTAATTTTGATAGTTATATATGTAGGGAGATCCTTCAAAATAGCTAGATCAACTAGTGTACGAGCAAAGGTTGTGTCTATGAAATAAGAAGAATTGCTATCTGTAGACATCAAAAATATACCGATTGACATCGTGCATCTGATCCTGACTCACTAACAATGTTTCTTCCTGAATCATCCTTCAGTCTAACCATTTAATCAAATTCCCTTATCTAATTAAATTCATCAATATTCATCTCTTAATTAAATAAATCATTTTATCTAATCAAGTCAATCTCTTTCATTAATTAAATCAATCCATCTGATCTAATTATCCCTATTTAATTAAATAATCAATTTATTTGATTAAATATCTAAAGTCTATCCATTAAATCAAATAAATTAAAACCTTATTTAATTTAATCTAGCACCATCTTTTTTAATTAAATAAATCAAAATCCTTATTTAATTAATCGCTCATCATATTCCTTTCTTTTTTGATTTAAATAAATCCATAAATTTAAGTCAAATAGGTCACATCATCTAATCTCCTATTAAATTGATTAACCCTTGATTAATTTAACCTCATCTCATGCCACATCCTCTAGATAATGCAAGTTGCACATGAAAATAGATTTAATTCATTTATTAAATCTCAATTTTCCTCACAAGGCGTCTTTTGAAATATTCTCTCAATTTGAATTCAAAAATTCCAAGTCAATATATACATCCAACAAGGCATTTAACATCTCTTTCATGTCCTTTACCTTGAGCCAAGTGGCATTTATTTCATTTTCCCTTCCCTCTTACATGTCATTTCAACAAATTTGAAATTCAAATATTATGCATTTATTGGCACAAACCCCAAATCTTGCACATCCATCATCCATTCATAGCTTGACAAGTGGCATCATATCATTGGATGAATGTTAGTCCCACATTCCTCAATTTTGGATATTCATCTTTCAATTTCATCTATAAGTAAATAGCTCATATCTTCATTTTATCATCCACAATCCAAGCAAAGTTACTATGCTAAAATACTTAGCCATTTCCATTTATCAATCTTGAGTTCTTAGCTAGGTTATTGCAGATTTTGGCTTGGAGCTCTCACCATTCATCATCAAAAGTGGATCAAATATCTTCACCAATCAACATATCGAATCTTGCAATCATAGGAATTGGGAAAGGGTCGTTTTTCACATCAAATTGGCATCAATTCCCCCATGGGATCAAGAGTTTTCTTTTCTAATTAGGATTCAATCTTCGTTTTGTCATTTGCTTTGTGTTCTTCAATTTTTTCTTCCTAATTTGAATCTTGTAAATGGATTTCATGTGGAATCCTTGTTTTGGCTTGCAATCACTTGTCTAACTTGTTTACACTTGTTGTTTTGCAAGTAACAAGGTTGGGGTTCGCACATTTGGTGCTAGAAGGAGGGCTAATGCATTTCATTTCTATTTTTTGTTACTTCATTTTTTATTTTCTACTTCATGAAATGGGAATGCATTAGAAATACTACTTTACATTCATCTAATTGTTATTTAAGTAGTGTTTTTGTTATTAACCTAACATATGTCACTGTGTTCAGTTTGGGAGGCCAATATGTGTTGTAATTCATGTTCAAGTTAAAAACTATTTATCAGGATTGACCTCTCTGTCATATTAAAACTTCATCCATCTTTTTCAGCAAATATGTCACCAATATCTCTATGTCGTGTTCTTTTTTATTTTAAGCGATGTTGCTTGTACTTTTATATTTAATCCATTGTATGTTGCTGATAACTTATTGGTTTCAAACTGCCATCTATTTTTGTTATTCCTTATCCTCGCTGATGCCTAACATCTACAACAGTCTGAATCTGCCCATCTCTCACCTCGTGTATAATGACAACATGATCCCATAATGGTCTGAAGCGATCTCTCTCAGCATGCCACCAATGCTTGTTGAACTAAATTACCAAGAGGCCACGCAAATAGAAAAGCACATTCATTTGCAGCCCCTAGAGCTTTCTTTTTTAGACATAGGATTCATAGGATTGATATTTGCTAGGTCTCCAGTGTGAAGGAGAGACAGTCTATGCACAAGGAAGTAGTAACAGAGAGGATGGCTCGATCTGGTGACCACAACATCCATGACTCTAAACAACTCTAGTCATCGTCTTCCATTAGACCTGCTTGCCCCAGAACCAAAGCTATCAATGACTAAACAATTCATCTGCAGATATCTTTAGAGAAGGAATCAGAACCTTGAATGGAAAATGAAGATTTGCATCCACATATCCTGCACAACGGGCTCCATCAAGTGCACTCTACAGCCGAGGGAAGTATACTTTAATGCATATCTTTGAAAAATGAAACAAAATTTAAGTCTAGTTTATGTACGTTTTTCAAAAAGTTGTGGTGGTCGATGGCTGCAAGTTTAAATGGTTGTTGTTGGTCCAACAGGCCTTGTCTCTCATAATCAATGCCATAAGTTTTTTTCCAACGTATGAGGATACTTTTTGCACATTAAGTAGGTCGATATAGCAAAGGTTGTTGAATACAAAATTGTTTTTGAAGAATACATAAACAACATGCCATGGTTGTCTTTGTTTGTGAACATATACTGTCCTTCGGTTCAGCTCTTTGTTTTCATCAGGGTCATTCAGTAATTATAGTAAGTGAGTTTTCTCCATTTCTGCTTTGAATCGGTGTCTCATTTTGGATGAATATTCTAAGTGTTTCTGTCAAGTCTTTTCAATAGAGTTTGTAGGGTTTTCTAGTAGATTCCAGTGGAAAGGAAATAGACAATTTAATGTCGTTTGCTAGTCATTGCCTTCACCTCCACAGTTCTAATGCCTGACACCTTTGGTCTTCAACTACTTGCGCATATCATATGCATCCTCACCATCTGCATAAGTACATTTCCCTATCGCTCATTTAATTATATCATATCCACATAAGTATTTAGCAAAGGTTGTTGAATGCTATCAATTTTATTACTAGCTTTATCTACTTTCACCTGCTACCTTTCCTATGTTTTAGCTTTCTTGAGCTCGCTGGAGGAGTGAATAGTGGCGCTACTTTCACCATGCTTCTTTAAGAGATTGATCTCACTGACTGCAAGTTGCTATAGGCTGTTTGCTGTCAAGTCACACTCTTAAATGTGCAGGCCGGTTCATTTATGAGTGACTGCATAGTTATTCATGCATGTTGCATTCTATCAAATCATGTTGTATGTTGTCTAATGCTCTCGTTTTGGAGCAGGTCAAGAGTTGTGGAAGTCACTGCAGATTTCATCAATATAAATGCCTTTAATTGTTGTTGGATATGAACTAATGGATGCGTTCAATTGAAATTTTTTACCTTTTTATTTTGTTTGAGACAAATATGATCTACGTGTGTCTTGCAATCAATATATCTCACGAGAAATCTCTTTGAGGCCGGAGGTTGTCAAAAGATCCTATGCTCCAGGTTTCTAACACCACCTACCAATTGCATTAGCTTTGATTTTCTTTTCAAAATTACACTTGCACAAATTTGTACTTGATGGAAAGTCTTTAAAAGCCTTAAAAGCTGTGGAGGATTGAGGGCCATACAACTTGATTGTTCCCTATTAGAAAAGTCAATTCTAGACATGGGAAAATAGCAACATCATTCACATATTGGCATCATGGTAAGCTCTCCCCCATACGCCTCCCACAAGAGTAGTTGATCACTGGCCACATAATATTGTTAGTCAAAATGCAACACAATCTACATTCCTATTAGAAAATCCTCTCCCCTGTACGTATGGTTATTTCTATGTGATCCTGCACCGCACGCTAGCAATACAATTAATGGAGTTCTTTATCAACAGATACTTGCACAATATTAGTCATCCTCTCTACGTATGAACATTGCAAACAAGGTTGCCCAGATTTGTCTATCTTATCTTCAGTAAAGACATGACTCTTCATAAGTTCTCCAACATTTTTGCATTTCATGATTTAATTCTGTTGTGCAGGGTATAATTCCACAGGCTGCAAGATCTCGTAACTTCCCTGTCACTGGCATTGGTTCTCACATAGTTTTACAGGCCAATACCAGCCCGAAAATTCCTTTAGGGAGGTGTTTGCAGGGCAGGGAGGTGCAATTTGTATCGTTGGAGGACAATGTGGAATTTGGTGGTTGTGTATCACCTACAAAAGCCTATGATTCACCTTTCTTGGGTGCATATCAACTCTGAAGCCAATAGATTATCATTTCCAATGGTAGCTACATGAGAAAGAAGAGGCGTCCAGTGTTGGGTGCATAACCTATAGATTGAAATCTGCATAGGAAGAGTGCAAGCAATAGAGCTAGAGGCATGATCTATTGTGTGGAGGCCATGATTTTTCTATGGGAGATGTGATTTGGTCGATAGCTCTTTCATTGAAAGGAAATTTGTGATATGTGGGTGCGATGATGAAGGAGCCTGCAAGATCTGCAGAGAGGATGTTGGTCAAAGGATTAGTATTTATGACAGTCTGACTAATTGTAGAATTCGGCCTTACACCTAACAAATGCATTTAATTTCTTAATTATTTTGAAAAGAAATCTGCTTTACGCTAACATTGCAATCAATACATTCCATGAAACAACATTTCTTTGAGGAATTTTTCCAGACAGTCTAAATGTGTTGTCTTCAAGTGATTTGATATGCTTACAGGGATGATACATATGTGCAAGCCATGGAGGCCTTCCTCACGTGTCACATATCAAATTCCTCGAAGTGTGAACCAATGAGAAAGCGAGTCTTACAATCAAC
Source organism: Sequoia sempervirens (assembly GCA_007258455.2). Taxonomy (NCBI): domain Eukaryota; kingdom Viridiplantae; phylum Streptophyta; class Pinopsida; order Cupressales; family Cupressaceae; genus Sequoia; species Sequoia sempervirens. Next base: position 67,706,137 of record VDFB02000002.1, read on the forward strand.
ATCAATGACCGTGCCAGCGTGATGAATGAAAATAGATCTTTATGGTTGTTTTCTGTTTGCATCCAAGATCCTAAAGATGACAAATGAACCATCTTCTTTCTATCGATGATCATTGCATTAAATCTTCACTTATGTACATTATTTAATGCATACATTGTCTATTTTAGGTTAGATGGATCTTTGTCATATAACTAAGTATGTCAACTAAAGGCTTTTAGAATTGTGGAAAGCAAGATTACTATTAATGATTCATTTGTTAGTCTAAAATCATTGAGTTTTTATCATTTGAAAATAATTCATTTTGAAATCAATGATTAAGTCTAATATTGGATTGCATTAATCTTTGTCATTTGTTAAGTCTAAAATCATTGAGTCTTTATTTTGTTCTTTCATTTGAAATCAATGATTAAAATGAACTTTAAATTTTGATCCTCATATACTTGTCTTTTTGTTTAATAGGAAAACAAGGAAGGTGAAAACAAAGGAAAGAGGAGCATAAGGAAAATATTTTGCAAGATCAAAGTGTTTTTTTTAACACTTTAGTGTTTGTTTAACACTTATTCAGGAAATTGTTATCCCTTCTTTCTTAGGACACAATTTTTCGTTTGGGTTTAAAAATAATCTTTCAATTTCTTCTTGCAAAGGCTAAAATTGAACCTTAAAAACTTACTAGCTTTTTGATTTTGGACTAAAATTGGACAAGCAACTTCACACTTGACATTGGCGTTTTAAAACAAATCAAATCATTGCATTGAAGGATAAAATAAATGTGTGCCTTTATTGTTTTGTAATTATTTACACAAAGTAATATCATCAAAAGACATATGCGCTTCTCTCGCACCTCATGGCAATCTTGAGAATCAAAAGGCTTTCGGTGACATTAAGTTGCGTAAATAATTTCCTATACACACTTTCAATTTGGGTTTAAAATTGAACATATTGTGCAAGTGTGAGTAGGGCATCATCGCGTATATTCTCTTTCTTTGAGTCGTCAAAGATTGATTAAGTTACAGATTGTGTCTTTGCTTGCTTTTGTTTATCCTAGAGGAGCTGCCTTGGGGAAGAAGTACTCACCCAAGGGAACAACTCAACCGGTAACACTCTAAATCCAAGAGTATTTCCAATCAGGATATAAATGTGGGTATTGGAAGAAATTATAGTATTACACAGTTGATTCTGACAAGATGGATCCGAAAGGGAACTCTTGTTGTATGGGTCAATCTCCATGAATGGAAAGTCCTTACTAGAACTCATGTGCTAGAATTTTTCCAAAATCCTTAATCTATTTGTTGGTGCAAGAATGGTTGTTTTGAAGCCACCCCACACTTTTATGGTCTTTTAGTATAAATGGAAAGCATGCCATGGGAGTTTCATGGGTGTTGATGCTTGGCTGCTCCGATTGACGTTAATGAGTTGTGGAAGGGAGCCAGTGGGGTCAAGCATCTAACCATTTACTAAATATAAGCGTAGCTAGACTTGTCCAAGTGGGGATTCAACAAATATTGTCTTACACATCCATAGGGTTTGTACTTGTACTTGGTTCAAAAACACAGTGTTTTATTTGAAAACATTTGCAAAAAACCATTCAACATGATTCTCAAGATTTCAAACCCTTTAGGAGGCAAATACCATTGACCAAATTCTTGTTTTATTGCTTTCCCTTGGGATTACATCCTTAGAGGTTTCTAAACACTTGAGTTTACATCTCAATTTTCCCCCTAAAGTTAAACAATAGGTAATCTTTGCCTTAAATTCATCAAAGTTTTGCATAATATACCTTGTGAAATGAGACAAAGTTGAAACATTGGACATTTAGTTTGAAATATAATCAAGAGTGTATTTCTAGTAAAAAAGAATCTATTAAGCAAAGATTAAAGACGATTGGACCCCACACATGTGTCTCCAATGATTTCATGCAAAATCAAGATCAAGAAACCAAAGCTGAAAGCCCTTAGTTTGATAGCCCATCAAGAACGTCTCTCTATGTTATACGAAGTTAGAAAAAGACTACTTTTCAACTTTTACAAAAAGTCTTCAAGGAACAATCCTGATTTGTATTCATTCTATTACTGCCAAAACCCAAATCTTTTCAGAGAGTTTGAACATCTTGTTTAGAGAAAAGCTTGTTCTTCAATACCTAGGTCTAGGCAAACAAAGTGCCTTTTTTAGGTTCATCTTAGGATCAAAGAAAATCAAAATCTTTTTCATCCATCCTTCAAAACATCAAATCAAACATCATCTCACAATCACCTTTTGAAAAATCTTGAAATCATCCTTAATACTAGGCTCTTTTGGCAAAATCAAAAATCATCAAAATCATTGAAACTAAATCCTTGAAAGCATTATCAAAATCACCTTTGGCTAAGTATGTGTAGATACATACCTTTGCATATTCTTAGTCAAAGTCATCTTGTTTAGCTTAGTATATGTAGATGAATCCTTCATCATATGCTTAGTGAAATGATCATCTCATTTGGATAGGTGTGGGTAGATGCATCCTTCTCCTTGCACATATAAAAATTATCATCCTTTGATCAAATCTATCCCTTAGATAATAATCCAAACATATTAGGGTCTATTTGTTCAAAATCCAAATCCAAATCAAAATCAATCAAGGACAAATCCCAAAATCAAATCAAAATCAAAATCTACAACATATTCAAAAGTCCCAAAAAGCCTAGTATCTCCTTCAATACTTACCAAAAGATCATAACATCCACATCATTCATCCTTTACATCATCATCATATCATTTTTTTGATTCGCAAGATATCCTAAATTTTTTTCACTTTGGGGCATAAAATAAAGATCAATCCAAAGAAGTCAAGAGATTCATCTCCCATTCTTAAAAATTGATCATTGTTTTATGGTTCAAACCAGACCTCAATACAAGAAGAGCATGGAAGCCAACAAAGAAACACCCGTTTCAAGTGATTTAAGTCAAACCACTCCTAAAATGAATACCATTGGCTCGGGAACTCTCACAGTTAACCTTCTGACATCATCGCAAAACCCACAAGAGGAAAACCAAGGAGAGGATCTTATCTTTGGGATGTCTCATGATGAAATGACTGAGATGCTTTGAAATCTAGAAAACCATAAAATCATCAACATCATGATGAGGCTCAACCATTCCTTATACATGCTTGAATTAGCAAAACAAGGAGCCAAGTTACCTTCAAATTTTGATGTGAGTACCATAGTGGAGACATCATATCCTCCAATCTCATCTACCATTCCCATCTCATCCACACCACCATCCCAAAACATCATGCAAAACATTCCACAAGTCACAACATCTTTTGCTCCAACTGAACCCAATGTTAACAAGGGAAATACATTTCTCAATGCTCTGCAAGCACACCCCCTTGTTAATAATCAAAACTTTAATGTAAACACCACCTTGGAACAAAACATACCCCAAAACCCATTACACAAGAATGCTCCTCTCACTTTACATCATGATCCATCATAAAAAAATTTCCATGGAACACCTCAAATCCCCCTCACAAATTCACAAGAGGAGGGAGACATGTTCGGACCAGGGGGAATTTTTGACACCACAACATTCTTGCAAGGATTCACCCCCTTACATTTCCACCACTTCCACCATTTCCATTTTCATCCGCACCATTCCTTGGTTTAGGGATTCCCCCTCTACCAAGTATCAATCAAAGCATTATGCCAAACACTCTAAACTTATTGTTGACATCACAACAACAAATGAAAAAAACACAAGCAATGGAAACAACATCAAACACCCCCATAACATCACAAAACATGGTCTCTCAAGGGCCAATCACATCAATGGCACCACTTATCACACCAACAACACCATCGACCAATCAAATAATCAACACGACATCACCATTCACCACACAAAATACCAACACAACATTATCGCTCACCACAGATGCCATTCCGAATCCACCACCACCCCCACCACCACCAAATTCCACCACATCAAGCCAATATGACGTAGCATTGCAAGCTACTTTCCAACAGGAATACCAACAAGTTCAGAAACAAAAAGCTATATACCTAGCTGCTCAACAAGCTACTCAAGCTACGCAAGTCACCCAAGCAACACAAGTCACATTAAAAGCACAAGAAGTCCAAGCATTATTACAACAACAACAACAACAAGCTGCTCAAGCTGCACAGGAATTGCAAGCACAAAAGGTAGCTCAAGCACAACTTCTATTGCAACAACAAGCAACACAAGCACAAACAACCCAAGCACAAGATCAAGCGCAAGCTCAATATCAAGCACAACAAGCACAAGAACAAGCACAAGCACAACTTCTTGCACAAGCAGTGCAATTGCAAGCATATCAACAAGTATTAAAACAATATCAAGAGCAACAAGAAGCAATAGAGTTAGCAGCCCAACAACAAGCGTTGTGGGAAAAACAAAAAGAACAACAACAAGCGTTGTTGGAACAACAACAAGCGCAACAACAAGCACAAATCTTAGTGCAACAATAGAAAAAACAACAACAAGCATTGTTCATACAAAAGAAAGTAGAAGGATACTTTGCCCACCAGAACATACCGATACCATTAAAAAACACACCAAATAACCCATCCATCCAACCAACAATTCAAACACCACAAAACACTTTCATCCCACCCCCTGATCCGCAAAGTCATGTGACAACAAAAATCATATTGCTCTCACAACAAGTGCTCGACCTTCAATTAGGATGAACAACTAAAGCGCCAAGCAATTTGTGTCCCTATCCATTTGATAGGAGCTTAGCAATGAAACCCTTCCCCAAGGGATTTGAAATCCTAAAATTTGACAAATATTGAGGGATGGGAAACCTTGAAGATCACATCAGGGAATTCTAGGTTCACTGCATGGAGGTCACATATGACGATACTTATCTAATATGGCTATTTCCTAGGAGCTTGGTAGGCTGTGCTATAGAATGGTTCTCTCACTTACCTTCAAGCATTAGAACATTCCAAGAAATTAGAGATGCATTCATTAAAAATTATGCATGTAACATTGCAGTGGATGTCAGTCTCGAAGAACTCTCGGCACTAAAACAAGGAAAGGGGAATCATTCACCTCATTCCTAAAATTTTGGTGATCCAAAGCCAATCGAAGAAAGTGGACCATGCCAGAAGAACAACAAGTTTGCACCATCATAGCCAACCTCGAAGGATTCTTGGCATTTCATCTCAAGGTTTAGGGCATCACCACATATGATCAATTAATCTCCAAAGCACTTAGCATCGAAAGAGCCCTTGTGACTCAACCCGTGGAATCAACGTCATACAATGACCAAAAAAACAACTGCCAACCATCCAATTACAATGATAAACCTCGTACGTAGGAAAGGAACAAAAATGTCACTAATGATGGCGTCGTAGATGCCAAGGTGGTCATTAGTGGTCCTCATCAAAACACACCCATGCAAAAAATCCAAAACCAAAACACACATCACACAACATACCAACCAAACAACAATCCCACCATCAATAATCTCAATGATCAAAAGGGACCACCCCAACGCCAAAGTTACCCAAAATGAAAATACACCATTTTGGGTGAGCCACTTTAGGACATAATGAAAAAATTGATAGACAAAAAAACTCATCAAAACTCCTACATTCGAGAATTACCAAGAACTAGATGTCAAACCTCCTTGGTATAATGAGAATCAACTTTGTGAATTCCATAAAATCAAAGGCCATACCAAAAATAGTTGCATGAGATTAAAAAACCTCATTCAAGATCTCATCGATAAAAGAATTATAAATGTGGAACAGCTTATAGGAAATCAAGATCTTAAGATATGCACAAATCCGATGCCAAATCATGGAAATAAAGGGAATAAAAATGATAAAGGGAAAGGTAGTGTAAATCATGTATATGAAATAGTCGTTGCCTCCCTAAATGAAGACTGCATGGTCATTACTATCAAGGATGCCTATGCCGAAGATTATGGAGTCACCACAAGAGGGAGCAAAGTAACCATCGCAGGATCATCCCAATCAAATAGAGTCCCTGCATCCAGATCTATTCCTAATGGCTATAATGTCTTAGATCAACTCAAGAGAATGCTAGCACACATCTCCATCATGGAGTTGTTAAAAATCTCATCTACCCATAGGAAAATTCTTGAAGAAGCATTAGCCTCATCCACTATCCCCATAGATCTCGATGCAGAGCAATTCCAAGCTATGGTCAGAAATATCATAACACCTAATCTACTTACATTCTCTGACCAAGATTTCCCCGCCCAACCATCTCACAAACGTGCACTTCCCTTGGAAGCCATTGTACACAAGAGAAAAATCAAAAGGGTCTTGGTGGATGAAGGTGCGGGTTTGAACATTTTTTCTCTCAGCCTCATCAAGCAGTTGAAAATACTAGAAGATTCCATCGACAAAGGAAAGGGCATCACGATAAGAGCATATGATGACCAAGAAAGAGTGTCTCAAGGCATGATTAAACTCCCTATTCAAGTAGGGCCGAATCTCTTGCAAACCACTTGTCAAGTCTTGGATCTTGACTTATAGTATAATATCCTCTTGGGATGCCCATGGATCCAGGCGATGAAATCAGTAGCATCAACCTTCCACCAATGTGTAAAATTCACACATAACGGACAAGAGGTTACCATCCATGGAGATCTAGAACCATTTTCATATTGCAAAAATCTTGAAGCAAAATATTACAAAATCCCCCAAGTACCAAAAAATGATGAGGGCCCATCCACACAATACATCAACACTGCCACTCTCACCTCCACTTCTACGATAGAGACACCCACCACTCCCACCATCCCTACCATCTTTAACATCAAGCTCATCATCCAGGAGGATGGTTTGGGAAGCTACAAACTCCCTAATAATGCTTTTGTGATAGGATAGTTACCACAATCTCCTAGATCATGGGGACCACAAGAAAATCAAGCTTCACATCACAAACCTATCTTGAAGACTATCCCGAATTCATAAGCTAGGGAGACCTTGGCTAGGAGGTTATTGAAGTAGATCCATCACACATGCTATATCAAGATGAGAGACCGATACCTGAATTACCAATGGATGAGACAAGCAAAGGCCTACAAATGATGCTAGCAATGGACTATGACAGAAATTGAAGATTGGGACAAAATGATAACGGGCTTATAATACCTATCATGCCAAAGACGTGACCCATAAAAAATATTGTCCTTTGATGTACCCCTTTGAGAATAACCATATGTGGCTGAAGTCCTCCAATTAGAATGGTTAATATTTCTCCTCAGCCAATACTAGCACAAGTACACTCACTAATATCCATAGATAGGGACACACATAATTTTATAACTAAGGCCTATATTAGTAGTGATGATGAGGATACCATGACCAATCTACCTAGGTTATTCGAAGACACCACCTTGTGTATGATTAACACTATCTCCTTTGAACCAAATCAATATAATCATGAGATCCATTTAATATATCCCCAACTGATCGACAATGACCAGCGAGGACCACCAATTCTCGATATATTCAAAAATTATGAAGTGCTTTCAGAATTTATGAGATTAAGGGATAACATTCCAGATGGGGATTAGAAAGCATGGTTTATAATGGAGTTCAACACACACACCTATTATGGGGAAATGATTGAATCCTTTAGTCACAAAAGTGAGAAACTAAGAATCATATCTAGCTCTTTGAGTAAAAACCACACTATGGCACTCTCTGACAAGAAAATAGTAAAAATAAAGGATGTATCCAACGGTGAAAACCTCCCTGAGGCACCTAAGGATGAAGGACTCAATCTTCCTCTAAGAGCTATATATCAGGAGAAGTCAACAGTCAAAGCCAAAAAATGCAATCCTGTCAACCTAGGAACAAAGGAGACCCCACATATCACATTCTATGCAGAATCATTACTTTTAGAAGAGCAAGAACTCTTAGTAGCATTCCTAAAGGAAAGACAAATAAACTTTGCATGGAGTTACGCTGACATGCCAGGGCTTGATCCAAAGACTATGGTTCATCACTTAAAAGTATATCCAGAAGAAAAACCGGTCAAACAAAAGCTTCAGAAAATGCATCCTCAAATTGCTCTATTGGACAAAATGGAACTAAAAAAGCTACTAGATGTAGGATTCATCCAACCAATCGATTATCTAGAATGGGTGTCAAATTTGGTACTTGTTTCAAAACCTGATGGAGCCATCATAATCTATATGGATTTCAGAGATCTGAACAAAGCATGTCCCAAGGATGACTTTCCACTTCCTAATATCGATATGATAGTGGACATGACAGCAGGGTATGAGATGCTATCACTAATGGACAGATTTTCAGGATATAACCAGATCATGATAGCAAAAGAAGATCAACATAAGACGACTTTCACTTGTCCATGGGAGACCTATTGCTGGAACATGATGCCATTCAGCCTAAAGAATGCAGGAGCAACCTATCAAAGGGCCATGACATTGCTATTCCATGCTATGATTCATAAAATAGTTGAAGACTATGTCAACGACATTCTAGCTAAGTCAAGAAAAAGACAAGATCATATAGCAAACCTTAGTGCTATCTTTGATAGATTGGAGGAATACAAAGTCAAACTAAATCTCAAGAAGTGCATCTTCGGTGTACAATCAAGTAAATTTCTAGGATACATAGTCTCCATGAGGGGTATCGTGGTGGATCTGGCAAAAGTAAAAGCAATTCTTGAGATGGAAGCACCAAAGACATTAAAAAAATTGAGAGGCCTCCAAGGCCAACTTCAATCCATCTGACGATTCTTAGCACAACTAGCAGATAAGTAGAATCCATATTCTCACCTACTCCATAATGGGGTAGTGTATAAATGGGATAAAAAATGTGAAGAGGCATTTAACAAAATCAAGGAATATCAACTGACACCACCAGCTTTAATGCCACGTATCCCTAGAAATCCATTGATCTTATATGTCTCAACAATAGTGGCAGCCCTTGGAACTCTCCTAGCTCACCATGATGAAAACAGAATGGAGAGGGCTATATACTATATGAGTATAAAAATGGTCAAGCACAAGTTAAACTACTCATTCATCGAGGAAGATTTCCTTATAGTAGTGTTTGTATCCTAAAAATTTAGACATTACATGTTGACACACAAGATAAAGCTCATCGTGAAAATTGACCCCCTTAAGTATCTATTATCAAAGGAAATGCTCACAGACAAAATGGAAAAATGGGTAATGATATTGTCAAAGTATGACATTGATTATGTCGAACGGAAAGCAATCAAGGGACAAGTTATTACAGATCAACTAGTTGAAGCACCTATTTATTCTAAAAATCCCCTTATCTTAGAGTTTCTGAATGAATCCATCTTTAACCTCAACATAGTCAACCACTAGAAATTATACTTTGATGGCTCATACACACAGCACAAAGCAAGAGCTGGTGTCTCCTTCATTACTCCACAAGGAGATTGCATACCAAGATCATACAAATTAGCATTTCCTTGCACCAAAAACATAGCAAAATATGAGGCTTTGACTATAGGTCTCAAGATAGTAGTGCAATGGAACATCATAGCTCTCAAGTTGTATGTAGACTCTCAGTTGATCATAAACCAGGTCAATAATGAATATCATACCAAGGATGACAAGCTCACTCCATACAAGAAGGTGGAGACTCTAAAGGAATCCTTCACTGACATAACATTTGAACAGATGCCGAGAACCAACAATAGAGCAGTAAACGCCATGGCTACAATTGGGTCCCTAATAGACATCCCTCACAATGTACCAAAATATAAATTTCTGATCGAGTAGCTTCTCGTTCCCACATTTGAGGTACCAAAATCAAAAAATGTGTGTGAAATCATTGGTCCTAGCGATCCTTCATATCATGACATCTATACATACCTTCGCATAGGAGTCATACCCGTCGGTCTACCATCAAACCTAAAACGAACCTTTGTTAAAAAGGCATCTAGATTTGTGATCCTAGGTGATACCCTATACCATAGAAGCATAGAAGGCACCTTACTACACTGCCTAAATGCTAAGGAGGCATTAACCACTCTAACCAAAGTTCATAATAGTATCTATAGCTCACACTCGAGTGGAATGACCATCGCCAAGAAACTGTTGAGGATGGGGTATTATTGGCCCACAATGGAAAGATAAGCACATGATCATGCTAAAAAAATTCTACAATGTCAACAGCATGGGGACCTCATCCATGCTCCAGCCCAAGAGCTTCACCCGATCATCACACCATGGCCCTTTTCATAGTGGGGACTGGATCTCATTAGGAAAATCACACCTACCTCATCTAATGGCCATAAATTCATCATAACTACAACTGAGTACTTCACAAAGTGGGTAGAGGCCATACCCATGACATATATAACTGACAATCAGATCTTGAGGTTCATACTAAACTACCTCATCTGTCGGTACGACATCCTAGAAGCCATTATCTTAGATAATGGGACACCATTCAAAAATCAAGAAGTTCGTGACTTGTGTGATAAATTAAAAATCCAACACCGCTTCTCCACCCCGTATTATCCCCAAGGCAACGGTCAAGCAGAAGCCACAAACAAAACCATCCTCAAAATCCTTATGAAAATAGTCAACAACGTAGGTTGTGACTGGCATTTGTTGCTTAATCCCACCCTCTGGGCCTATCGAACTAGCATCTGCACACCCACTAGCGCCTACCCATTCTCCTTGGTCTATGGATTAGAAGTCGTACTCCCCATCAAGATCGAGCTTCCATCCCTCAGAATATCATTGCAAAACCTCATCACGGATGAAGAATACAAAGTATCAAGACTAAACGAGCTGGAGTTATTGGATGAGAGATGCATAGATGCTTTAAATCATTTGCAAGTCTATCAAAGTAGACTCAAACAGAGCTACAACAAGAAAATCAGAAGCAAGACGTTCCAAGTCAGATAACTAGTCTTAAAAGAAAATTAGAAAAATGTCCCAAACCCAAGCAGCAAAGGAAAGTTCGTACCCAATTGGTTGGGATTGTTCGTCATCACAAGAAGTTATAAATTAGGGGAATATCAGTTATCAACACCTGAAGGAGAACCTTTGCAGGAGCCCATGAAGAGCTCCCATCTCAAAAAGTTTTATGACTAATTCTTTCAGGGTATAGAACCAAAAAATCAGAAAAAGTCCTTAAAAAATGGTCACTTTGGCGAAAACCTGGCAAACAGGCGTCTTGGTGACAACAAAAAAATAAAAAAAAAATAAAAAAAAAATTGAGAAAAAGGATCAAAAAAATAGTAAAGAGAAAAATTTGTGCTCTAGTGAAAACCACTTTGGTGGCACTTTGGACAAGTGCCTTGTGTAAATAAGTACTTTCGATCCACCGGGATCTTTACGACTTGATCTGCATCATCCATCCATTTCACTTACATCATCCATCACATCCAGGTCTCCATCCATCACTCTTCCATTCGCATCTGCACCATAGCTTGGTCCTGTTTTCATAGCATGATCCCTCCTAGTACTACTCGGCCCATCCTCAAGGTTAGTTTGTCCTGCCTTTATTAGAGTAGTCTATTGCATCATGTTGGGGGCACGTTCTCATCGAATCAGATTCGTGTATATTCTTAAAGTCCTCAAATCAAAAAATCCAAAAACATTCAAAACATATCAAAATCCAAAAACAAGTTAAAAATTCATTCAAAAAGTTAAAAACAGAGTCATCCTATCGAACTACGTTGTCTTTGAGCTTAAACTTAGGCAAGTTTGAACTTTGATCATCCCCTGAGATATTTAGGTCAGTCCTATAGGAGTCCATCATAATAAACTAGCATCTCATCATGTATATTGTCATCTGTAAAATGGTCAAGTCATCAGTTGAACTACGTGCTCTCTGCATGTGTAACGTAGGCAAGGCTAATTTGTTGATCAGCCCCCGAGGCCCCTAAGATATGTCTTTAGGTTAGTCTCTTGGTAAAAACCTTAGAAAATCCCAAAAACATTAGAAAATTGAAAATCAAAACATTTGAAAATCTCAAAAACATACCAAAAATAGCCTCAAAACATTGCAAAACTCCAAAAAATCCAAATCTTTGAAAAAATCCATCTGTCTCATCTCGCTTATAGCCACAATAAACACCACTCATAATAAATTGATCGCCATCCTTATCCTTTGGTGAAATAGTTAGAAACAAGTCTAGCAGGTTAAAAGTGAAAACTCCAAATGTCATGCCTCAAGTCTAACTCAGTACGTAAACAAGTTGGTCAATTCTTTGTGTCGATAGTCCATCATCCAAACAGTCCCATATCAATCATCTGATAACATCATGTCCTAGGATGTATCCTTCCTACAAGGGGCATTATTTATCAGAAAGAACACTTTGGATAAACAAAATGACATGCCACCATCCACTAACATGTCCTAGGATGTATCCTTCCTACAATGGGCATTATCTTTTGGCAATATTTTTGGTCATTATCCTTAAAAACACATTCCCTTTTGGTTAGCGGTATTGAAGAACATCAACTTGTTTGTGTACTTTATCTTTGTGTTTTGACTTATCTCATTGCGCTCAGTCCAAGGACCTCTCGATGATATCCAAACGAAGGATTTAGAGAGATAGGAATGGGGCAACGATCATTATCCTTTTTGTCTGCTATGCTTGTTGGACGTTCTTGTAAAATAAATTGGTGAATACTTGCTTTGTTAGATATGTATAGAGGATGTTTTGGATGGCTTGTTGACTATGCATTGATTGGTTATACCTTTCAGTGTTTTGGTTCGAGATTTTTGAAATTTCTAAAGTGCATCCTAGCAGGGTTCCTATATGTCAGGTATGAACAAGAATACTCCTATCTATTTGTTGAGTCAAAGTCCATCACACTAAGTGCAATGCCATCCTGATCCTTTATACCCTGATACATCGTACTTAGGTGTGTTATCAAACATAAAGTAAGTGACAGTCCTTTTAAAATCCCAATCCTTGATAAAAAAATCATCCATCTATCATCATCCATCTATCATCATCCATCTATCATCGTCATCTATCATCATCATCATTATCTCTCAAAAAGTTGTCTTGTTGGATCCTCTTGTCATCATCTAATGTCTTCCACACTAACATCACAACAGAAATAATTAACCATCATCACCAGTGCATTCATCTTGCTTCCACAAATCATCAGTATTCTGCATATCATCTCACATGCATGTTCATTATCATAATATAGATTTTTTAGCCTAAGCATCTCATAAATCATCCATTGTATAATCATAGCATATCACATCATCCATGTCATTCATCATCACATCATATCATCATTTAAGTTGTTTAAAATAATATAGATTTGTTATTCTAAGTATCTTAAAATCATCTCATTTCATCATCATCCATAACCATCCATTTTGAACCTCTTTATCATGAGATCGACCATCAAATTCAATCTTTTTTGCTCAATCTCTCGAGGGGGCAATGTACCAGTGTACTTCTTTCCACTGGGGCATCTGAAAAATCGGGAATTTTTTAATTTTTATTGCGGCAAGTTATTCTTTGAACCAACACAACAAGTACATTGCTTCAAAGAGGGGAAAAATGTAGACATGTAAAATTAACATTGTGCATTCGATTAGGTTAATTCATCAAGTAAACTAGGTTTCACATTAGGTCCATTCATCAATTAATCAAGTTCAGCTTCATCCATTCATTAGGTAATCTCATTAATTTCCATCTCCGAAGGCCATTCATTCAAAATTAAATAAACATTATCGTCAACCTTTTAATCAAATAAATCAAACATCCATTTAATAAAATCATAATGCATATTCCATCCTTTTTTTTAATTAAATAAATCAAATGTTTAAGTCATAAAATTCAAAATCATCCTAATCATCATTAAGCTAACCTAATCCTAATTAGCCTAACCTAATCACCCATCACATCCTCTAGATAATACCACTTACACAAATAAATCAATTTATTGATTTATTAAAACCCTTACTTTCTTTCAACATGGCATTTATGGGAAATATTCCCTCAAGTTTGAAAAATATGACAAGTTGACTTGTCCCCTCCAACATTGCAATAAATTCTCCATTTCATGTCCCCCTCTCAAAATTTATTGTACAAATTTGAATTTGAAACTCCCTCTCTTGGGCACATTTCCCAAATCTTGCACATCCTTTGGCCTATCACAACTTGACAAGTGGCCTCTTCTCATTGGTGGATCTTTAGTCCCACATTCACCCATTTGACCAATCTCTCATCAAGAAAATCTATAAATGAAGGCTTTAATCTTCATCAACACATCCACTAGTTTTATGCAAAGTTACTCTCTTGGTTTGAGAAATAATTTTTCTTTTCATCTCCATTGCATCTCACCATTTTAGCTTTTGAGGAAGGATTGGGAAAGGGTCATTTGCACATTTGACACCAATCCACTATGGAATAGGTATTTGTTATTGTTTTCATGATGCTTTTAGTCTTCTTTTATCATTTGTTGCATCTTGAAGCATTAACAAGGTATTTCATTGGAGTATTTTGATGGATTTGTGGAATACTAACCCCTACATGAAGTTTAGTGTTTATAGATTTTAATGGATGCTTCACTATCAACAACCAAAAATTCACCCAAGGTGTTACCAATTTCTTCAAAAAAATGAATCAAACCAAAATTGCAATGGAAGGTTTGGGAGGTGGACCCAAATTGGTTTTGCTCTAAATGATTAAAAAAAGGATTAAAATTGGTTACCAGTATTCAAGAAGGGCCAAATGTTGCCCCAAATCCATCTGTCTCTCAAAATGACGTCTTGATCCTTCCCACTATCAAAAACTATGATGAAAAGACCCTTGGTACAAGGTATGTCTTTCAATTTTCAATCATCATCGACTTCCTTTCCTCCACAATCCACTTGTGTCGATCTGGCAAGCTAGGCCATAAACGATTAATCTATCCAATCAACTCATTAGCAATGAAGAATTGCTCACCCTCTATTAATTATTCATAATACCCTTAGCAAATTCAAGGACAGGGGAAGAGACAGCTATATGAGGGGTTCAGAGAATTCTACTATTGGATGATCCACCAAAGAATTTGATTGCTTTGGGTGAACATCCCAAGTAGTGAGTTTCACCCATATATTGCAGATCATGTGCTCTATAGAAAACTTAGATGGCCTTTTGGAAGCCCTACATCCACGATTTTCCTCATCTTTAGAATCATCGGCACAATTCTTGGATGCATCAAAGTGGATTAAGGCTCTGTTAGATAGTGAAGGGAAAGGCACAAAAAATTTATAGGTGTGAGGATTTGCAAGAATTTTGCGTGCCAAAGTTGCATCAAATTCGCCCATGGGTGATGATGAGCAAGCTCGCCTTGATTTCCCATGTAAACTTGCACGTAGACCCTCAACTCAAATATGTGGAGATAGAAGATCATGGAAGAAGGTTTGTAGGAAGTGGAGTAGTCATTGTGCAAAGGAGTAGAGCCGAATAACTCAAAGTTGGATATATATATATATATATATATATATATATACACCCACACACACAAGTATTCAACTATAATAGAGTCACTACAATTTTTATGTAGGTATATACATACATATATAACTAGCAATCGCACCTTGGTGTGTAATGGGTACGCAGAAGAGTTGTGGAAGGTCAATTAAGAAAAAAGATTAGTTTATTTTGTGTATATATTTGTTTAGTACATGAGATCAATTGATAGGACATTTTGAAAATTAGTAAATATATTTTTAAAATTATTATATTACAAACATTAACAAAGTAAAAGGAAATTAATGAGTATAAAATGTTTATTGTGATTGGAAATTATTATATTATAAAATTATATATTTGATATTTACATATATTTTGTATTTGATAATCTATTTATTTATAATGATACTATGTGTGTGTGTGTAATTATATTTTATGAAATTAAAATATGGTTGAGGTATATGATAAATATTGCTAAAATTGTTGTAAAATCAACCAAAATGTCCATTTATTGCATTTTTTCTAATCCATTAAACTTATCATTGAAATTGGCCTTGAAAAATGAACAAATCCAATTGTACACCATTCAATTTCCATTTCTTTCAGCTGCTAGCATTAATAGATAAACAATATGCATCAAAAATTAATGTCCTCTTAATTGTATGGACACCATTATTGCCTCAACAATCCTAGTAAATTCCATCTTGTCTTCATATATTCACAGATGCCAAGCATAGAGCAGTGGCAGTTTTCTTGTGCACAATTTGTAAAAGAATAAGAACACATTTTGTAAGCTCAATAATTAATCTTCTCAAATAAAAACACAAATCAAAAGCCAAACATCAATTGAAAAAATATTTTTTTAAAAGATTGTTAAAGATATATAGAGTTCCAAGTCGTGCTTTCCCCTTGACAATGAAGTAAGGAATGCTCATTTTCCTAAAAAGTGTAGGAAGCCACACTACAAGCTCTATGGGATCAACATCATGTGCAATTACAACCAATTGAGATTTACTCTAAAAACAACCAAATATTTGTTATCAATTACAACCAATTGAGCATTACTTTATAAAAAGCCACACCACTTCATTGCCAAAATTCAAATTGATCTTGTAGAAATATAAACTAAACTCCAAAATACTTGAATAATGGATCCAACAATACCTATTCAATAAGGTAAGTTACATGATTGATACCATATTTTACAAAAATGGGTTTCTTGACTTCAATGGGTTTTCCTTCTACCTCTGACTGCGTCTTCTTCAAAGAAAATTTAATGAGAAATAAAATATGACCCTCAAGCAAGAACATAACATGCAAGAACACAATCTTGTCCCTTATCAAGAAAAACATAACATAAGAATAACAACTAGCATAATTCGAACCCTATTTAAAAATAAGAAAAGAAAGGGTTGTCTACAGGTAACAATATGGTAAAAAATAGGAGTTCCCTCTGAAAATTAAGAAAAGCTAAATTTTTGAGTTTAAGGAGATCAACTGCAAACATTGCTCCACCAAACTGATGTTGCTCTTGACTGTGCTTTCAACTCACCTACACACAGTCCAAGACTATTGTTGGGTACCTTTCTCTAGTGAGTATAAACTAAAATGTATTGGTGTTCTACTAAAGGAAGAACACCTTGAGAGAAACACAGTTAATTTTCTATCTAAAGGAGAATTTATATTTTAATGTGCTTATTACCAACGGTAATGGTTCCTTGTAAAAGGTAGTTACAATTTTGAAATTTTGAATGATTTGATAGAACTCTTATGTCTTACAATTCAGATGCAAACATCAACCAGCAAACAATTATTGAAACATGAAAATTCCAAAAAGTATGAACCTTGTAGCCACTTGTTCTTATCTCATGTGCTTTATAAATACAACAGTCTGAAATAGAAACAACAAAATATAAAGAAATTTTGAAGGGGGTGAAATAAAGTCCTCTTTTATACCATGTATCAAAAAAAATAGTTTTGTCACTAACAACATAAAATTACATCATAGCGATACATTAGGTAAATTGAACAACAACTAACAATGCAAGTGAAGACTAATTTTTCGCATGCTTGTAGAAAATTTACCTAATGGATCTAGTGTAGACCTCTTCGGTGTAGCCATTGCACCAAATAACCATTTGTCATATACAGTTACTAAAAATTATCATTCTTAAAAGAGTCATCTTATATGAATGATGAAACAAACAAGGAGTGAGAGTTTTAAAAAATAACTTGACAACAATATTTCACTATGAAAAGCCATATCAGAGAATAATCATATACAGTAGTTGTACCAACAGTTTTTATTCTATATTTTTGTATATATATATATTTTGAAGAATAAATTTACACAATTCTTAACATCAAAAAAAATTCTTACTAACAACATAAAATTACATCATAGTGATACATTAGTTGAATTTACATAAAGCTTTCATTACAGGCATAGTAGAAGGGAAGTTGTATAGTCTTTGGCATCCAAGATAGATTCATATAAACATTGTCTAGCATACTCAAAAAACCTTATAGGTAGACAGTAGATGATGTGAGATTGCAGTATGGAGAAGCTTGGGAGTTTTATGGCAGAACCCAATTTGAATGTACAAAGTACATCAATATATTTGTTCAATAGATGGCTATGTGCAGGATCATCATGGTAAAAATAGGCCCTGAAGTGGCAAAAAAATCAAAAAAATCAGAGTTAGGCAACATGACATAAAAATTTGAATAAGTTATCTATATTATTTCAAAAATATGTAAGAATGGAATCTGTAGAAAATTGAATGCAATTTATAAACTACTAGGTTTATTTATTAAAAAAAAAAATCTATTTGGTGAAAATTTTAAATTTCAATGCAGTAGTACTTAAATTTCAAGGACTACCCTAACCACAATAAAATGATAATAATTTTTTTATAAGATTTAAGATATAAGTAGAGGAATCATGTCCTGATGTGATGCATATATGTTTGTAATTTTTTTCAAGTAAATAATTAATTATGAAATTTTTATTACAACTTTTAAAAAATATAAAAACTCGTATGTGTGACCAACTTAACTTGGTCAAAACTTCATGAGATTCAATTTTTTTTTTAATCCTATACTATGTGAAGCATAGAATGTGATGCATGTTTCGGATTCAAAAAATGTGATACTGTTTGAAAGTTATAGATGCTTTTCAATAAACCTATCAATAAGGACTTTAGTCATAATTCAAATATAAAATGAATAAGGGTATGTGCAGGATCATCATGGAAAAAACAGGCCCTTAAGTGGCAAAAAAAAAAGAAAAATTAGAGTTAGACAACTTGATGTAAAAATTTGAATAAGTTATTTATATTATTTGAAAAATATGTAAGAATAGAATTTGTATCAAATTGAATTTAGTTTCTAAACTACTAGGTTTGTTAAAAAAAAAAAATCTATTTGGTGAAAATTTGAAATTTCATGCAATAGTACTTAAATGTCAAGGAAAAAATAAGAGGTAGGTGTCTGTCTAACCACCCTAACCACAATAAAATCAAAATATTTGTTTATAATATTTTAGATATAAGTAGAGGACTCATGTCCCGATGTGATACATATTTGTTTGTAATTTTTTTCCAAGTAAATAATTAATTATGATTTTTTTATTACAACTTTTAAAAAATATAGAAAACTTGTATGTTTGACCGCCTTAACTTGGCCAAAAATTCATGAAATTCATTTTTTGTTTTTTTAATCCTATAGTATGTGAAGCATAGAATGTGACACATGTTTTGGATTCAAAATATATGATATGGTTTGAAAGCTATAGATGTTTTTCAATCAATATATCAATTAGGATTTTAGTCATAATTTGAATAGAAAATAAATAATAATTACTTATTAAATTCAAAGTAAAGCACAATTTATATTGGTGGAAAGATGAGAATCTCCTTTAAAAACCCTTTTAGTTTTATCAATTTTGGGTTTAAAAAAAAGTCGTCAGCCACATACCCATCATATTACCAACTTTTGGCCCATCATGATTCTGCACATACCCATAATAATTATTTATTAAATTCAAAGTAAAGCATAATTTATATTGGTGGAAAGTTGAGAATATCCTTTAAAAACCCTTTTTGTTTCATCGATTTTGTGCAAAAAAAAAGTCGTCAACCACATACCCTACACATACCCATCATATCGCCACTTTTTGGCCCATCATGATCCTACACATACCCATATAGGAAACATAATTGTTAATATAGATAATATTTGATATGGGAGTTTGTAACTAAACTTATGAAATGATGGTTTATGAAGTTGGAAGTTGAATAAATTTAGTTGATAAAATAGAACTAACCTGTAATTTTTCTATGTATTAGTGTTTGTTTAGGAGGTTGAATTTGATAATGCCAATATGCGCGTTTCCTCTTGCTTTCGACGAGCTACATATGGTATTGTTTGCATATGTGCATATCATTCAAATGTGAAGGTTGGTTTGATGCATAGGCTTAAAACTTCATGCACTGTATAAATAGTTGTGAGTGTTACGCCCTGCCAGTCCACATTGCCGATGTTGATTGTTTCCTTTTCAAGTGTTAGGCCTTCTGATTTTTGTATTGTTAAGGCCCATGCCATTTTGAGTGGTATTTGACGATATCAACCATGACTCAAAGGGGAAAATGGGAATTTTTTTGAATTAACTATTGAATTGAACAACAAACAATGGAAGTGAAGGTAAATTCTCAACATCCTTGTAGACTATTGCTTTGACTTCCCCAAGTACACCATTCACAAGGCCAATTTCCACCCATAAATTTGAACATAACATTACCTTTTGCTGAACACATAAAATAAGATTAGATTGAAGTTGTTCTTCTGGATTTGAACTTGGTAGTCCCCTAAGTTGCTCTGTAATTGATAACGCAATAGGTGTTGCCAAAGACAATAACATTTGTTGGCTATGTAGCGAGACCATTTCATTTGTTGAAAAGAGATGTATTGAGGATAAGAAACTAAGTTTCTCTGTAGAGGTCAATGCTTAGCTAGAGCATGACATTAGAAATTTCCAATCTTCAATTTTAGATTATGCATTTCGCAAATTGGAGAGGAGAGAATGAAATGAAATTTGTGTAGGATCTTCATTGATTTGATGAACTTTTTGGTAAGTGTGATAGCTTTTGTGAAGTTGTTCCATAGAGTGCCTCTATATGATTTTGAGGCATACATAGGGATTTCTTTGACTAGTGGAAGTTGTCCAAGATCACCAAAGAGTGTGATTGAGCATCTTCCAAATGGTATTTGGTTATTGTTGGGGAATGCTTCACATAACCTCATTTCAATTCATTGTAACAACTTGGGTCCAATGAAGCTCATTTCATCTATTAGTTGTACCAAATGAAGTATTTTTTTCCTGGAAGCTTGCTAGTGTTTGTCCTTATAGGGGATCCATATCTTTGATAGGTATTCATAGAGTAGAGTGAATTGTTGATGCTTCTATGTTTAATGCTACTACACCTGTAGGTGCAAGAAGTAGTAATGGTGATTGGACATTTTGGACTGAGCTCATGAGTGTAGTTTTGATGGCTTTTATCAGGTGTAATTTACATGTTCCATTAGTTCCTTGAACAATTAATTTTAGAGGAGGTTGGAAAGTATCAACATGTAGGTGTAATAGAATTATATCAAATGATTTTTGTTGTTGGACAAAGAGCTCATGTTGGGTAGGGAAATTAGTAAGATGAAAGACTTGAAATGTTGGATGATTGGATTCTATGAATGTAGTTTCAAAGACTTGGTGGTGTGGACTAAATTGTGAAGATCCCCAATAATGGTGTAAGTCAATGTCACAATGACCAAGCATGTCTAGTTCGTCAAAGTGGATGGGAAGGCTTGGGTATAGATGAGATAATAGTTTCCATTCAGATGGTTTCTTATCTTGCATTATATCTTCTTCATTGGAAGATGTGCTAAAATTTGTATCTTCAAGAGCTTCTATTGATGTGCATAGCACATGCCAGGGATGATAATTTCATGTAAAATTCTCCCATTGTTCTAGAATTTGAGTGTAATATCATTGTGAATGTTGTGAAATGGCTTGTATAGTGGTACTTCACTCCAAAAAAAATGCTTTAAATTCTTTGTCATCTTTTGTGGGGATGGTTATGAAGCATGGGGAGATGCATACAATGGCATGTATGGAGTGCTATTTCCATTGGGTATGCTTTCAATATGGTTTGAAATTCCAATTTCTAGTTACTTCAATAAGTGACATGGAATCTATATTTGTTAGCTAATCCATGTACGCATCAATATAGTTTTGGGATGTGGTAGTTTCTTCAGAGGAGACCAAGACACATTGGAATTTAGTTTGGCTAACATTTAAATAAACAAATATCCTACTTTATAGGAAAAGGGGGAGTTTAAGTAGGAGGTGGAAACTTTATTGGGCTCCAATATCACAATCCAATAGTGTTTTTGCAAGCATTTTTCAAAAAGTAGTGGGTGCTAGCTTGTCAAACTCAATACTAGTTGAAATATGAGAAAGCATGTCATGGTATTTTTTTGATTTTCTTTTAGCTTTTGCTGCATATTTTACAATGTATTTGAGGATGGCATGGATAGAGAGAACAAGTTGGTAGTCTAAATTGGCCCTCCAAATAGAGAGTATAGAAGGGTTGTGTAGGTTTAAGCAATTTTCGTTGCAAGAAGGGGTGAATGTTGGTTGGCCATGCTCATCTATTGCAAGGCTTGATTGATCTTGCATGCTCCAAGGGGCTTTATAGCGACATTAAAAGGTTAGGCCTTTTCTCCTAATGCATGTTTGTAAAGTGCACCTTGTATGACATTGTACACAATTTAGCAATTCAGTGTAGTCGATTAAAGGGTCTAAAGGAATAATCATACTTGTTTCCATTAAACATGGATCATCAAGAACAATTTGGTGGATTGTTTGGTTTCTTAAAGAAAGGGGTCTAGGATTTCATGTAGGGACATATCTATTGATGTATTCAACTACATTTTTTACTTATTGGACATTATTCCATTACATTTTCTCAATATCAGTTGCTTCTTTTAGCCAAAGGAAACCATGGATATGTGTAGAACCCCTGTGTTGCCATTCATACCTAGTTGAAGCTTATTATTAGGAATTTTTTAGAAGGTATGCAATGTAAATTGATGAAATTACAAAGAATTTACCTATACCAGTAGTCTGTCGCACCAAGTAGCTTTTCCAAAACCTATTCACGAAATGTAGTAAATCTATGGGGCATGTAGTGTGCTATAAGGTGTGGATTTTGAACTATATTTTATATCCTCCATCTATAAGCTGCTTGTTGATTTATAGGTGCATTAGATGGAATTATACTATGCAGGTCTAGCCATTTTATATCCAATGCACTGAGTGTGAAGAATCATGTTGGACAACCAATTTGTATGACCATATTAGAAATATCTCCTCTACAACAGTTCCAAAATTGGCATGTTCCATGAATTGATGCTCCAAAGTGCATGAGTTATTCAACAAGATTATCATTAGGCAAGTCCTTCAATCTTTGACGAAGATCAAGAATAGTTGTTGGTAGGCTTGGGTGGATATTTTTATGAACAAAAATAGAGTTTGTTTCTTGGTTGTGATGGTGCATTAGGATATTTAGTATAAATTACCTAAAATGAGGGTGTCTCCCAAACCTATTATCATAATACCTGAGCAAGTGGAGAGCATATTCATGTAATTTGACTTCCTTGATGCGTTGTTGTTTGAAGGCGACAATGCTTTTTGGAAAAAAATGGGGAATTCCATTACAAATAATTATTTTGTGCTATATTCATTGTGGGATATACAGAAATGAGTTCCCAATCTATAGACAAGGGTGGCCGGACTTCAGCTAGTTGCAATAAAGAGCATAATTCTTCAACCTCTCTACATGTCGGTGGAAGATTAGCAACAAATGAAGTACTGGGTTGCATATTTTCTTCTACGGCTTTGTCATTTTCATCGTATGTATGCATTATGGTTGTAGGTGTGGGACTAGTAATAGTGTTTGTTTCATATATAGCATGTCTATAA
Organism: Sequoia sempervirens; assembly: GCA_007258455.2. Taxonomy (NCBI): domain Eukaryota; kingdom Viridiplantae; phylum Streptophyta; class Pinopsida; order Cupressales; family Cupressaceae; genus Sequoia; species Sequoia sempervirens. The sequence continues at coordinate 67,729,640 of VDFB02000002.1, forward strand.
TGTTAGTGAATTCAGTTGGCAGGAAGGATAATGTAGCCTCATCTAATTGTATAGTTTTGTAGTATGGATCATTTAAGAGTTTATATTGCAAGACCTTGTATACACATCCTCTGTACTTACATAAAAGCTATAGTCCTATTGCCCAATGTTTTTTTGTTAACCAATATGATATCTAATTGATCTATACACCTAGCAAGTGGGTTGCAATAGTAGAAACATCTTGAGGAAATAAAATAGTGTGGCCACTATATTTTAGCTAGCCCCCCTTTGCATAGGTTACTTGAAAGATTTGGCTAACCCTTTCTAGTAGCATCTATTCAACTAGAGTTATTTTTTTAAGCATAAGGGTTGCTCACTAGGGTTTGTATTATTCCATTTGGAAAAATAGTGGCCATTTTTTACAGCCATGCAGCTGTAACAAGTAGGTAGTTCATTTATTTTCCTTGTTTTAATGCTAGGATATCTTTCCATGCAAACTAAATAGGTTGGCACATTTGCAAGTTTATCTCATTTTGAGCTGAAGTTATTTCTTGTAGTGTAAAAATGTTGAGTAAAATTTGGTTGTGGATGGATATGAGAAAATGGATTTGCTTGAATTGAATTATGTAGTTTAGTTGCAAGTGGATGCAACTGGGTGGGATTAGTATAACATGGTAGTGTAGATCTGGAGATGAAATCTATGAGGTTTTTTTTCATTTTCTCTCCTTCTCTTATTGATCTCATCTTTTCTTGCATGGTAGTATATTCGTTGTAGCTCATTTCGTCGAGTACATTTTTCTTGCAACCTTCTATTTTCTAACTCCATTGAAAAATTTATGTGAACAAAAATATTTTATATAATTTTTATATAATATATAATAAATAACCATGTCAAGCATGGGTAATGGAAAAACAAAGTTTAAATCCTAAGAACTCAAATGATAAAATAGTAAATAACTATGTGCAGTGTTTAAAGTAATTGTAACTAAATATGAAGCTTTAATATTTAACATTTTAAAAAGAGTAAATATACAACTTAGATGGACATTTAATGTAAGTAAATGTGTAATGAAAAGAATTTGAAAGAGAAAGACCTCATAAGAGAGGAGGTAAACATTAACAACTAACAAAAATGCTTAAAAAATGCATTAAACAAGTAAGATAATAAATATATAATAATAATAATAATAATAAATATTTATGTGGAGAATTCAATATAATTAGAAATAGGGTGTAAATAAATTATAGAGAATGTGATATTATAACTTGATGCTCTAGTAAAGCATGGAAAATTTTAGCAAATAACATGATGCATTTGAAACAAAACATTGAATGTAGCAAAATAAGTCATTTTATTTGTGATGTATATATAGAAATATGTACTTTAAAAGTTTTTGGTATTTATAAATATTCAAATATGGACACAGATAGTACATATACATGTTGTTAGCAAGTACAAATTGGCAATTGATAACATTGGCTATAATATTAGTAGCAATATTGTTATTTGATAGTAGGAGTTGAAAATATTTTGTAGAAAAACCTAACAATGTACTTGCTGATTTTTCAAATGCAATACCATTATGAAGATTCTTCGTAGCATCTTGTAAGTCCATCTTCAACATGTAGCTAAAATCACATTTTGAATTTTTTGAACAACACTTAAGACATTTAAACAAACTGGGAGAAATTTGGATAAGTGTTTTCGTACATTTTTTATTTTCCACCCAACAAGGGTAAGAAAGGTAGTAGAAGTTTTCTAAGTGTAGCTTTGTGATAGTGGCCTTTACACAAACATTGCTTTTTTCAACAGAGCTTTTGTTTGTAATACTTGAAATAAGAATTGGATTTTTAAATTTGTTGATGGGAAAATGGGTTTTTGAGAAGGAAAGGTAAAGTTTGTCAATTCCTCTACTTGCATACCATGTTTGTAATCTTGTGGGTTCTACCAAGTTGGGATTAATTAAAATTATTGTTGGGAAAATAGTATCTATTGATTTTCAAAACCAAGATGTTATACGTCCACTTTTTACCAAAATAATTGGGGGGCTTTGGCTGTAAAGAAAGCTCAAATATTTGTTTCCCTATAATTTCACAATTTTGACCCCAAAGTGTAATACCGACAATATGACTTGACATGTTTGTAATGGTACTTGTACACTTTACAGTTTCAATACCATTTTTTTTTACGTATGGTTGACATAGGGGAGATATATAGGACAATGCCAATGACATCTACAAGGGTAAATTAATAGGTAAGGAAATTAATGATTTTATGGTTTTGATATGAAAGATATGGTTAGGTATAGTAGAATTGTGTTGGTAGTAGTGCAAGATGCATGTGCATACCATCATATAGTCACATGTGATATTTGACAATTGTAGTTTGAAGTTGCTGAATGGAGTCAATAGATACAACTGGTAAAAAGGGCTCTACATCAAGTATGCTGTCAAGTATGTTGGCAATGGAATTTGTAGTTAACACTAACATCAAGATGTTGTAAGTTTTTGAAAGTGGTTGGCCTGCATGCAACTTCAAATTATGGTAATTAGGTATCGAAGAAAAGTGAGGATATTAATTTTCAAGTATAGTTTCATATTTACAACCATTAATATGGTTGAACTTTAAATATTCTCATCAGTTATTAGAAAAACTTAATTGCTTGGGGAAGAAAGGGAAAAAAGGTAATTTTTATGGGAATGATGCTTGTGGTGTCTTAGTTTAAATGTACCAGATCATATATATGCAAGGAAAAAATATATATAAAGAAAGCTGAAATGTAAAGGAAATAACTTGTAACGTAATCATATTCAAGTTTATTAAGCTAGGAAAATTAATAGGTAAATCTATCATAATACATAAATTTCAAAATAAAAGTTTTTCTATAAGTTTAGGTTACAAGGTTTTTGTGACTCTTTTGTTTGATAAATGATAGTAGTTTTGGTGTAGTCATTATTAAGGAACTTGCATAAATAAGATAAATTGTAATGTGTAATAACATTCTCCAACACAATTCTAATATCATTAAATAAAATTTAAATAATTTGCAAATATAACTTTTAAGAGGAGCTACTTTTAAAAGAAGTTTTTTATTATTTATTACATAACATTTAAGTACAAAACTCTTTACTCATTTTGCATTGTAATACATGAGATAAAGTAGTACAAGTTATGATTGTAAACACAGTTTGGTGTAAGAAATTTACATAGTCAAAAGTTTAGGTAATCATTCACATATTATGCACATAGATATGTATACGTAAGTTGTACAGAGGTTACATAGTAGAAAGTTCATGTAATTGATCACATATCTTGTAGGTACATTTCATATGCATGGATAAAAGAGGGTTTTCCATCATTAGAAAAATTTCCATAAAATTTACAAAGGTGTACAGTATGAAATGATCTAGTTGATGAGTTTCTGAGTTTGCCTCTTGATATTAAGTCAAGATTTGTACATCAAGTTGTAAATAACAATGCTAATGCATTTAGAATATCTAATAATTAACTTTTTTTGGATTAAAACTTTATTGATAGATATGGTATGTCACAAAGTAGAGCTACTTGTTATAGATATGATGCAATCACTGTGGCACTATCTGTTTGTAAATTATCTTCTCCTTTGTTAATGGATTTGGTGTTCATATCACAACATTAACAATGTTGTAAAACAAATATATTAAATTCCACAATGTATGTACACATTTTCTTCAAGCTTTAGTTGTCTTTTCCTAGATTTTTTAAGACAGTAGGATGGTTGAACTCTTGTGCACTTTAGTCGCACTCTATTGGGCTTACAATAACTAAGACACAAAATCACCATAAAGCAAGCTAAAACACCACCAAATTTCTTCACTAAAGTTTTAAAATATTAAAATTCAAATGGGATTGAGCTCCAAGTGGTAAATTATCATATCCCAATATTCATAATGGTGATTTTTTTTTATTTATTTTTTAACATGTTAATCATATCTAATTTTGTGATGTGGTCCTTACACTCTTTTAAATATTATATATAGACATATATATGCAATTTCTAAAACTTCAAGATTAAAATTATTATAATTAATAGTTAATATTTTTATATAGTAGAAATTAAACTAATATATAAATATAATACAATACATAATTATTATAGAATATATATTTTATATAATAAAAATTAAATAAGATATAATATAATTATTATATATAAATTATATTGCATATGATCATATTATATAATTTAATGATATATATCATAGATCTATATGTTAGCAATAGGATCATAAAACAATATAAAAATAACATAAAACACAGAGACAGGCGCGGCTCACCCAAAATGACCTACATTTGGAATGGGGAAACAATCAGACCTTTCTTTATTATGTTCAACAAAATGAAGGGATACAACCTAAAACACATCTGTTGTAACTTTCTTTTCTCTTTATCACACTCTCATCACAATACAATACAATTTACAAGAGTAATACAATGCCTTTGCATAAAGAGGGGGTTACCTTCCTGAGCAAGCATAACCAACATAATCTCTATTACATTAGATGTGTGATCTAATGATAGATGGTCCAAATTGACAATGAATGGTTGCTAGGGAGATGGTTGTGCAATCCTTGGAATGATTGTTAGTGATTTGGCCCCCCTAAACCCTAAAGGGGGTGGTATATGACAAATTTATTGCTAGCAAGTCACCGATGAAAAATTCACCACCAACAATTCACTGTTGTGGGTGAAAATTAACCACATTAATATTTTTTAATATAATGCAAATGAAAAGAAAAATCAGTTTTTGAGATATATATTAAAAAATATTAATGTGGTTAATTTTCCGTTGCGGTGAATTGTTGGATGAGTTTTACTTGGTGGTGAATTTTCCCACGATGAATTGTTGCTAGTGAGTTTTCCGTCGATGAATTTCCAGTGGTGAATTTTCCTAGAGCTGTAGGGGGCACCCCCTATTTAATTGAACTTAGTCTAAGTAACATTAAAAGTTGTCACCATCAAAATATACAAAGGAATCCTATGTAGAGTGTCTTAAAAAATGAATTTAACTGTTGTTGTCTAAGGAACCATGGTACTATGGAGATTTTAACATTTTTTATTCTTCATGCAATGGTCACAAAATGTTTTATTATTTTATATTAAGAATGGTCCATAAATTATTATCTTTATTTAATAATTTTGGGTTTAATCAATATAAGAAGAAATGTAATTTAACTAATTCAATTTAGAGTTTTGGTAGATTATGTATTAGAACTTGGAAATACTTAAATAAAAATATGATTTCAAGTGTGTATTACCACATTCAAATAATGTTTCACAGTCAAATAAATAATGAATTGAATTTTTAACATTTTAATAGGTTTAATTTTATTTTTAACTTGTTGAAGTTTGGTTTTATTTATAACTTTTAGAACAATTATAGTATAGTTTATTTTTGGTTTTTATATTTTATTTGAAATATGTTTCAATTTTTTAAATCTAATTTATTCTCAAATTTATAATAATTTTTTATTTTTCAAATTTATAATAATTAAGACTTTTGTTGCACAAGCAACATCGTTTGGTAAATTGCCTACCAATTGACCTCCTATACTACACACATGTATGTAAAAAATAGACCAAATTTGTTCCTAATTGAAATTCCACATCTCTTCGATATACCCATTGCACACGAAGGTGTGATTTCTAGCTTTATCTCAATGAAATCAAAATTAGAATACCTATTTATATAGCGTACTTGCTATTAAAAAATAGAGAAAGAATTATTTACTTTATTAAAAATCTATAGAAAACATCGTTAATAATTGTTTATATGAAATTTAATGTGATGACTTAATCAATAAGTTAGGTTTTATAAACCATTATGTTAATATTGTATTTTCGCTTGCAAATGCACTTTTTTGTGAGGCAAATAAATGGTAATGAAGTATTTGTTTGAATTTATTGATTCCATTCCAAAAATTTCTTGAAAATCTGTAGATGACTTAGATATTCCTACCTTTGTCAAAGAAGCTTATCAAAAGGAGATGGAAAAAAGGTGAATTATCTTCTCACCTAAGGATGATGTCCTAATTTGGACCAATTCAAAATGAGGGGAATATTCAGTCAAAGAAGGTTATAACTCTCTTCTGGCTTCTTTAAATAAATCAGATTTCCCACACATACTCTTTTGGGATGAAGCTTGTCTACCTAAAGTGAGTGCTTATGTCTAGGTTGTAGTCAATGGTAGGGCTTTAACTGCAGAGAGGCTTGACAGATTGGGGTTAGTTACTACTTTTCCATGTATCTTCTGTGGCTACTTCTTAGAAATTGGGGATCATCTTTTTCTGCATTGTCCATTTGCAAAGCATTGTTGGTATTGGGTTTTTTCCAAATTAGGTTGGTACTCAATGGTGTTTCCTACACTATCCATACAATTTAAATCTTGGACTATCTTACATCGTGCTTCTTTATGTCACTATTTATGGGCTGTCACACCATCTCTAGTTTTATGGTGCATCTAGAATGAAAGAAATAGTAGAATTTTCAGGAACAAGTTCTCTCCTTTTGAGGATGTGCTTATCAAATTGGAAACCTCAATTTTAGAAGGGGTCAAATCTTTCATTTTTAAGAAAATTGAGACTTTAAAATATTTCTCTAATTGGGATGGGTTCATAATTAAGAATTGGCCACTCATTAAAACTTTACCCTTTCATGGAGCATTTTCTAATAAAGTAGATAAAATGTTACACAAAGAGGCCAAATGGGTGCCTTCCCCTGCTAATTGCTTTAAACTAAATTATGATGGGGCCTTAAGGGGTAACCTTGGTAAGTTTGGGGCTGGTATAGTTATTATGGACTCAAATGCTAACATTGTTAAAGTAGCCTTTAAGATGTTGCCAGTGGGTATGAACAACAAGGCTGAGCTAGAAGCCCTCAACATGGGATTGGATCTTGCAAGGTCCCTAGAAATTAATTCATTAATCATTGAAGGTGATTCCATGGTTATTTTTAATGTTGTTTCAAGCCAAAAAACTCATGTCTGGCAATTGCAATACTTATTAGACAAGGTACTTATTCATTTGAAATGGTTCAATGTCTTTTTGATATCCCATTGCTATAGAGAAGTAAATTCTATTTTTGATTATTTAGCAAACAAAGCTATAGATGAGCAACTACCTTTTAAAATTTTTAGTAAGGAGGACTTCCCCCTTATTAAATGAGATCCTACAATGGGCTCTTTAATGTTTCTGTTACAACTCAGGTGTCTTATTGGTTTCTTTGTGGTGAGTGCATATGTTTTAGTATTATTGCACCTATTAATGTTTTTGAATTGGCACTATTGTTGGCTCGGCCTACCTGCTCCTTCATGGGTTCTTGCTTAAAATATTTTTTATGGCTATTTCATATGGGACATTATCTTCTATGCTAATGTTATTATACTCATTTCTCTTGATGGAAACTGAGTATTCTTGCTAAATTCTTTTCATGCAGATAGTATGCTTTATTCACCTTTGCTATCACTGGCTCTGTTGGAGGTTTCAGTTGGTATTTTGTCTCATCGTTTGTGTGGTTTATTAATATGGGACAACATAGATTTCAATATTCTATTTTTTGGGGCAAAGCCCTAGTGTTATGCGTCATACTTGACGCATGGCATGGTGTTTTGGCTTTGTCACTAGGTTTTCCTTATAAGGCATTTTAATTTTCACTAGCAGATTTATTTACTCTGTATGGCTCATGTCGGCTGAGTTTTGAATCATAATATATATGATATGCCATTTTTGTTTTGATTGCTCATTTTTGGTTCAGTCAGCTTCTACAACATGGATTCCTTAGCATTTTTTGGGTTTCAAAGCTATATAGGTCTTATTTCTCCAACATGGATTCCTTGGTATTATTTTGGTTTTGAAGCTATACAGGGCTTATTTCTCCATGGCCTCATCAGTAATTTGGTATAGGGTTACAGTAAATCTGAAATGTAAAGATTGTAAGGATCCCTATCCTTTCAACAATGAAAAACTTGGTCAATTGTTTTTCTTCGATGATGAGGAAATTGATTCAGTTGTTTGCAAGGTGGTTGGTATCTCATGGATTCAAGAAAATTCTAACACATCTTTTTCTGAGATTTTATTTCGCTTTTTTACTATTATCATGGATGTGTTTTTCGATGATAAGCTGATAAATGTTCTTGCTAACAAGTTTGTGCACCCTAACTTGCTATATGGTTTGGATCTTCAGGAAGCCTTGGATATGTATTCTTTGGACAATGGTAAATTTCCTATTGTTGGGTTTACTCCTAAAAATGATTTTGTTACTAATGGTTGCTTTGGAGAACTTTTGATGATAATTAGGTTTGGCATTGTAGCGATAATTTTGAGGTAACTTCTTGGGGTGCAAACGTCTCAGCGACAAGCTCTCTCCAGAAGTCTTGGCTCAGTTCAAATTCCCAAGTGGATGGGGTGGATTAAGCTCTCTATTGTCCCTCTTCCATTTTCTGTTGGGTAGTCTTTTTTGGTTGGGAATATTTTGTATTTGGGACCTCTTTGTTTGTGGGTTGATTCTGTAATAACAACCTGTGACTTTATTTTTTCTACATGGAGCTATAACCGAAGGTTTTCTTCTCTTGGTTCTTTCCTGCCGGTAAGAACTCTTTTACAAAATAATAAAATATTTCAGTGGCTTAGCCACTTTTATTTAAAAATTGATAAAAAAAAAACAACAACAACAACAACGAAGTATTTGTTTGTTTTTCAATTGTGAACTTTGGGGAGAAATCGACCGAAAGCTTCATGCAAATTGAGTGCATGGATGGAACGAGCTAAAAATAGTTTTGATTGCACTGTTTAGAAAAACACACTAGAGAAAGGTGGACTGATCATGCGATATAATCATGCAATGATCATGCTGAACAAACTAAAATTAGATCTAATCCTTATCGCTGAAAAAGACCGCACAAAACTTCAGTTTATTATGCGATAACAGAAAATTAAAAACTGGATGCAGACATCCTAAAATTAATAGACTATACAACGGAAATAAGCATAAATCAACAGAAAAAAAAAAACTGAAGATACTCTGTTATCATTATCTAGAATCTGTACGTTACATTCCCCAAATCGAAACTCCCTTCCTACGTTATCAGCTATGCCCTTTTATCTACCAAAAGCCCTTAAATTAACTCCTACGAACTGCAAAGTAACAGCGGTTTAAAACCCCTAAATCAACTCCTACAAAGACTACAGAATAGCTGCAGTCTAAAACAGAGTAATCAGCACGTAATCTAACTCCTACGAAGACCACAAAGAACAGCAGATCAACTCCTAAATAACAGCAAGTCAACTGCAGTCAAGAAACAGTTGCATCAAAAGCTATTGTCCATTGCATGTGCATTGATAATTCATGCATGTCCTCAGGGAGTACCCGTGATGATAAGTGGTGGTAAAATCATCTGCTCAATTCCTTTGTGTCTCCTTTCTGTTTTACAAATTCATCTTGCCCGTTCTTTTATTTAGGCAACTGCGATCCACGTCTTTCTCGAATAAGTAATACTCGGCTAAATCATTGGAGACCATGCGTAGAGCGAAAAAAGTGTATCATACGCTTCAGTTTTCTACGCATGGTTTAGACGCAGACAGTTTTCTACAAGCAGACGAGTGGCTGCTGTGAAGATGAAGAAATTCGCTGCAATGTTCCCTGGCGGAAGTAATCTCACGTCTGTTACACCATTTAAGGTACTGAACTTAGCAGCAAATAACAATACAGGTAATTTTACTTGTAGCTTCTCCAATTGCACGAGGTCGTTCAGCCCCTCTGTACTACTTATCTTTTTGGTGGTGATGGGCTTCATTTTATTCATTTGCTTCTTGTGCATCTACGTCCGCCTCCGAAGCATGAACTGGGACGACAGAAGATCGCACCGAAATATTATGGAGACCAATAATATTAGGCAGGCCATCAATTGGGAGGCGGCCCGAGGTCTGGGGCTGGAGGTCATCGAGAGCTTTCCCATTTTCAGCTACGATCTGGTGAAGCACCTTAAAGCACTGGCCAAGTGCTCCGAGTGAGCAGTTTGTCTCAGCGACTTCGCGGACGATGACAGGCTGCGGTTGCTTCCCAAGTGCAGCCACGCTTTCCATCGAGAGTGCATCGACAAGTGGCTCTTGAGGCACACGACGTGCCCAGTCTGCCGGACAAGCCTTGTTCTCTCACGAACATATTCAGCTTAGTCGAACCGCAGGCGCCTCCCACGAGGTCACGATCGTTATTGACAACGGAACCGGAGTGAACCCTGTCATAGATACCTCAAATGATGAAGCAACGAACGAAGCTTCCGGATATGGTTCGATGGCGTACTCGCTGGTGAGGGCAAGGAAGGAGATGGAGCAGGCGACGGAATGGTAGATCGCCACAGCCGAGGGTCTAACTCCTGAAGCTGCAGACTCGTAGAAGCGCATCATTCGCATGAGCTGTCAAGTTCTAGTGCCCAGCTCGCATGCTCTAAACCCGGCGGCTTTGTCGGTGATGCAGGTCATAGATCAAGTTCAGAAAGATGGGGGCGAATTTCTATAAAGCCGGTCTTGGGTTTATGGACATTTTCTGAGGGCCTTCTACCTCGACCTAGAGGTCAAGTTTGTTTTGAGAACGAGAAGCCTTATTTGAAGAGGCAGTTTAGTTGGTTTTTGGCAAGAGATAGAGTAGGAACCCTAAAAACTGTTCAAAGTCAAATTCACGTATTCAAAGATAAATTGTAAGTTATTAATTTGAACCCTATGAACATAAATAATGATCTTAATCCTATAGACTTTTCATATCAATAAAGAGAGACACGCCTAGATATTTGGTACTATAATAGTAAATTAATAGTGTTGTCAAATATTATTGGCAATTTTTCTAGGAAATGATTAGTTTTCCTTACATTAAATCCATGGGATTTTGATTTATTAACTTTCTATTTATTGATCAAAGTCAATAGGCCCAATCAAGTAGTATATGTTAGATGTTGACACAAGCTAATGTTGCATTATTGATGCCCTATGAATGCTTAAATGGTGACGTTATGATGCTCTTACATTATTTCAAGGTGCTTTGAAATGAATTAGGGGTAGGTCAATTAGCACTCAATTTAACAATGTAAAAATTTGCTTAAGTGTAGGCACCCATATGCATTTGGTCTCATTTTTCCTATCATATATAACCAATTCGAGAAAACTTCAAGTGCCTCTCCTTTAGTTGAATTTGCATGCATTGTTCCTTTCATCCCTCATGTTCATATCAAATATTTGAAGTTGCAAAAATTTATGAAATTTCTAAATCTAGAAGTCTTTTGGTCATTTGTTGAGTTTTGGTGGAGTTGTGTTTTGGTGGACTAACATATTTCTTCTTCTTATTCTTTCCTACTATAGTGATCACTAGTTTGACATTAAATTTTCACAAATATGTGTCAAGTTCTTTATTCCTTCCTTTTCCTTTGTTACATTCATTTGTGGGATTTTTATGACATAATGTCTTATGTCTTTTCTCCCAACCTCTTATCTTCTTCTATGTTACATGCGGGAAATTGTTCAGCCATATCCCTATTTTCTAGATTTAAAGAGATTTAATGGTTATTTAGGCTTCATTTCCCCATACCTATGTTCCAACCTCCCTTCCCTTCCCTTCCCTCATTGTCTTCCAATCCCCTTTTTTGGATCCTTATTATAGTTTCAAATTTCCTCTAGTTAGATACCTTCTACAAAGTTTCCAACTAGCTTGGATATAAATTGTTTTCTAACATGTTCTCTTACATTGTTTAATCACTCATTTTCATTCCTTTGTAGGGTTTTATCATACATATAGATTTTCATTCCCATGTCTAGTTCTCAGCTCTAGTCCCACAATGAAACTTTACAATTCTCATCCTTCTACATTTTCTTAAATTACCTCCAAAATTTTCTTACAATTTTTTGATGGGATTTTGGACTTCCATTCATTGTATAATCTTGATGTACATGTACATTAAGTTCATGCAAAGGTCCCTAGTTATTTTTCTTTTGTTTCTTCTTATGTTAAATTCAAGCTAGCCTCTAGAATTATAGTTTTCCACCTAGATATCTCATCTTGATAATCAATTCCACATGTCTCTCACATTTTTTATATTTCTCCATTTACTCTTTTCACCTATTTTTAGATTTTTTATGGACTTCTAACCTTTCATTATAAATTATATTCCTAACCTCTTGTCCTACAACAAAATCTTGCATATCCTATTGTTGCCTTTTGTTGTGCATGAACCTTCTATATTTCTTCCTTTTCATCTTAACCATTCCTTGTATCCTACTAGGATACCACTAATGACTATATTTTACCTTGTAACTACTCCATAAGGTTTTCCCAACCTAAAATACCATTGTCCATCTTAGAAATACATAATTTCCATAATGGTGAAAGATTAGGGTGACCATATTTTTATTCATGTAATATTTGAAATCTATCTCTTGATTATCTTCATTCTTATTTTAGGTCATCTATCTAATTTATTTTTCAAATTTCACTTTATCTTTAATTCCAAAGTTGGGACATCTAGCTCTCCTTCAAATTCCTTAAATTGAACAAGGAAATAACCATCTACCACCTTACAATATCTAGAATGTTGTTAATGGTATAGGAATATATATTATTAGATGAGGAATGATTTCAATGCCTCCTAATAATATTGGACCCATCAAATACAAGACATATTTATTTATATACATTTTTTCAATATTTTTGTGCTTCATTATGTGATCTTATTTTCTTCTCACCCATACTGTTATCACTAGGGCTTCATTTGCTAGTTTTTAATTTTATGTTAAATCCTCATTTTTATAATTAGGCTTTTAGGATTTTGTGAGTGCCAAGTTGTCATCTACATCCTAGCATCTCTTTTAAGAAGTCCTTATTTGACTCCCCAGTTGATGCAATATAGTAAAAAATGTATTTCTAATGATTTGGGTGTTACTATTTTTACACTATTACGGATTTGGATACTATTATTGCATTTATAATTATCTTGATTTGGCTACTAGGATTTCAAACTAATATCTAATAGAGTTTTTTATGTTTGAACTTTTATTTCTTTGCAGACTATGGATCTTGTTTGTATGCATCATCAGGCTAAAGACCAAATCCATTGCTTTGTTATTTTGTAGGCTTAGAACATGATTTAGCTTTTCTTTTTTTTTACCTTTTCGCTTCAAGCTTGGACATGGGATTAAATGATTAGTCCTTGTTTACACACCTGTAGATTAATGCAAAATTTATAAAAGCTAACTATCCATGGTAATAAAACTTGTTATAGAAAATGGCTAACCCCTAAATTTAATGGAGCCTTTGTTTTCCTTTTATCGCCAAAGGAAATCCTACTTTCTCTTAATTTTTCCTAATAAGGGCACCTTATTTTGGTGAAGACCAGTCCATTGTCAACTGTGTATGTTAAATGGAATGTATTTGAATGTTAGTCCATCCAAATACCTTAGGAACTGTTGAGGACTTCTAGGTAGATTAAAAATCATTCATAGTCTCCTTATTTGTTTTTATCAAGAAACTCATTTTGTTCAACTTTTATGAACTATGGAAGTTTCAAGTTTGTAACCATTCACTTATTAAATTTCATATAAGCTTATTAGGCTATCAAACACATAGCTAAAAGTTTGTGAAATTTCCATGAGACACGTGAAAATGCCCCTTGTGCCCCTTTTCCTTTAGGTAGTTGGATTTAGTCTTGTAGGAAAATGGCAATCATATGCCACTATATTTATATTCCAATTGGCTTGAAATTTATGGTATACATCAATTATTTTTAGATCAAAAGTACTCAATTCTACCAATCACTAATTGATTAAGTTCCAATTTTCATACAAGTGCATATGTATCTGGTGATTTGTTGGCACAATTGACTTTAGAATGGCCTTGTGAACATTTTATAAATAATCACTAGTATTGGAAATGATTACTCTATAGTACTTATTTACTTCTTCTGATTAGTATAATTGAATGGTTATGTTATATCTATTTCCTTATACCGACTCCTTAATCTACAAGTTATGAATAATTTAGAAGTCAAGAGTCCTACTCTTTTTTGTTGTTTGTGAACATCTTATACAAAAAATTTATGGACAGATAACAGTATTTGATGGGTTTTTCTTTGATTGTGCATACTTCATAATTTCCTTAATGATGCATCTAAGGGTTATGCAATGCATAAATGCATCCCGAATAAGGTAAATATAATAATATAATAATTTTTTGTTATTTCAATTAATTATTCATTAAAAGTTTACTATTCAACTAAGAATAAAAGACATAAATTATGATGACACCTGAAGATTGTGCACCATTTGAGCGATAAAAAAAGCCAAGAATGCATGAAAAGGATAGTCTATAAAGAATAGCAATATTGTTTGTTTTCAACGAAAGTTCTTTTAAACTTTGGATATTGGTATACATCATGGTCAATTGAGGATAATGACATTGCATATAGTTTTAGGTTGTGTGAACATGATCTTACATATGCTAGTTAAGACCCTTGCTTCAAGAGTTATGAAACACATGATAGTTGAATAGGTGAAGGGCAGTATGAGTCCTCTAGAAATGAGAAATACACTGGAGTACAATATTGAGGACAATCATGTATATTGCACAATATGAGCAAGAAGATTTTAGAGGACTGTCACTAGAAAAGGTGGCAGAGGTATGCATTTGACAATAGGACAGATTCCAACATAAAGACATATGCATCTTAAGGAATAATGTGACAATACTACTCAAGATTTCTCTATAGTCTATCTTGGTTACATAGGCCAAATGTTCTATAGAAAAGTCAAAGAGGCAATCCTTTAGTGTTGATAGTAGTGGCTCGTGGCCATTAAAGATTAGAACCTCAAAAAAAGATGTGGAATTACAATCAATGGGAGTTAAGGGAGTGGCAGTCTTATCATGAAGACATGGCACAATTTGTATGCAAGAACAGTGCACTATCAAGAAGGGCAAAGCTTCACACAATATGAGTATACAAACTATGAAAAGGCTATAAAAACCATTAACTCCTATCAATATTTTGAGATGACAGCATGCACTTCTAGAATTTAATGTACTTTTTAGCTTTCTGTCTTTGGTAACATGAATAGTAGAAATTATCACAAAATTTAAGCCCTCGTGAATTTTTTCAAGTGTTCTCTTTGAATTTGAAAATGTGCTCACTATTAGGATGTTCACCGTGATTTTCATTTTAATAAACATACTCTAAAACCCTCGTCAAAACCCTATTTTTAGGCTGCAACTCACCAAATTGGAGGAGTGAAAGGTCAATACTAGTGAGGAACAGTTTGGAGGAATGGAAACCAATACCGATAGGGAAAGCAGTAAAAAATGCCAAAAAACTATTGAAAAAATAGGCAAAAATGATGAACAACTAAGATTAAAAAAAAACATAAAACAACCAGGAAAAACTACTTCACCAGAATTATTAATACCCATGAACCATTGTTTTAAAAGAATACCTTGTTCAATGAAAACATAAGGATTTGGGTGAATTAGCACAATGCTTTGGCATGGTTACTTTTGAATTTTTGCAGCACAATATTAATTACTGTAATATATTAACAAATTATACAAAAATTCATATATTGGCTGAAATAAATCTTATATACAAAAAATACTATATTGAGAGAAAATACAAAAATAGAAAAAGTGAAGTCATAGATACAACTACCTATGAAGGAATACTCACTAAGTGGAAGAGAGAAGGTAGAACAATTCCAACTATGAATAAGTGACTGAATGTTGTACAAACAAAGAAGAAAATAATTAAATTTAAGTGGGGCACATTTGATGGTAACTGATAAACAAACATGAAGAAATAGTTAATGTGCAATGGGGTGTCATAAATGGTAACAACAAAAACATTAATTACAACATAAACATTCACTTATTTTATGTAGTGTATTATTAATTACGTCGGCAAAAAATTGAAGGAGTGAGATTTATTAGTCCATCTTGCATTGGGCTCACCTCATATGATATTGTATCCATTGATTTCAACAATTAGGTCTACTATTTTGAAATAGGATACGTCGTCGGCATAATAAGCATGGCAAGATTTACTATATAGATAACTAGTAGTCGCATGCATAGGCATGCAATGATCAACCGATAGGGGTCCATTATGAATGGTTATTGAATGGGAAGCAAGGAAGAAACTTGTTTTTGTTATGCAACGTGAAGTATAAATATTGAGAAATATTTGCAATCGCTTGAATGAGTTCAAAAAGGGAAAGCATATTAATAATTCAATATGGAATAACATGAAGCTAGTTTATAGTAGGAGGTGAGTAATTTTAATTACAATAACTCTTTTAAAATGACTTAAATTAATAATATTAGGACAATAATTTTTTAATAAAATTTATCTTAATAAATTACATTTGATAAATTAAATACAATTTAAATTTTCAAATAGTTAGTTTTGTCACTCTATTTTAGTTTTATATTTATTGGCCCTAGATTCACATGTATATTTTAACTTTTTATCTAGGTTATTCAATCAATTAATTAATTATTATTTAATAATGTTAAGATACATATGCATATAAATACAAGGTAGACTTTTTAAAGAGTTATTACCCATGCCTTTAATTACTAATATTGCATTTAAAAGTATTGTTTAACAAAGGTAGTGTATAACTTTGGGTATCACATGTTTTTGAAGAAAAAAAGATGTTTGATATTGGATACTTTCTATAATTACTATTTAGTGCATAATTTTGTGAATTAAGGTTTTAGTATGCATGTATTTTTTTGGGTTCGTAGTAGTAAAATAAAATGGGGACAACTATAAAAGATTGAAAAGTAGTCAATAACAAGGACATTTCGAATAAAAATGTCATTTTTTAATGAATCACTTCATAGTGCAATTGAAGAATCAGTCAAACCATTTTTTATTAGAAACAAAAAAACAAACCTTAGTAAGAGAAGAGTGTGAGGATGCAATACATTTTTTTTTTTGATTCTTAGAATGAATGAATAAAAGATTACACATGTAGCTATTTAAGAAAAAATATGTGACATTAAAATCCAAAACACAAAAGCCAAACTCGTTATCCACCCTGCCATATTGGCATCATGGAGCCTCAGGGACTCTAGCCAAACCCTCGAGCAAGAAAAAGTATGAAACATCCATGGGAAATCTTGTGGAGTTCCATTATAGATCACACAATATCAAAGTTGAGGAAAAATTAGTGTTTTTATATATGATCTATCATATTGAAGTGTTTTTTGTTGTAGTAATTTTATGAAAAACAAGCAGATCGTGAATTTGGAGTGCTTTTTTATGCTTTAGCCTAGTACCTATAAATAGAAGAGAGGGGTATGTCATTGGACAGGAAAGAAATATCATGAACAGACCATAAAAAATCAGTAAGTATATTGATAAAACCAATATAAACAATCTGAAACTAGAAACAATCAATAATATTTACAATTGGTTCACCAAATTTACATATTGATAATGGAAAATGTCTGTACTTACATGTGTTGATGGTGTTTTTATGCACTTCTCAACACAGATAGTGCATAGGTGCACTACCTCTCTTGAAAGACAATCTCCCACAATCGAGTTGCAGAACACTATCCCAAGGTCTCTCGGATGTCAGGTCATGACAGTGCTTAGATACCTCAGTAGTTTGATGTGATTTGCTAGAATCACAAGGCGGTCTTACAGGAAATACAAAGTGTGGACACAAAGCATGAAGTTGGATCTTGGAATGGAATCCTTAGGATTGGAAGTTGATATGCATCAGTTGTAGGTTCAAACAGTAGTCTTGGACTCCATCTAGTTGTTAAATTTGGCTTTACAATGTGCAACGAACCTTGGTATTGTTCAGTTTCTAAAAAAAGTGGAAAAAGAGTGAAGGGAAGGAAAAGTTCCTAAGTCTGAAGCTTGCAATGGACAATTCCTTAAAACAATATCCCACTGAACTAGGGATTTCACAGTATCATGGAAATTGTGCTATCTTCTAAGGGCTGCAGACATTTCATCCTTCATCCACCACATACATGCATTAATTAAAGATAAATGTTTGGGGCAGCTTCAAATCAAGTCCAGGCTAACTTTGCACATCTATCTACCTTCAGCAAACAGCAAAAAGTATGGACTAAGGGATCATCAACAAAGCAGGAATTTTCACAATCACCCAACAACATTCCTAAGATTTACCCAAATAACAGTAAACAGCTAACTAAACAGCAATGAGATCTAAGCTAAACATCTAATATTGGAGAAGTGAATCAAATGACAAGAGAGAAATCAAGGAAATACACCAAGTCAATGATATTTCTTATAAATTTCTGCAGCATACCTTTACAACAACTCAACTCTCACTTTTGCAAATGAGGGGAGTGCTCTATTTATAGTTTTCCAAAAGTTAAATGAATGGCCAAGATTCATTACAATTGTGTGGCCAAGATTCATTACAAAATAGGGTTTCACCTACCCCCAAATAGATTTACAATTTAAAAACATTCTTTGTCCTTTCCCTATTTCATCATCTAGTGGATGACACTATTGCTCTTTCGTCCTATAGCTAATTGCTATCTTCTTGGCTGTAGCTACTCTTCAGGGAGGTCTTCTTCCTTGGCTGGGCTGTCCTCTTGCTCCTCGGAAGTTGCTTGCACTATATACTTGAGGACAACCACTTGGAGCTTGTCTACCTTGAGGATCTCTCATCTTAATGCCTGGTAGCTCCATTCTTTGGTGTTCTCTTCTAGCCGCTTCCAATCCTCGTCATACTTCGAGCCTTGGTATCTGAATAGCTCTAATCGATCAAAGGCACAGGGATAAAACTTAGGAATTCCGTGGTGATCTCTCCAGCTGTCCCGTCCTTCATCTTCTCCTGGAAGTATGGATTGAGCTTTTCTGCATCCATTTGTACTGTGGGCATATCATAGCCCATCATCAATTTGAGATACTCGGCACATTCTGCCTGGATCTCCTTGATCCATTCAATATCGGGATCCACCCTGCTCAAAATTTTCTCCAACCTCTCCTTTCAATTGTCGAGGTCTCTGCGCCATACGTCCACCAACCATTGATCCTCCTTCTTCAGCTCTGGCTTCTCTTCCCACGTGTTCTCTGGCACCTGAAGGATGGCTTCAATTTTTGGGGCGGTGGAGTTGTAGATTGCAGGGAAATTGGTGCAAAGTTTCTTCGTGCTTTCCAGGGATTGGATTAGGTCCAAGAACTTGTTGGCTATCTGCATAGCCATGCTGATTCCCATGCTTTCGATGCTTGCGACCTGTTGGAACCAATCCTCAGTGGTCCTCTCCAAGTTCTTCCTCCTTTCTAGTTTATCTATCTGCTCCTTGGAGAGTAACTGCGGTGTGGCTGTAGAGGTAGTGGGCAGGTCATCCACTGAGGACCACTGCTGAATGTAGTCAGTTAGGGCAGCAACTTGCACCTTGAGCTCGTCCTTGGTGACCTTGTCCTGCTTGATCAGATGTACCATTGTGGCTACCGATTCTTTTAGATGTTCAACCTTTTGTTCCCTGGTTGCTATCCCCAGGTCGATGGTGATGCTGTAACTCACCCCTGCTTGGCCAATAGTTGGCGTTGCTATTTGTGCTGCCCAAGAGCTAGAAGCGTCCATGGTTATCCTGGATTTGACCTTAGGCTTCTTCTCCTTCTTCGTTGTGGTTAGGGATCGAGCCAAGATGGCTTCCAATCTTGACCTTGGGTCCTTCAGCATTGGGGTAGTCTTTTCCAGCTGTCTTTCCAACCAATCAGGCATAGTAGATTTTTCCTTGGGTGCATCATGGCTGCCCTCACCCTTTTCAGTTAGAGGCAAGACTTCTGCCTCCTCTTCCTTTTGAGGCTCTTCCTTCTCCTTGGCAGCATCCTCCTCCTTGTCCAAGTCCTAAATGAATACGAGGTGCCTGACGGGTAGCTTGGTGGACAATATCTGGGTGGGATCATCTTCTTTTGCTGCCTCCTCTTCTTTCTTCTCTTCAGCAGCTTTGGCCTCGAGCCTCTTCACAACATGGGTCTCGGCCTCAGTGATATCCTTTTCAAGTTGCTCCTCTTGCAGCTATCCCTCTTCACCATGTGGTGGCTGTTTTGCCTCCTCCCCAACATCCTTTGGCTGCTGAGCCAACTCCTCTTCAACGTCCTCATCGAAAGCTTGGATGATCTCCTTGGCACCCGAGCCACCCTCCTCATCTCCGCTCTCGGAAGAGCATGTCTCTTCTTCCTCATAAGCCACCTTGTCAATGGTTCTGTGTTCGTACTCGGGGTTCTCGTAATAATCATCGGCCTCCTCCTCAATAGGTTTCGAGGCCTTCTGCTCCTACTCCTCCAACTCTTTCAAGATTTGCATTATGGCCTCCATGGCTGGCGGCCCTGCTGGTGGTTGTGAAGGCTGAGTTGTTGCGAGGGCTTGGGCAAGGGCTACTTGGAGAGCAGGGTCCATTAGGATCTGTGAGAGCTTGGGGGGAAGATTCTGCAAGTGCCGGGTAATAGCCTCAGGTACAGTGGAAAGGGGAACATGTGATGCTATTGTTGCTAGAGGCAGGGAGGTAATAGGTGACATGGCAGCAGAAGAGGAAGGGGGAGTGGTCATGCCAGAAGAGGAGTCAATATTGATTATTGACCCGGCCGGGGGCGAAGAGGCAAGGTGAACAGAAATGTCCACCGCCTGCGGCGATGAGGCGATCGCGGCCTGAGAGGTGGGCAGTGCACCAGTCGGAGGAGGGAGGAGCAAGGGTGGCTACACTTCTGTTGTAGTCACTGTCTGCTTGAGCCTCTTGGGAGATGAGCCTCCCGTGTCTTTCTTCACTTGCTCCTTAGGGTCTGCAGATTGCGTTGTCTCTGTTTCTTTTCTCTTTTGAGACCTAGTGACGGGGGGAGACTTGGAAGTCTCACCAGCTGATGTAGAGGCGGCAACGTCTTCCGTGGTGCTTGGCTCGCTCTTGAGTGCCTCATATGTTAGGGCCACCCCCTGTTGCTTCAGTTGCACCACCCGCCCATCGACCCACTCCTTACTGTGAGCTATGATTGGCTGGGTGATAGTATCTAGGTCATTGACCTCTTGCTCATCCCAGTCTATTGACGGTATAGGTAGGTCAGCAACTACAGGGTACCTTGGGTGCACTATTATAAACTCATCTTCCTCGAGCTGGTCCGACACCTGGAACAGTGGCACTCTTCTTAGAAACTGCATGCTCATACGCATGTAGTGCCTCATGCAGACCTCCTTGTCATCTTGGCAATCTACCTACAAGTCTTCAACGTGGTATTGGTGAGCATATGCCGACCCTAGTGCCTTCCTAACATGGCCATGTGGGTCCATTCACGAGCGAGCCATGTACCAGTCAAAGTTATATTCTTTAAGCTCTTTCTCAGAGTTGCTGGTGCATTGGGATGTCTACAGTCGATACAGGCCCTGGCCGAGGGTCATGGGATAGGGGATCCCTGCTACGTGCTTGTTGCCGAAGATCGTCTGGATGTGCTGGAGCTATCAGGAAAGCTCCAGGAGAATGATCCTATCATTTGGGTATCTTGGCAACTTGTTCGGTCATTCTGTGAATCCCTGGGCACGGATATAGGTGAACTTGGAGAACTGGATGTATAGGAAGGCATACTCCTTCAGGAGCGCCCTGGCACTGTGGGAGAACCTTCTTTCGAAGTCTCCAGTGATCAATCTAATGATGTGGCCAATGAAGGCGTCATTGACTCGGCAATACTCCTTCTTAAAGTTGTGGTATTGAAGCTAGGGGTACTTGTCGAACGGCTTGAGCCCTCGCCTGTGCCCCTGATCTGGTGCCATGAATAGTCCACTGTATTGTCTTTGGCCTGCCAGGGAGTATACCAGGTAAGAGGTCATGTAAAACTTGGAGCTTTTCTTAACATTTACAAACTGCTCATGGAAGTAGTTACTGATGATGCCTCCCCAGTGGAATGAGGTCTTCATGTTTACGTCCTCATTCCCTTGCAAGATCTGTTCAATGTAATATGCCATCCACTCTTGGAAGTAGGCGGCTGCCGGGAGATCCATGACCCTGCTTAACATGGTTACCAGGTCGTGATAGTCTTCGTGGAAGTCGCTATAGAATAGCTCTTGGGGAACCTTTACAGCGCTACCCTGTTTCTCCTTAAGCCAGTAAAGGTTAATTGATTTCTTACAACCCAACAGATTGGCATCCCACACCGCCTGGCATTATTCCAATGAGGGGACCTCCATATGTGGGAATGTAGGAATGTGAAATATTTTTGTGATTCCTTCTGGCGACATGTCGGTGAGGATATTCCCCTCCTTATCCACGATTGTTCTGGTGTCTGTTTGGTAGGCTTCTCGGCAGGCCATTACTAGTTCAGGTGCTATGAGAGAGGGAGGGAAGCCGACAGCTTTGGCGATTCCACTCTGCCTTATTAGTCTGGCATTCTTCGTAGTGGGGTTGACCTTGACCCTCTGGGTGAACTCATCTATGTCCACCTGGCCGATATTTGTATCTGAGATCTCTTTCCAGTCGGTCGAGACCTTCGACTGGAGCGGTTCACCCTAAAACTGAAACTTCATCTGATCTTTAACTTCCTTTCCCCGACCGGCTCTCCCTGATTTCTTGCCCTTGTCCTTTTCGGTGGAGGCCCTTGAAGTTCCTGCACGGTGATCCCATAATAGTGGTTTACAATTTTTGGCCAAACTGGACACTGAAATTATTATTTTTAACTAAATCTTCACATTCGAGCACCTATAGCAGCTAAATTATGAGGAATTTGAAGATGGTCAAACTAGAGTCTCATCAATTTTTGTCTGTAGATTATAAAAATATTTTTTTCAAAATTTTTGGAATGAAGTGCACTTCTTTTTCCATCTCCCACGAAAATTGATTTTTTTGAGAAAATAACATTTTTAAAAAGTGACACACAGGTATAATGCATAACTTTTTTTCCATGAAGGGATAAAATTCTAATTCTTTCAAATTTAGATTTATGGCAACTCGATATCTAGTGGACAACTTTGTTAGATAGTTTTTTATTGAATATTTTTTCCTTAATCAAGTTTCAAAGTCAAATGAATTACAATTCAAAACCACAGCGCGACCGTATAGCGCGTAAATTTTTTTTTATAATTCAAAATTTAATTTATTTTTTTTTTGGTTCGAGGACTTCAATATCTGGTGCACTTATATTTTTCAATTTTTTTTTTTTGATAATTTTCTATTTTTCCACATGTGAAGAACAAAGAAATTCATTTTCGATGAAAAACTTATGTTTAATAAAACTTAAAAAATAAATACATAACAAAACCAAAACATATTAAAATTATATTCATTGTATAGCTTGTTCTAAGGAATACAATAATCATTTGAAATAAATTTTAAATGAATTCATTTGATCCCCCAAACGCTAAATCAAAAGTGAATTTTTATCATCATTTTGATAGGTGTAAAGGAGACGCATTTATAGGTATGGTTTAAAACTAGCGAGGTTCTATCCAAGGGGGTTTGATCTAAGGTGATTTGATCAAACCCTCTTCAATTGGAATCCTTAAAATGGAACTTTTTAAGGCTTAAATCATTATATTTTCTAAAAATATATGATTTCAGCTAAAATTCATTCCTCTCAGGAATTGTAAATCACTATTATGACAGCACCCTGCAGTCGATTCCATATATTCTGCAAGCAAGGGCAGAGTTAGCGCAATAAAACATTAAACATGTTTATGTCAGTCCACATTTTGAGCATATCATCTAAATAACTAATCAGGTACATCATAAATCTTGCTTCCAGATGTTATCAATTTCATTTTAGGGCAACTGGACAATCCGGGCCTGAGAGGCCAGACTTCCCTGGCAGGAATGCTATCAAGAAGGGAAAATGCACTGAAAAGTTCCCGGGGACCCTTCTTGGCCAAATTTCAAAGTTTCGAGAGGCTCATGATGGAGAAGGGAAAATTTTAGGACATGGGTCGAAGTTAGATTGTGGTTTGAATTTGCTTGGATCAAATTTAGGCAGCACTGGAGGTTTTAGCTCGTAAAGCTGGCAGGAGAAGGCACATGGAGACGGCCGACAGACAACAGAAACCCAGCGGCGGAAGTCCGGAGCCCGGGGCCTAGATGGTGAAAAGGCAACCGATGCGATGTTTGAAATTTAGGCTCAACGGCTTTCGGCAAGGCAGGGCCCGGTGGCCAGGAAAACGCAAGGTGATGGCTGCCGCGAGATTTGCACGTTATTCAGCGGCGACAGCGAGGACCTCTTGAGGGCCCGAAGGGCAGGACGCCCGCAGGGTTCCGCCGTCAAGGTTGGCGGAACCGTCACGGAGTTTCGGGGATGGAACTCCAGATGGCCAAGCCCGGAAGGAACGAAGGGTGCGAGCCAGGTTTCAAGTTTAAACGACAGAGCAGCCGCCGGGATCCGGGAACTGGGGAGGCAGAGCGTTTCAGTAGTTCAAGCCCGGGGAAAGGCACACGGAAACCCGAGGGAGGAAGTCTGATGGACCCGGCCCAGGGAGGAGGATCACCATCGGTGAGGGTTTAGATTTTGAGTTTTGACGGCGAAGACGGGGTTCGGACCCGGGAAGGCAGATTGCCTTGCGCATAGAACGGCCGCGCGACCAAAAAGTTCTGAATCAGTGGCAAGGGAAACTCCAAAAGGTTTTGGCAAATTCCAAGACATGGGTTATGGGCGTGATTTGACGTTCTTCAATTTTATGCCAATTTAATTAATTGTTCAATTACCAAAATCCTTGAAAATGACCAAAAATGACGGGAGGGCAAACGGGGATGGCCTACCTCTGATATGCTAAATGGTGAGGCGTGAAGTCTACTGGGGATCGTCGGAGTGAACTTGATGGTGACAATTGAGACGTTGTAGAAGGTAGTGGGCTCTAGTTGATCGCTGCTCCAATTCGCTTCAATTCGGACAATGAAAATGACTGGCGATTTTGGGCATTATATACCCCAAGCACCATCAATGCTATAATAAATGTCGGTACGGCCGTGCCAAAAAGTTGGTGGATTTCAAATTGAGTCGGTGATGGTGGCAGAGACTCCTGGATCCGGCGATTGGAAAGACGTTTAGCGATGGCCGCCGTTGATTTCTGCAAGCTTTTAACGGCCACGGTGGAGAGATCCCCAGGGCCTGGAGGGCGGACAACAGGCGGAGGTTCACCGCCAAAATATTTCTATGCTAATAAGCGATGGTGGCGAGGGTTGGGCCGGGGCCTGGATGGCGGGATGCTGGTAGGGTTCCGCCGTGGTCGACGACAGAACCGTCATGGAGTTCCGAGGTTGGAACTCCAGACGGCTGGGCCTGGCAAGTCCCACAGCAAGCGGTCAAAATAAACCCATGGAGGAGAAGGCCCAGGTGGGGCCCAGCGGCCGGGAAGCCGCCAGAGGCTCATCGGCACAGGCGGCGATCCCCGGACGAAAGTCTGGAGGTGGAATTCCGGGGATCGAGGCCCGAAGGAGCAGGCGCCGCCTGGGAGATTTACGCAATTTCCAGCCAGCAGGCAGCAGGGCAGAGCCTGAGGGGCAGAAAGATGCCCGGGGGATGCCGCAAAGGGTGGCAAGCGCAAAGGGGAAGCCCGAAAGGGGAACTCCGGAGGCCCGGGCCCAGAGGTGCCCAGGGCCGCCCCAGAGCCCAAAATGCCAAAGGAACCTACGAGGCCCCAGAGGGTAGCAAAAACCAAAATTCAAAGTGCAGTTGATTTAGGATGAAACCTTGGAGCAATATCAACCATGCTGAACATCAAAAAAGAGGGGCACACAAAATGAGGCAGCCCCGAAAGGCCTGACAAGGCGAAAGAAAAGAGGGTCCCCGTTCCAAATGAGGCGTGTGTGCTGAGGGCACAACAACATGTATTGTTGATAGTGTTTAACAAACATGAGGAGCATTGGATTGAGTCATTGGAGCATTAAACAATTTGAAATAGACAATTTAGAGTATAGTATTTCTTTTGGATGCGTATTGTATCTGTGGAACAATATAAAGGAAATCATATAGATCTACAATAAAATAGGCTAGACATAAACATATACATATACATATCCATATGCATACATGTACATACATATAAATATGCATATACATATACATATACATATACATATACATATATTATTTTAGGTTGAATTATCATTGGAGGGTTTGAACATAGATGTGCTCCAAAATGTGCAAGAAAATATATTGATTAAGTTGTATTGTTGAAAGAACCATTGTGATATTCATTCAAGAGAAGACTAAAGTAAAAAATGTCACTGGATATTGCTTGTTATATGTGCCCATGTTTCACAAACATATTTTTTCATACACATCTTAGGAATGGAATGTAGATAAAGTCATTTTGCATGGGTATTTTGCATAGATGATTAATTTATTGTTCATGTCTTCTTGTTATATGTTTCCATCTTCAACATTATATCCATTCTACATATTTTAAAGTGATTATTGTTGTGTTTTGGGTGGACAAATTGTAGTTGAAATGAGAGATTGTTGCAATTTTTTCACCCTTGGTTTATTGTTTTAGTTATCTCTATACATATTTATGCACCTTTTCAGTCATTATACAGTCTTTATACTGTGTAGGATGAAGCTTTATGGATGGCTCTCCAGTTGAAATAGATGAGAAAAAAAGAATATCATGTAATATATTAATACAAGATTCAAGCTACGTTCTTTGGCAATAAATATTGAAGACAAGTAGAGAAATTGTATACGAGGTGTTAAAGTAAGTAATTTATTGTTCATGTCTTTTGCTCTCTGCTTATTATTCCTTGTTGTATGTTTCTATCTTTGATGTTATACCCATTTTGGATACTTCAAAGAGATTATGGCTCTGTATGGATGGAGAAATTACACCCAAATCTTCTTTCCTTCGTCAAAAAATATGGTTAGGGTTAGTAATTTTTTTGCCTTTCGTTTATTGTTTATAGTTATCTATATGCACCTTTGGCATTATAACCATTAACATAAGAGAAATTGTAGATTAACATAGGAGCAATTGCATATATATATATATATATATATATATATATATATATATATATATATATATATATATATATATATATATATATATATATATAGAGAGCTAGTATGAAAGCATGGAGATTTTGGAGATGAAAATAGTTTAGTGGTTGTTAAGTGTTATTCCAACAACTCTTTTACAATTTCTCTATTCACCTATAATATTTAGTTGCAAGTAATGCACCTCAAATTTTCAATTGAGTCTGTGGCATTAATATATTTAACTACAATTGCTTCAATGCTAATGGGTGTAATGCCAAAGATACACATAGATAACCACAAACAATAAATGAAAGATTCACAAAGATAACTAAAACAATAAACAAAGTGTGAAAAAATAATTGCTCCTATGTTAATCTGCAATTGCTCCCATGGTAATGGGTATAAGAATGTAGCTTCAGTTTTCAAATGACAACTCAACTATTACATAGACTGGTTATGTTGTGTTAATATCTTTAATGTGGGTTTTTGATCATGTGCCATCTACCTATGATTATTAAGTGTTTTTCTAATAGTTCTTTTACAGTTCCTATATTTTGTAAATAATATTCAGTGGCAAATAATGTAGCTTAAATTTTGAATTAAAGATTCGACTATTACATGGACTACTTGTGTTCTATCAATATCTTCTCACTCATAACAAACTGTTAATTATTGTTGGTCAACCATTCAATTGTCCATGGTGTTAAGGTCTATTTAATGTGGGTTTCTGACCATTTGTGCTTTACCTCTAATTGTTAAGTGTTTGAACTCATATAACAGGTACTAGAATGGCACTTATCTAGTGCTAAATATTATAAAGAAAAGTCACATTTATTAGAAATTTTAAATATGCAGCAAATAAGAGGCAAACAATGACAATGAACAATGTGTTATGAGCATGTGGAAAGAAGAGTACCATGAAGAACAATTTGTCATGCGAAACTTCAAACAGATGAGGAGAAATAAATATCATGGTACATATTGATAGAATACATATAACATGTTGCATCCAAACAAAATAACAATGACAATTAACAATTTGTTATAAACAACTTGAAATAGATGAGCGAAAAAGAGTATCATCAAAAATATTGGTATAAGACAAGTAGCTTATGTAACAATTGCAAGATGTATTAGAATAAGACTTTAGAATCATATGTAAATGGGCTATGAATAGGAACAATTTTCCCTTTTTCCCATTTTTTTGGCCTTGTTATTCTCTGAAATTTGTAAGTTGTTTTACATGGGTATTGCAGTGTGGGAAAGTATAGTTTGAAATGTGCCTCAAAATATGGAATCTATAAGCCGTTTACATGGGTGTTGCAGTGTGGGAAAGTATACTCTCAAATGTACCAAAAAAAAATATTGAAACTATTTCATTGTACAAAGAGCCATTGTGGTGATGTTTGTCTTCAATATATATATATATGTGTGTGTGTGTGTGTGTGTGTGTGTGTGTGTGTGTGTGTGTGTGTGTGTGTGTGTGTGTGTGTGTGTGTGTATATCTATATGTATATATTTAACCTATTTTTCTATAATATTTAGTCCCAAACAATGTAGCTCCAATTTAGAATATATGTATGTATATATGTATATATGTATATATATACATTATATATACATATATATAGTACATTTTCTAGCATTCAATATTATAGAGAAATAGGAAAATTGTAACATATCTCTTAGTTAGTCGATAGGCTATTTTGTATGAAGTTTCCGTTGGGATTTTCATCAACCCAGTTGTGAATTCAAGTTGTTAGCAATGGGAATCTATCCGGTGGTAGGAATCCAACCATTTATTTAGTGCAGTGATGTGGGCATTGGTAATTACATGGGTTGGTGGCAGTCGAGAATGGTGTGCTAGATACGGGGAATGTGAATGGAAAGCATTTGTTCACATGATCACCAATGCGCCATGTCGTTGCATGATGGTGGTAGACGAAGTAAATGCAATATTGAATACTAGCGTGTGGGAGGGTACACTTTGATGAAGTTGTATTATTGGAAGAGCCATTGTGGTGTTGGTTTGATAGCAAGCTATTGTTAAATTCATTGCGTTCGGCTCTGCTTTTTAGCAAGTTCGAGGGTTTTAAAACTATTGAGCTGTGGAATTAGTAAGTCAATTTACATGGGTTTAAATTGGAAAAACTAAATTTATTGTGTATGTCTTTCGTTCTCCCCTTATTGTTTGTTTTGATGGTAGGTTTGAGGGTTTGAACACTAATGTGTCGCATAATGTGCAAGCAAGTATATTGAATAAGTTGCATTGTCGAAAGAATCATTGTGTTGTTGGGTTGACAACGGACTCTTGTAAGATCCGTCATTTGCGGTTCCTTGGTTAAAATTTTCGGGTTTCACTTCTTTTTGTGCTGTATTGGAGGGTTTTAAAGCTTATGTTCTCTGCAATCTGTAAGTCATTTTAGATGGGTGTTTTGTATATCTAGGTTCTTCCATTAAAATGTTTAGGGTTGGTAATTTTATTTCCCAATGGCAGACTAAGATAGGAGTGATTGTATATATATGGATATACAGAGGGTTTGTTATTTGTTTGAATTTTTTAAGGGGATTTTTCATCAATCGATCCATGAATAGTATTTTTTGTGTACTAGGTATGTTACAATTTCTCTATTTCTCTATAATATTGAATTCCACCAAATGTAGCTTGGATTATGTGTGTAATGTGTGAGGAAGTATATTGATTAAGTTTCATTATCAAAAGAGCCATTGTGTTGTTGGTTTCATTATGGACTATTGTAAAAATAAAATTGTCAGCCTTTGCTATGTTTTATGGCAGATTGGAGGGTTTTAAAACTATGGCGTTGCGCAATATGTAGGTCATTTTACTTGGGTGTTTTGTATAAATGGTTTATTGATTGCTTATGTTAAAACTCTTCTTCTTTGGAATCTATAAGTTGTTCTCCATGGATATCTGTCGTTCTAGTTTTGTATGGATGGAGAAATTGGAAATATATCAATATGCAGAGTGTTTGTTATTGAAGCACACGTAAATATGCAAATGATCAATCTTCAACACTCATTAGTGGGGTTAGTTTATGCAAATGCAAATCCATGAATACTCCTATGAAATAACATATCAATTCTCCAAAATGCAACAAATAACAAGAATGAATAAAAGCATGACATGTACCTATTCCATAGTGGGTTGGTGTCACTTGTGCAAAGTGACCCTTTCCCAATCCTTGAAAAATCTCAAATGATACAATGCCTTGAAGATGGAGTGAAGTACATAAAGTCAGCTCTCAGTTGAAGAGAGTAACTTTGCATAAGATTGTGGATGATTTGTTGAAGAATGAAGCTTCTACTTATAGATTCCCAAGTTTAAAGAGTGCTCAAAAGAGAGCAATGTGGGATAAAGATTTGTCTAGTAAGAAGGAGCCACTTGTCACCTTGTGAGTGGATGGAGGATGTGCAAGTTTTGGTCAATGTGCCAATAAATGAGATTGGTTAGCCTTTTCAAATTCAAATTTGGCTTGTTGGAGGGAGAAAAAGAGACTTTAATTCCAAGCGGGGGACATTTAAGAGGGGAGTTATTGCCATGTTGGAAGGGACAAGTTAACTTGTTTTAAAATTTAAACTTGAGGAATATTCTCCAAAAACACTTTGTTGAGGGAAAATGGTGATTTTAATAAATGAATTAAAATGCTTTATTCATGCAAGTGGGAAAATCTAGAGGATGTCATGGGTGATTTGATTAGATTTAATTAGGATTAGATTAATTAAGATGATATTAGATGCTTTTGATCCATTTGACTTAAATACTTTGATTTATTTAAATCAAAAGGGATGGAATATGAATTTGAGATTTAATTAAATAAAGTTTGGTTTATTTAATTAAAAGGGGGATGTGACATATAAAGGTTAATCAATTTGAAGGAGATGAACTTAGAAGATGGTTTATTTAATCCAAAGATGGAATGTCAGGATTTTATTAAAAATTGATCTATTTAATCAAATGAGATAATGATAGGATTAAATTAAATAAAGTTAATTTTTTCAATTTAAATGGACGATCCCTAGAGATTGAATTAAATAGACCTAATTAATTCGATGAATGGATTTAGTGAGCTCAATTTATTTAATGAGTGGATGAATATGAATTTAATTAAGTGCATAATGCTAATTTCACATGTCTATAGTTATTTGTTTGAATTTTCTAATGAGATTTCTGTGAGAGGAGCTGTCAACAAGATTTGTTTTTTTTCTTCTTTATTTGGTTGGAGTTTCTAAAAGGATTTTTGTCAGCCGAGCCTTGAATAGTATTTTTTTGTTATTTGTTTAAATTTTTTGACGAGATTTTCATCAACCTAGCCTTGAATAGTATTTGTTGTGTACTAGGTGTGTTACAATTTTTCTGTTTCGAGATATAATATTGAATTCCACCGAATTTAGCTCAAATTTTGTGTGTAATGTGTGAGGAAGTATATTGATTAAGTTTCATTATCGAAAGAGCTATTTTGTTGCTGGTTTCATAGTGGACTATTATAAAAATGAAATTATCCACCTCTGCTTCATTTTATGGCAGATTGGAGGGTTTTAGAACTTTGGTGCTACATAATATGTAGGTCATTTTACTTGGCATTTTGTATAAATGGTTTTTCTTTTTCTTTTTTTATGTTAAAAATCTTTTTCTTTAGAATCTGTAAGTCGTTCTCCATGGATGTCTACTGTTATTTTTTGTATGAATGGAGAAATTGGAAATATATAAATATGTAGAGTTTTTGTTATTTGTTTGAACTTTCTGATGGGATTTCAATCAGTCGAGCCATGAACAAGATTTTTTGTTGTTTAACCTTAGAGATAGAAACATATAACAAGAAGATATTAACAATAAATTAATCATATATGCAAAACACCCATGTAGAAAAGAGTATAACCCAATAAACTTGATTGAAAATTCAAGCTACATCACCTAACACTAAATATTACAGAGAATAGATAAAGTCTAAAAGAGATATTAGAATAACACTAATGTAGGTTGGAGTCTTTATTAAGTGTGTATATGTATATATATATGTGTGTGTGTGTGTTTGCATGTGTGTGTGTATGTATATATGTATACACACACACACAGACATATATATACACACACACATTTATACACATGTGCATATACATATATTTTGTCACGGGTTTTGTAGCACACTAGTGTTAAAACCTTCAAACCTACTATCAAAAGGAACAATAAGTAGAGCCACCAAATCCAATTCGCAGATGGGTTGATGTATTGTATGTATATGTATACATGTATGTATGTATATATATGAATGTGTATAGATACGTATATATCGATAAATATATGTATGTATGTTTTACTAATAGCTCTGTTACAATTCCCCCATTTCTATTTAATACGGAATGGTAGGTAATGTGGCTCTTTCTATACATAGACATATAGCAAGAAGACAATAACCAAAAATTAATTATTTATGGAAAACAACCATGTATAAAAGACTATAACCCCACAAGCTTCATTGAAGATGAAAACCACAACATTTGTATGGCAGGAAAGATGCATAGAGTATATATATATGTGCCTACAACAACACAGTAATTTTCTTGAATGTCTACTATATCTGTCTAGCATTATAAAGTAAATAATTTAGAACTATTGTAGTTAGATCTTTTTGCTTTCAACTAAAAAAAGAAACAATGTGAAATGTAACCACCAAGATGCACACCTCCATGGAGAAAAACCGATGACATCCTGGTTGGCCGAGCCACCTTGGGTACTAAAAAATCCAATTCACGGCTGACCTGACAGCCATCCCAACACCAACTTCAAACAAAATATCCTATGGGCTAATAAATGTTTATACATGTGTTTATATATGTATATATGGATAAATACCGTACATACATATATATACATACATATATATTTATACATACATACATACATACATACATATATACACTATATATGTGTATGTATGTATGTATGCATATATATTATAGCACACCATTCTTAAAACCCTCGAACCTTCTATCTAAATGAACAATAAGCAGATCTGGTAAATTGAATTCGTGGATGGGTTGATGTATTGTATGTATATATGTATACATGTATGTATGTATATATATATATGCATGTGTATAGATATGTATATATGGATAAATATATGTATGTATGTTTTACTAATAGTTCTATTACAATTCCCCCATTTTTGTATAATACAAAATGCCAGATAATGTAGCTCTTTTTATACAAAGACGTATAGCAAGAAGACATTAACAATAAATTAATTATTTATGCAAAATAGCCATGTATAAAAGACTATAAGCCCACAAGCTTTATTGAAAATGAAAACCACAACATGTGTATGGCAAGAAAGATGCAGAGAGTATATATATGTATGTATGTATGTATGTATGCATATACATATATATATATATGTTTGTATGCATGCATAGATGTATGTATGTATTTATGTATATATATATATATATATCAGTGGTTTCATCTAGCCCTAAACCCTACAGGCTCCTTCAATATTTAGTATTGTGTATGCAAAACCAGGTGATGTATTCTTATTCTTCTATGGGATAACTATTTTTTTATTCTTTGCATGAGAAGAGTTTATAAGATCTTTAAAACCAACTGCTATGAACTATTCTTATTCTTCTATGAGATAACTATTTTTTTATTGTTTGCATGAGAAGAGTTTATAAGATCTATAAAACCAACTGCTTTGAACATAACCTCAATGATTTTGTGTATATATATATATGTATGCATGTATGCATGCATATATATATGTCAATGGTTTCATACAACCCTAAACCCTACATATAGATAGCTACAATTCCTCCTTAGGTAATGGTTGCAATGCCAAAGATATACATAGATGATGACAATGTTGTTTCAATATTCAGTGTTGTGTATGCACACACAGGTGAGGTATTCTTATTCTTCTATGGGATAACTATTTTTTTATTCTTTACATGAGAAGAGTTTATAAATTCTATAAAACCAACTGCTTTGAACATAATCTCAATGATTCTCTTTAGTTTCACATAGATTATATGTGGTTCTATTTGTATAAATTAGTAGAATTATGTTTTCCAAAAATGCACAAGCTTCATTGAAAATTTGACCTACATCACCACAAGTAGACATATTGTAAAAGACCTACTAGAATAATACTAGATAGCCACCCAAGTAATTTTACCTCCAATATGTTAATTCTTTCATACAATGCTAAATCCTACACATACATAACTATAACTGTTGCCATGGTAATGGATGGAATGAGAAAGATACATACAAACAATCAAAACAATAGACCAACAACGTACAAATAACCAGCCCTGGCCATTTTTTTAATAGAAGAAGGAAGCTTTAAGTGTAGTTTTTGCATCCATATAGAATGATAATCTCTTAATAATCTACGAAATTGGTATAGACAAAGACAACCAAATCAATAGGCCAACATTTAAGTACAATTTCTCTTAAGGTAATAGGTATGTATATGTTATACATATATGTATAAAAATACATAAATATATACATGAATATGTTGTAAATTCGAGTTGTATTGGTTTGGTAAATATGTGTGTGTGTGTGTTTATGTATATGTGTAAATATATATATGTATATATATAACCTATTTGTCTATAATATTTAGTCCCAAACAATGTAGCTCCAATTTAGAATATATTTATATATATAAGTATATATATGTATATATACATTATATATACATATATACAATGCATTATTTGGCATTCAATATTATAGAGAAATAGGAAAATTGTAACATATCAATTAGTTAGCCGATAGGCTATTTTGTTTTAAGTTTCTGCTAGGATTTTCGTCAGCCCAGCTGCAAATTCAAGTTGTTGGTGATAGGGGTCTATCGAGCAGTGGGGAGGCCACCATTTTTTTAGTGTGGTGACATGGGCATTGGTAATTACATGGGTTGGTGGTGGCCGAGAATGGTGTGCTGGATACGGGGAATGCGAATAGCAAGCATTTGTTCACACGAGGCCCAATGTTCCCTGTCATTGCATGATGGTGGTAGATGAAGTAAATGCAATATTGAATACTAGTGTGTGGGAGGGTATACTTTCATGAAGTTGTATTGTCAGAAGAGCCATTCTAATGTTGGCTCGATAGCAAGCTATTGTTAAATTCGTCATGTTTGTCTCTACTTTTTAGAAAGTTTGAGGGTTTTAAAATTGTTGAGTTGTGGAATTAGTATGTCTGTTTGCATGGGTTTTTGGAAAAACTAAATTTATTGTGTATTTATTTCATTCTCTCGTTATTGTTCATTTTGATGGAAGGTTTGAGGGTTTGAACACTAATGTGCTATGTAATGTGTGAGCAAGTATATTGATTAAGTTGCATGGTCAAAAGAGTCATTGTGTTCTTGGGTTGACAATGGACTATAGTAAGATCCGTTGTTTGTGGTTCCCTGGTTAAAATTGTCAGGTTTTGCTACTTTTTGTGCTAGATTGGAGGGTTTTAAAGCTTTCATTCTTTGAAATCTATAAGTCATTTTAGATGGGTATTTTGTATATCTAGGTTCTTCCGTTAAAATGGTTAGGGTTGGTAATTTTATTTCCTAATTCTAGATTAAGATAGGAGTGATTGTATATATATGGATATACAGAGGGTTTGTTATTTGTTTGAAGTTTTCAAGGGGATTTTTCATCAGCCGATCCTTGAATAGTATTTGTTGTGTAAAAGGTGTGTTACAATTTCTCTATTTCTCTATAATATTGAATTCCACCAAATGTAGCCCGAATTATGTGGGTAATGTGTGAGGAAGTATATTCATTAAGTTGCATTATCAAAAGAGCTATTCTACTATTGGTTTCATAGTGGACTATTGTAAAAATAAAATTGTCGTCCTTTACTCCGTTTTATGGCAGATTGGAGGGTTTTAAAACTGTGGCATTGCGCAATATGTAGGTCATTTTACTTGGGTGTTTTGTATAAATGGTTTATTGATTTTTTATGTTAAAATTCTTCTTCTATGGAATTTGTAAGTCGTTCTCCATGGGTATCTATCATTCTAGTTTTGTATGGATGGAGAAATTTTGTTATAGAAGCACCCCTAAATCTACAAATGATCAATCTTCAACACTCATTAGTGGGGTTAGTTTATACAAATGAAAATCCCTGAATACTCCTATGAAATAACATATCAATTCTCCAAAATGCAACAAATAACAAGAATGAATAAAAGCATGACATGTACCTATTCCATAATGAACTAGTGTCACCAGTGGAAAGTGACCCTTTACCAATCATTGACAAAACTCAAATGATACAATGCCTTGAAGATGGAGTGAAGTAGACAAAATCAAATCTCAATTGAAGAGAGTAACTTTGCATAAGATTGTGGATGATTTGTTGAAGAATGAGGCTTCCACTTATAGATTCTCAAGTTGAAAGAGTGCTCAAAAGAGAGCAGTGTGGGATAAAGATTTGGCCAATATGAAGGAGCCACTTGTCACCTTGTGAGTGGATGGAGGATGTGAAATTTTTGGTCAATGTGCCAATAAATGAGATTGGTTGGCCTTTTCAAATTCAAATTTGGCTTTTTGGAGGAAGAAAAAGAGACTTTAATGCCAACTGGGGGACATGTAAGAGGGGAGATATTGCCATATTGGAAGGGAGAAGCCAACTTGTTTTCAAATTAAAACTTGAGGAATATTCTCCAAAGATTCTTTGTTGAGGGAAAATGATTATTTTAATAAATGAATTAAAATGCTTTAGTTGTGCAAGTGGGAAAATCTAGAGGATGTGATGGGTGATTTGATTAGATTTAATTAGGATTAGATTAATTAAGATGATGTTAGATGCTTTTGACCCATTTGACTTAAATACTTTGATTTATTTAAATCAAAAGGGATGGAATATGAATTTGAGATTTAATTTAATTAAAAATATATATATTTAATTAAAAGGGGGATGTGAGATAAAAGTTAATCAATTTGAAGGAGATGAACTTAGGAGATGGTTTATTTAATCCAAAGATGGATTGTTAGGATTTGATTAAAAAATGATCTATTTAATCAAATGAGATAATGATAGGCTTAAATTAAATAAAGTTAATTTATTCAATTTAAATGGATGATCCTTAGAGATTGAATTAAATAGACCTGATTTATTTGATGAATGGATTTAGTGAGCTTGATTTATTTAATGAGTGGATGAATATGAATTTAATTAAGTGCATAATGCTGATTTCACATGTCTACATTTTTCCCCTCTTTGAAGCAATGTACTTGTTGCATTGGTTCAAAGAATAAACTTGTCGCGATCAAAATTCAGAAAATTTCTAATTTTTTTGGATGCCTAAGTGGAAAGAAGTACACTGGTACATTTCCCCCTTGAGAGATCGAGCAAAAATATATGATTTGAGGGTCGATTTCATGATAAAGAGCTTCAATAGGGACATATGGATGGTTATGATGATGCAAATGAGATGATTTTAAGATGCTTGGAATAGCCAATCTATATTATCCTAAACAACTTAAAATGAAGATGCAATGCATGTGAGATGGATGAGATGGATGATGTGATATACTATGATTATACATTAGATGATTTATAGAAATGGATGGTTTGTGGATGCACATATGGATGGTTGTGATGATGATGCAAATGAGATGGTTTCAAGATGCTTAGAATAAACAATCTATATTATCCTAAACAACTTAAATGATGATATAATGCATATGAAATGATTGTAGAATGTTGATGGTTTGTGGATGTAGGATGGATGCACTAGTGATGATGATTAACTATTCATGATGTGATGCTAGTGCGGAGAATAAGAAATGAGAAATGAGATGATGATAAGAGGATCCAACAAGCCAACTTTATGTGAGATGATGATGAGAAATGGATGATTTGCTTATCAAGAATTGGGATTTTAAAAGGGTCACTTACCTTATGTTTGATAACATGCAGAAGCACGATGCATCAAGGTATAAAGGACTAGGATGGTGTTGCACTTAGTGTGATGGAATTTCACTTGACAAATAGATAGGAGTATTCTTGTTCACACCTAACATACAAAAACCTTGCTAGGATGCACTTTAGAAGTGTCAAACACCTTAGACCAAAAAATGGAAAGGTATAACCTATCAATTCAATAGTCAACAAATTTACCAAAACACCCTCCATACATATCTAACAAAGAAAGTATTTGCCAAGGTTATTCTCCTAGAACGTCCAACAAGCACAATAGATGAAAGATAATGATCGTTGCCACATTCCTTTCTCTCTTAATCATTTTGAGTAGACATCATTGAGAGGTCATTGGGATGAGTGCAATAAGATAAATCAAAAGAAAAGATCAATTATACAAACAAGCCAATTTTCTTCATACCTTTAGCCAAAGGGATGTGTTTTGATAGGATAAGAATCCAAGGTAATATCCAAAATGATTCCCATTGTCAGAATGATATATCCTAGGACATGTATTATATAGGATGATGATGGGTTGATAAGTTGATTGATAGGTTGTTGATATAAGGTTGAATGAAATGTTTGAAAATGATCAAGAGTTTGATTTTGTGTTTAACAATTTGTTGCTTCAATTTTGATTTTGTGTTTGAAGTTTGCTTTTGTTGATTGTTGTGGTTGTTTCTATTTGTATTGCCAAAGGATGAAGGTGATGATCAGTTTATTATGGATGATTGATTATTACACGTGAAAGTGAAACATGATGGATGGATTTTTTAAAATATTTGGATTGTTTTATGTTTTTGGAATGTTTTGAGACTATTTTTTGGTATTTTCAATATTTTACAAATGTTTTTATTTTTGATTTGTCGAATGTTTTGGGGTTTTCTAAGATTTTATGAATGTTTTTGGATTTTGTGTTTTTTGATTTTTTTTGGATTTTAGTGTCTTGGGGGCTAATTAAAGATTAGCCTTTCCTACGTTTAAGCTCAGAGACAACGTAGCTAGGATTCCATGTTTTCAAAATTTTCTATTTTTTGTGAGTGTTTTTTTATTTTGATATGACATGTTTTGGATGTTTTTGGATTTTTTGCATGATTTTGATGATTTGGATAAGGATGTGTCTAATGCTATCAGTGCTATGTTTTGGGATTTTGTTGAAAATCAAGCTAAGGTTGATCAATTGGATCGATGGATTGATGATGATAACATTGTTGAGGATACACAACAATGCAAGGATAGTGTTATGCAACACAAGGATATCCCAAGATGATGATTTTTTGATTGGATTTGATTGATCATGATTGATGAAGCTTGATTTGTAAAAAAAATTGTTCGAATTATTTGATATGATGTTTGAAACATGCATTAGATGTGACTGATAGTGATTGTTTGGATCGATATTCGATTGAAGATAACACTTGATAAGGAACATCTTCTTGTCAAAATATGCTATGGGATAGTGATTTGGATTTTTGCTCACAAGTGGTGGACCAATTTTATTTCACATTTGCCAATGTTCGGATCACCACATAAGTTGGAGGATATAACTCAAGATTTATTCCTAAAGCAAGATGTAAATATATGCCCCCAGTGTCTAGCAATGTATGGAATGTGATGGGTGGATGCTCAAATAAGTTTATGGATGGATGGATATGGATCAAATTACAATAAGATAAGGTGTTCAGATAGAGGATGCTCATTTGGATAATGTTTCATGGCTCAGATAATGTTGGGTAGGATAGGATCAATGAAAATGACCCATGTCAAGATGTTTATCATAATCAAGTGTAAAGTGTGCACCAAATTTTTTAACAAGATCAAGATAACTCAGAAAATGGATGCAGATATATGAAAATGGATTGGATAAATGGTTCATGGATGAATGGATTTATGATGGATGAGATGGATGGAATGTTGTATTTATTATGGATGGGATGAGATGCTTTCATCTAAACTAGCATACGTAGATGCTTGATTCTACACATGATGCCTATTTGCTAGGTTTTCATCATGGTACCTATCCAAAGCGCCACTGTAGTGGTTTTCACTAGAGGACATTTTTTTATCTTTACTATTTTCATGATTTTTGGGTTTATTTTTCTTTTGGATTTTCACTTTTTTTTTATTTTTTTTTTAATTTTTATGAAAGATTTTAAGCTCATGCCAAACCACCTTGTGGTGTTGACATAGACACTTCTGTCATAATGTTCCATTGATATCTTTCCTGAAGAAGCTACTTTGCTAAGATATATGCACTTGAATGCAACTTTCTAGATTCTTGATCTGCTTTATCAATACTAGGATTAACTTTGTCTCTATGCACACGTCACGATAGAGTGCCTTCAGAATCCTTATGATGAAGGGCCATTTCCAATACATGGTGGTTTGGGAATTAGATATCATGTGTGGAGGTGTGGATGGAGTGTGTTTAGGGATAGGAGATGGATTGGTTGACAGTTTGGAATCTTTGACTCTCCAAACTTGGGAAGATGAGCAATGATGGGTAGATAGGGAAGTGTGCATGGAATTAGGACCAACTACTTGACACATTTTGTACATTGCTTGGGAAGCTTGATTTTTTTTTTTTGGACATCTTTGATGGATACTTTTCCCTTTTTAATTTTCCGCCATAGTTTCTTTGACTGATGGAGTTTGATAGGGATAATTTTCCTTTGTATTCTTTGGTATCCACTTGCATTTGATTTGTCCCTTATGCTTCCTTGTTTCTTTTTCTTTGATAATGTTCTTCATGCTTTGATTAAAATATTTCTTTTGATGTTCATCCCAATTCATTGATGGGGTGATGGGTGGATGAAGATTCATGATGTGGCTGGTTGTAGTATTGGCATTGGTTTTACCATAAAGATTCTTCATGCTCCCTATGTTGATGTTTACTTGAGACATAGTTGCCCCCAGTATTATGGAATTATTACCTTCATGCTTTTATTTTTCCTATTTTGAGATGTCTTGTTCAATAAGTACTCTCTAATAAATGATCACTACATATGATGTTGTTTCAATTCACTGCTATGCTAACCCTAGAATGTCCTATTCTATTTGACCTATTTCTTTGAGGCGATAAAGATGGATATCTTCATACATGTTTTCCTTAGTATGAAATTGGGATATATCTAATCCTGATGTTGAAAAATTAGTTTGATTATAGGAATCAATAACTTTCTCTTTTTATGTAATAGTGTCAGGAGTAAAGGAATCCTATTCTGAATGAAGATCGTCTATGTGTCCATTCACCGAAAGAATCTCATGGTTAGATGGAGGAGTATGTGCTATATGGATGTGATCATCATTTGCAACATCTTGTATAGATAGGAGAGTATTCATTAGATCATTATAGTATCTCAGAGATACAAATTCTTGATTTTGACTAATTTTGGGATTGCTTCCAACATGCTTTGGTTCAAGTTCCTCACATGGGTCAGTTTCAAATGATGGATTTCTTACAAAGGGTTCTTGGATATCATCATTAGGCATGGTAAGTGGTTCAATATCCTCTTGATCTTTGAGTGGACTTGGATCAAGTGTTGAGTTGAGGATTCCTTCATTATCTATAACTATGAGGTCAAAGGGGGTCAATATGTCTTGGAAAGGACCATTGCTAGACTTTGGTGAAAGATTTTGATCATGCTTTGGAATAAATTTTTGAGATATGTCCTCTAACTCATAAGGCGATGTAGAGACATTTTAAATATTATCATTGGTCGATGGATTGTGCATTATGTCAATAGAATCAAATAATTCTAACACTCCTTGAGATAGATCACTAAAAAGTGGCTCTTGATGTACGGTGAGTTGATCATCGGATGGGGTAGAAACCACTTCAATGTGCTCCTTAATTGAGATATCTTGATCATTGTTTTCAACAATTGTGGTAGAGAGATTGTGAATGTCTTCAACCAT
This sequence comes from Sequoia sempervirens, assembly GCA_007258455.2. Lineage (NCBI taxonomy): Eukaryota > Viridiplantae > Streptophyta > Pinopsida > Cupressales > Cupressaceae > Sequoia > Sequoia sempervirens. Next base: position 67,771,484 of record VDFB02000002.1, read on the forward strand.
ATGGTCAAGTGATGTTGACATTTCTTGGATTGGATCATTGTTGGTTGGTGGATTTTCACCATGATTGAAAAGTGACTCTTGACATATGTTGATTTGATCATTCTAGGATAAGGTAGACATAGCTTCAAGGTGCTCAGTGGTGGATTTATCTTGATCCTTGTTCTCAACAGTTGTGGTGGAGAGATTTCCAATGCTATCATTGTCTCCAATAGTGATTATCTTTTGATCAATAAGGTATTGGATGATATTTTTGAATCGAATAAACCTTGATGTTGTGTGTCCATTTTTTTTGTGGAAGCCACAAAAGTAATTCTCGTTATACCCTAGTGCTTTAACTAAGGACTCTTGATAATCCTAATAAATAGGGAGTTTAATGAGATTTTCTTGTGTCAACTGTTGCATGATCAATTTGATGAGTCCCCCAAGTGGTGTGTATTTTCACTTATTACCTTGTGAGATTTGACCTTGTGGTGATTGATTTGGGAGTTGAATTTGTTGATGTGGTCGATCTTGACATCTAACTTCTTGACATTGGAGATATTGTTCTTGGTGTGGTTTTGGACACAACTCAGTGCTTTGATGGCATGGTTCAACCAAATGAAGAGTGTACTGATTTTGGAGTAAAGATATCTCTTGGCTCAATAATTCAATTATTTTGGCATGTGAAGAAAGTTGCTCTAGAAAAATTTGATCTTGATTTTGATTTTGAATCCCTTGATTTGGCTTTTGTTCAAGCATATTTGGGATGTACACTTGTGGTGTTCACATGGGATCATCGACAAATTGGTTTTGGACAATGTTCTGATTTGGGATGATGTTTTGATTTGGCATGATAGGTTGAAATTTAACATTGTGGTTGGGAATCACATTGCCTTGATTTAGGTAACTTTGATTTTGCATGATGTTACCTTGATTTGGATTAATACATGGATTCATTATCATCTTGTTTGGAATTTGAACATTGGTATGATTTGCAAACATATTTACCCCAAAGTTTACTAAGTGTGTATTTGAAATGTTCATGTTTGGTAAAGTTGTACTTGGTATATTCACATTTGACATGTATGGATTTGGCGGGATAATGTTGTTTGTTTGAAGACTCATGCCTTGATTGTTTGGTTGATAGATTTGTGGGTTTGAACTCGGATTTAAATCTATCATCAGGAAAAGTGTTCCAAAAAATTTATTGGGCATACTCATATTTGTTGTACCATCAAGGTTTGTAGGAGATAATGATCCCATGTACAGATTGCATAGATGTGAGTGTTGATAATCAATTGGAATTGTAAGGTTTTGAAATTTTAGTTGACTTGGATTACTCATGATGTATGGATCAAGTTTATATTCCATGTTCCTCTTGTGTTTTGACCTTGTTGACCTCTAAGGTGTTTAGGACCAATGATGAAAGAGGTGAATGTTTAGGAACTTTGGATCAATGCTAGGCTTTATGATTTGATTTTGATTGGTTTGATTGGATTTGGATAATGGACTTGTAAACCATAAGATGTTAGATGTGATCTTAGGATGAACTTCTTTAAAGGATTGCTAATTCAATTAAATGTATGAGAAAGGATGCATTCCCCTACACCTAACTAAACAAGGTGATTTTTTATTTTGATGATTTACCCAAGTCTAGAATGATGTTTCGAAAGATCTTTTGTTGGATGGAGATGATAAATGTTTGGGGTGGATTAAGTGTTTAATTTGATCCTAAATGAACCTAAAAATGACTTGTTTACTAGACCAAGATAGTGAAGAACATGCCTTTCTCTAAGAGTAATTCAAAATCAAAAGACCAATTTTTACATGAAAACCATATGACCAAAAGATGCCAATCACATGTGTGGGGTCCAATTGATTTAATATTTTCTTAATGGAATCTTTTTACCACAAACACTTCTTGATTAGCTTTCAAAACTAGATGTCCAATGTCCTAATTATCTTTCATCCCACAAAGTGCATTATGTGGAAATCGAGGAAATCAAGGCAAAGGTTTCCTAATTTTGACCTTAGTAGGAGAAAATTGAGATGAAATCCAAATGCTTATAAGCCTCTAAGGATTAAATCCCAAGGGAAAACAATAACATGTGAATTCATTCAAGGATATTTGCTTCTCCTAAAGGGTTTGAGATTTGATGCTCATGTTGAATGTTGGTTTTCCAATGTTTTTGATCAAGAAACATGTTTTAATTTCAAGAACAAGCACAACTTTATGGATATGAAAGACAATATTTTTTGAGTCCCCACTTGGACAAGTCTAGCTACACTTATCTTTAACAAATGATTAGATGCTTGACCCCACTAGCTCCCCTCCATGGAACTTACTTATACAAGGTAGCCAGGCATCAATACCCATGAAACTCCCAAGGCATACTCTCCATTTCTACTAAAAATCATAAAAGTGTGGGGTGACATTAGAATGACTGTTCTTGCACCAACAAATAGATCAAGGATTTTGAAAATTTATAAACAAGGGTTTTAGTTTGGAATTTCCATTCGTAGGAGTTGATCCAGTGTGGTGAGAGACCATTGTTGCCCTTCTTGTCGGAGCCAACTGCATGATACTAGTGTTTATTTCAATACCCACATTTATATCCTGGCTAGAAATACTCTCAGGTTTAGAGTGTTACCGGTTGAGTCGTTTCCTTGGGTGACTACATTTTCCCCAATGCAAGCCCTCTAAGATAAACAAAAGTGAGTAAACATATTCATAGTTCGATCAATCTTCATTTAGAAATAAAGGGAGAACATATGCAATAGGTTTACTCACACTCGCACAATGTTTTGTTCAATTTTTTAAACCCAAAATGAAGTGTGGAGGTGATTATTTTATCTCAACCTAAGATCACAAAAAAGGCCTAGGTATGTACAAGATCATGATGGGCCAAAAAGTGGCAATATGATGGGTATGCGGCTAATGACTATTTTTTTTTCCCAAAATTGATGAAACGAAAAGGGTTTTTAAAGGAGATTCTCAGCTTTATACTAATATAAATTATGCTTTACTTTGAATTTAATAAGTAATTATTATTATTTTTCTATTCAAATTACAACTAAAGTCCTGATTGATAGGTCGATTGAAAAACATCTATAGCTTTCAAACGGTATCACATTTTTTGAATCCAAAACATGCATCACATTTTATTCTTTGCATACTATAGGATTAAAAAAATAAAAATTGAATTTCATGAAGTTTTGACCAAGTTAAGGTGGTCAGACATACGAGTTTTTATATTTTTTAAAAAGTTGTAATAAAAAATTCATAATTAATTATTTACTTAGAAAAAAATTACAAATAAATATGCATCACATTAGGGCATGAGTCCTCTACTTATATCTAAAATATTATAAAAAATTATTATCATTTTATTATGGTTAGGTGGTCAGACAGACACCTACTTTTTATTTTTTCCTTAAAATTTCAGTACCACTACATTGAAATTTCAAATTTTCACCAAATAGATTTTTTGTTTTTTTAAACAAGCCTAGTAGTTTCCTACATATTTTTGAAATAATATAGATAACTTATTCAAATTTTTATGTCAAGTTTCCTAACTCTGATTTTTCTAAATTTTTTGCCACTTAAGGGCCTATTTTTTCCATGATGATCCTACACATACCCGCCTTTTGATTCTAAATATCACTGAAAAGCATGAGAGAAGCACATACATCCTTTTCAATGATGTTAGTTTAAGTAAGAAATTAAAAAAAAAAGTTGCACATGTTCATTTTAAGTTCACAAAGCAATAATTTTGGTTCATTTTAAAGCACCAAAATGAGTTTTGAAAGTTTTCTTGTTCAAATTTTTAACCTCAAACAAAAATCTAGTCAATTTTCCTAAAGTTAATTTTAACCCCTATGCAATCAAAATTTGAAAGCTTTTGAAATGTTCATTTTTAGAGCCCAAAAATAAATGAGTTAGTCTAAAACAAAAAATTAAAGCATGCGACATAAGCTCAAAGCATTTAAAAAAAACTTTATGTATTTTCAGTTTCAATGCTCAAATCCTTAACTCTGATCTTGCTTTCATTTTTGCTCAACTCCAATGCTTGATTCCAATGTCAAATTCACCTATTTCCTATAAAAATCATCATGAAAAATAAGATTCATTAGTAATAACTTAATATGATGGATATAGTTTCAAGTATAATGAATTTCCAAACTAAATAAGAAAACTATTCTTAGAAACAAGTGTTTTGAGAGATAAAAAGGGAAAATAGTTCACTTAGTTATTAAAAATAACTTATAAAGCATTCTCCTTCTACTTTTAGCTTATGAATATAATTTTTTCTAAACAAATTCAAGGCTATTTTTATGATTTGCTTGTTTCAATAAATATCATTTTCTAAAAAGAAAATCTACATCGCCCATACTCAAATCATTTTTATGCAAAGTCAAATAAAACATCAAATCTCATAATTTGGACAACTGGCTACAAATTCAATGTCTATGAGTTGATAGTTTTAGATGCATTCCAACTATAATAATAAATGATGGTATGGGCCACTTGTAGTCGAAGATATAATCTTCAATGAGTTACATTTGGTCAAGCAAGCTTAGAAAGCATGGATACAAAAATTAAAAGATGGAGAACTTCAAAAAATGAGCATGTAGATAAGTCTTCTAAATATTTGATGGTACGCATGAAAAAGAAAAACAAAACCTTATTAGATGCACCAAAATAACTTTAAGAAGTTTTAATGCTGTGGATATTAGACAAAGAGCAATCATACGTGCAATTCCTAGCAGGCTAATGAAAAGTCACTTTCAAATATATATATAAAAAGGCACACAACTCCAAAGATCTATCCATAACCTATTTAAACAATATTTCTTTCCATTGCCTTGCTCTCTGGCTTGGTGCTTTTTTGACCTGTAGGTTAGAGACTCAAATCCTTGACTATAAAGTTTGAAAAAAATGCAGATTTGATTATATTTTTGCGCATTAAATGAATAATGTCTCTTCTTTATAAACTCCTAGATAAGGCGTATAGATTAGTTGATAGAATCATTCAAAGAAATTTGAAAACTTATGTGTTGTGATCAATGCCTAATGATATCCCTACAATATGTTTGGCATATAATGCGCTGTCCAACTAATGTAAATGTTATTAATTTCATAATAGATTTGAATGGAGATTGCACAAGCATAAGGAAGGTGTGTGAACTAATAGACAAAGTGCCTATGTTTAGAATGCACAATCATAGGCAAGGCATGGGAACTATTGGTCAGAAACAGGGGAAAAATGTTTGTGTGTAAAATGTGTAAGCATAGGCAAGGCGTGTGAACCATTGGACAAAATTTTTGTGTGTAAAACATGTAAAAATAGGCAAGGCGTGTGAACCATTAGACAAAACATTTGTGTGTAGAATGTGTAAGCATAGGAAAGGCATGTGAACTACTGGAAAAAATACTTGTATGAAATGTAATCTCATGGAATGCTATGAAAGATGAATCTGTGAGAAAAAAGATTCATTGAATAGGCAGAAGAAATTCTCAATCAAATGCTATTGGCTAGTATAAAGCTACATTCTTCAACCTTTAACACGCCTCCTCCCCTACAAAAAAAAAAAGAGAATAGAGTAGATTTTTGGAGGATTAAAAAAAAACAGGATTTCAAATGCTAATAATTTAATAGTGATATTTGTGAGAATGGAAGGCAATGATAGTTAATGGCATAGAACATATTTTAGATAGCAATATCTAAATATCAAAGGCATGCAGTAGCAACCCCTCTTCTACAACATTTCCCGAAATCCAAGGCTTCATAAGCAATCTATGCCAATACAATTTGAACAAACCACTTTGTTTGAATTGATGAGGACCAAAAATAAGTAAATCAACTATTGAAATCCTACAATAAAATCACCACCAATTTCTCTTAAAGAAAGATCATGATCTTACCAATTGAATCAAATAGATTACAGATTGAATTCACAAATAGCTTCTTCTTTCCTTTCTTTTTCTTTTTTTAAACAAAATACATAAGAAAATAAATAGCTAAAATACATATTAAATACATAAATCAAGCCCTCCTTCTAGAGCCATAATGAAGCACGGACCCTAAATTTTCAAATGACCAATCTTCAACACTCATTAGTGGGGTTAGTTTATACAAATGTAAATCCATGAATACTCCTATGAAATAACATATCAATGCTCCAAAATACAACAAATAACAAGAATGAATAAAAGCATGACATGTACCTATTCCATAGTGGATTGGTGTCACTTGTGCAAAGTGACCCTTTCCCAATCCTTGAAAAAACTCAAATAATACAATGCCTTGAAGATGGAGTGAAGTAGACAAAATCAACTCTCAATTGAAGAGAGTAACTTTGCATAAGATTGTGGATGATTTGTTGAAGAATGAGGCTTCTACTTATAGATTCCCAAGTTTAAAGAGTGCTCAAAAGAGAGCAATGTGGGATAAAGATTTGGACAAAAAGGAGCCACTTGTCACCTTGTGAGTGGATGGAGGATGTGCAAGTTTTGGTCAATGTGCCAATAAATGAGATTGGTTGGCCTTTTCAAATTCAAATTTGGCTAGTTGGAGGGAGAAACAGAGACTTTAATGTCAAGTGGGGGACATGTAAGAGGGGAGTTATTGCCATGTTGGATGGGACAAGTCAACTTGTTTTCAAATTAAAACTTGAGGAATTTCTCCAAATATGCTTTATTGAGGCAAAATGATGATTTTAATAAATGAATTAAAATGCTTTATTTGTGCAAGTGGGAAAATCTAGAGGATGTGATGGGTGATTTGATTAGATTTAATCAGGATTATATTAATTAAGATGATGTTAGATGTTTTTGACCCATTTGACTTAAATACTTTGATTTATTTAAATCAAAAGGGATGGAATATGAATTTTAGATTTAATTAAATAAACTTTGGTTTATTTAATTAAAACGGGCATGTGAGATAAACATTAATAAATTTGAAGGAGATGAAATTAGTAGATGGTTTATTTAATCCAAAGATGGAATGTTAGGATTTGATTAAAAATTGATCTATTTAATCAAATGAGATAATGATAGGCTTAAATTAAATAAAGTTAATTTATTCAATTTAAATGGATGATCCTTGGAGATTTAATTAAATAGACCTGATTTATTTGATGAATTGATTTAGTGAGCTTGATTTATTTAATGAGCAGATGAATATGAATTTAATTAAGTTCCTAATGCTAATTTCACGTGTCTATAGTTATTTGTTTGAAGTTTCTGACGGGATTTCTGTCAGTGGAGCTGTAAACAAGAGTTTTCATTTTTTGTTATTTGTTTGAAGGTTCCAAGAGGATTTTCATTAGTCGAGCCTTGAATAGTATTTTTTTGTTATTTGTTTAAAGTTTTCGATGGTATTTTCGTCAGTCTAGCCTTGAATAGTATTTGTTGTGTACTAGGTCTGTTACATTTTTTTTGTTTCGAGATATAAATATTTAATTCCACTAAATGTAGCTTGGATTTTGTGTGTAATGTGTGAGGAAGTATATTGATTTAGTTTCATTATTGAAAGAGCTATTGTGCTATTGGTTGCATAGTGGAATACTATAAAAATGAAATTGTTTGCCTTTGCTCTGTTTTATGGCAGATTGGAGGGTTTAAAAACTGTGGTGCTACATAATATGTAGGTCATTTTACTTGGGGGTTTGTATAAATGGTTTATTTATTGCCTATGTTAAAAATATTTTTCTTTGGAATCTATAAGTCATTCTCCATGGATGTCTATCCTTATGGTTTTGTATGAATGGAGAAATTGGAAATATATAGATATGTAGAGTGTTTGTTATTTGTTTGAATTTTTCTATGGGATTTCGATCAGTTGAGCCATGAACAAGATTATTTTATGTTTAACCTCAGAGACAAAAATATATAACAAGAAAATATTAACAATAAATTAATCATCTATGCAAAACACCCATGTAGAAAAGAGTATAACCCCACAAACTTGATTGAAAATTCAAGCTACATTACCTCACACTAAATATTATAGAGAAATAGATAAATTCTAAAAGAGGTATTAGAATAACACTAATGTAGTTGGAGTCTTGAGCAAGAAGACAATAACAATAAATTAATTATTTATGCAAAACACCCATGTATAAAAGACTATAACCCCACAAGCTTCATTGAAGATGAAAACCACAACATGTGTATGGCAGGAAAGATGCAAAGAGTATATATATGTGTCTACAATAACACAGTAATTTTGTTGAATGTCTATTGTATTTGTCCAACATTATAAAGTAAATAATTTAGAACTATTGCAGTTAGATATTTTTACTTTTAGCTAAAAAAACAACAATGTGAAATGTAACCACAAAGATGGACATCTCCATCGAGAAAAACTGATGACATCCCAGTGAGCCAGCCTAGGCACTAAAAAATCCAATTCATGGTTGAATTGACAACCATCCCAACACCAACTTCAAACAAAAATAGCCTATGGGCTAATAAATGTTTATACATCTGTTTATATATGTATATATGGATAAACACCATACATACATACATACATACATACATACATACATACATACATATATGGGTGTGTGTGTGTGTGTAGATATGTAGAGACATATGTAAACTATATGTATGTATGTATGTATGTGTAGACACAAGAAATTAAAATCGTGCACCAAATTCACGTTCATCTGCTCATTAACAAATCAAATGTAGCAAATCCATTCATTAGGTAAATCAGGTTTATTTAATCTCTAAGTATTATCCACTTAAATTTAATAAATTAACTTTATTTTATTTATGCCTATCATTCCCTCTTTGATTAAATAAATTAAGACTTTATTTAATTGAAATCCAAGTCATATTTCTCCCTCTTGATTTAAATAAATCAAAATATTCAACTCAAATGGGTCAAACATCCTAATCATCATTAAGTTAACCAAATCTTGATTAACCTAACCTAACCACCAATCACATCCTCTAGACATTCCCACTTGCACCGATAAATCAATTTATTGATTTATTAAAATCAACATTTTTCATCAACATGACATCTTTGAGGAATATTCCCTCAAGTTTGAATTCAAAATCAAGTGGAAATGTACATCCAACAAAGAAACTAATGTGTCTTACATGTCCCTTGCACAAGTCAAACTCATCATTTACTCTCAAATTTAAATTTGAAATCTCCCTCTCTTGGGCACATTTCCCAAATCTTGCACATCCCTCAACCTATGGTAGGTTGACAAGTGGCCTCTTCTCATTGGTGGATATTTAGTTCCACATCCTCCACGTTTGGCATTATTTTATCACTTTTGGCCATAAATAGAGGTATCCTCTATTGTTCAAATCCTCCACAATCACTCATGTAAAGTCACTCTCTTTAGGAGAACTGATTTTTCCCACCATCACTCCATCATCATCAAGGCATTTCATCATTTAGCTTATCTATCAAGGATTGGGAAAGGGATATATTCAACAATAGCACCAATCCACTATGAGATAAAGTGTTGATTATGCTTTTATATGCTTGCAATTTAGTGGTCTTTGTTCTAATTAGTTTGCATATCTTAGCATAGTCAAGTATTTCATAGGAATCTTAGATTAGATTATTTTGAATTGACTAACAGCTAACTATGGTCATTTTTTTTATGTAAGGCTAATTTAAGGTTTACATATGGTGCTAGAGGGAGGGGTTACTTACAATAAACTATATATTGTCTCTTATCATATTCCTTGTGCAGGGGTTCAAATCAGTTAGAATTAAAATTGATACTTATTACAAATACGGGTATCAATTCTGATGTTTTTTTTTTGCTATGATTACTTTTTATCATTCCTCTTCTTCTAACTATTCACTTTTTGCATGTTTTTGGTATGCACTTGCTATTCACCTTTTGTGCATTTTTTGGTCTGCACTTTGCATTCACTGTTTTGCACATTTTTCTTTACCAAAACTTGAATCAATAAATGTTAATAGCCATTCTCAAAGGTCGTGCCCTATGAACCTGTACTTTCATAGTCACATCCATTCCAAAATTGTAATGTGAGTGGGAAGGCTTTTTAGGGGTGCGGTGAGCAATTTTTTTTTCTTTAGGAGCAGTGAGCAGTTCTTACTGCTTATGTTGTTGTCTGTAGTCTATCTCTATAAAAAAAAATGTTGGAGTCTATCATTTCCATCGAAAGAATAGCGTTTTCTATCTGTTGCTTATGAAACTTGTTTGAAAATGTCTCTTGCCAGAAGTGAACTACAGGGAAATATAATCCTTCTATTTTTATTTATGACTTTCCATTATTAGAATAAGACAGATTGATGTTGAGTTGTGTTGACAATCCTTTCATTTTAACATACTGTCCATCCTTTCAATTTCATCTGACAGTGCTGAGTTGTGCTAACACTTTTTTACTATGTATGAGATAAATGCTCACATGTGGCACTTTCCTTGTACCTATGCATCTGAACTAGGATTTGGATTAATTTGAAGAAACTCCACCTTCTCATGTATTTGGTCCACACTGTCCATGTCTGATGCCATCTTATCCCTACTTTCTTAGCATTTTTTATTGCTACTGCTAACACAAGCCAGTTCCACCATTGCTATCAGCCAGAAGGTCTCAATATTAGACCCCAAAATCCAATGTGTATCATCCTCGTCACTTGAAAGTCATCCCCAACTCCATATCTAATTTGTGTCTTGACAGAACATGAAAGCTCCAGTCCAATTCTTTATTGTGTTTGAGATAAATGCTCTAATGTGGTGAATTACATAGCAAACAAGAGTGGAATTTTGTGTATCATTGGGGGGTGAAAAGATGAAAGCATGGGAAGATCATGTGATGTTCTCATGTAGCTGTAGCTCAAACAAATTTTAGATCACCTTTTTTGTGCATCATTCAAAGCACTTCATATCCGCTACTCTGTACTTTGCACTCCCTACAAAAAGACATTTATTTTTCATTGAATGATGGGAGATTTGAATGTATCTAATCGGCTACTCAGAAGTGTGTGGGTTTTTCAATACGCAGCCAACCACAAAGCTTTTTTGTCTTTAATATGCAATAGTTTACAGTGAACCTAATTGTCCTCTTGTCGCGCACTTTGACTTCTTAGTAGACACTTGGGTATGTACAGGATCATCATGGGAAAAATAGGCCCTTAAGTGGCAAAAAATTCAGAAAAAACAAACTTAGGCAACTTCACATAAAAATTTGAATAAGTTCTCTATATTATTTCAAAAATATGTAACAATATAATTTGTAGAAAATTTAATATAGTTTCTAAAATACTAGGTTTATTTTTATTTTTTTAAAATCTATTTGGTGAAAATTTGAAATTTCAATGCAATAGTACTTAAATATTAGGGAAAAAATAAGAAGTAGGTGTCTGTCTGACCACCCTAACCGCAATAAAATGATAATATTTTTTCATAAGATTTTAGACATAAATAGAGGACCCATGTTCAAATTTGATGCATTATTTTTGTAATTTTTTTCCAAGTAAATAATTAATTATTATTTTTTTATGATAACTTAAAAAAAAAAACTTGTATGTCTGACCACCTTAACATGGTCAAAACTTCATGAACTTTAATTTTTCTTTTTTTAATCCTATAGTATGCGAAGCATAGAATGTGATGCATGTTTTAGATTCAAAAAATGTTATACCATTTGAAAGCTATAGGTGTTTTTCAACCAGCCTACCAATCAGGACTTTAGTCATAATTCAAATAGAAAATGAATGAAGCTAAGAATCTCCTTTAAAAACCCTTTTCATTTCATCAATTTTGGGTAAAAAAGGTCGTCAGCCACATACACTACAAATACCTATCATATTGCCACTTTTTGGCCCATCATGATCCTGCATATACCCACCTGCCAATTGCATTTACTTTGAGAATTTTCTGTCTTACGGGCCAGACATTCAATAAAAAATGTGGTTCTTTGAAAGCATTGGTGATGGCATAGGAAAAGGAGTTGGTGGTGGTATCTAGCATTTCCTGACTTTACTTTACACTTGCTAATTGCATCACTTTAAAAGCTTTCTTTTTTGCATTGGGGCATGGTTGGAGCTTGCCAAATACGCTAGTTTGAAAGTCTTCTCTTTCTATAAAAATTTATGGTCACTTCCTTACATTTGAAAGTTTTTCTTAGCACGTGTCCTTTACACCTATTGATTAGATACATATGCTAGCATAGTTGGCACAAAGTTGTAATGAACAAATCAAGCTACACCATGTGTTCAAATAATAGATTTTATTCTATTTTGATTTATTTTGTGTGTGTGAGTAAATTGTCATATTTTGGCATAGTTAATTAGAAAGATCTTAACTGCAAATAATCTTCTATTCAGCTACCATAATAAAGAGCGAACGTGGGTAAAGGATTGTTCAAGCATATGTTGACTGGAAGAGTGGATTTGAAGTTACCTTGTGTCATTAATGCATCTACTTTTATTAAACATTCAATATAGATTGGAAATCTTTGTTGCAAGCTACCATACTTTTGCTTGTATTATGAAGATCCTCTAGCTAAGCGTTGTATGTTTATAAATTTTTTGTAGGCTAAGTGGAGGGGATTTGAAAATATCACTTAAATTGTTGTAAATCTTTGCTTCATTTTTGAAATCATTAAATACAAATTGAAGTTAATTAAACAAATCCTCACATGCTTACATTCTTCTTTTTTCATTTTATATAGGTGGAAACAAAGGAATAACAAATTAGGTCTGAAGGAAAGCAAAAGGATAGCGAAAGACAACAAAGGTACAAAGGAAATGAAGGAAAACAAAGAAAAAAAAAAGAAAATAAGGAAAGTGAAGAATGAGGAGGATATTTTGAAAAATCAAAGTGTTTTTAAATGGCTTAAGTGTATGTTTAACACTTTTTCATGAATTTTCCATCTCTTCTTTCTTAGACACTAATTTTCGTTTGGGTTTAAAAAGAATTTTCAATTTCATCTTGCAAAGGCTAAAACAAACTTTAGGATCACAAATTACTAGATTTTGTTTCTTAGATTAACAATTGAACAAAGTGTCTCTCACTCATCTTTTGGTGCTTAAAAAGAACTCACATTTTTCTTTGTGGATTTAAAAACAACAAATGCAAAATTTGTTCTTCGTGAAAGCTTACTTAAACTAAAGGCATTGAAAAAGGATGTATGCACTTCTCTCATGCCTTATAGTGATCTTGAGAATCAAAAGGCCTTTTTCATGTCTTTAGGGTGAGACAAAGCAATTTTTATTTTTATTCAAGGGCTAAACGCTTTTGACCGGAGCTATGAACCATAATACAACCATTCAACAATACCACCCCAATGGGGTTTGAACCTTGGTGGTAAGAAAAACAATGCCACCTTTAAACCAACACACCATGCCAATACCGGCAAAGACAAAGCAATTAACTCCACACTTTGATTTGGGTTTAAAATTGAACAAGATATTGTGCGAGTGTGAGTGGGGGCATTATCATGTATATTCTCTCTCTTTGTTGCCATCAAAGATTGATTGAGTCGTGGATCTTGTCCTTACTCACTTTTGTTTATCCTAGAGGGCTTGCCTTGGTGAAAAAGTACTCACCCAAGGGAACGACTCAACCGGTAACACTCCAAAGCCAATCAAATTTCCAGCCAGGATATAAATGTGGGTATTGGAGTAAATACCAGTATCATGTGGTTGGCTCCCACAAGATGGATCTAAAAGGTGACTCTCACCGTATGGGTCAATCTCCACAAATGGAAAGTCTGAAATAGAACCCTTGTTTTGTAGTGACCATTCATCCATTGAGCGAGTTTATCGAAGTGTTGTATTGGAACTTAGATTCCAAGAAGTTACTTGCCATGTCCGATCTTGGTTAAAGTATAGAGGTTAAAACTGGTCGCGCCCACAAAAGGATATAAAAGTCATGGAAAATCCTAACCTAGGAATTGGACATTCCAACAGGTGACTAACATCTTCTTATGGTCATTTACTTTGTCAAACTAGGGAACATATACTTGAAATGGAGCAGCACTATATGTGCACTAAGAAACAGTTTCAGTCACGATTTATCAGAAATAAATGCATGAATGGGATTCTACTTATGCTATAGGAATGTAATGCAGAGCCTTCTAAACTTAATCAAAGCAGAAATCATAATGAATATAACTAAGAAACAAACTATGAACTAGTCGTATGCTGCAGGAACAAACACAGGGATGGATTCCCGATGCTGCAGGAACAATATAAGACTGAGTTTGTTTTGAAACTTTCCAAAATGAAATCTAACTTATGATTAACAAAAAATAAATGACTAACTAAATAACTATAGATACTTACTAAGTGGCCCCCCTTCGCAAGCATCAACTAATTATGCAAGGATTGAACTCAAAACTCCATTAGATTTTATGTATAAACTCATAATGATATACACTGTTATGCTCATATGATGACTAACACAAAACTCTATCTCTTATTATAGTACTAACTCTGACATATTCTGCTTCTTATTATCATACTAACTTTTACATGTTGTGCTTGCTCACTCGCACAGGAGGAACACTTATTTATATGAAAATCAACTAATTAACTAACTTAACAGAGAAAGATGTGGACATAAGTATATCCTAAAACCGAGGAAAAAACCTCTCATGAATGAAAGCATATCCGTTCAACATGATCCTGAGAGAATTTAGCATTCCACTCTTTCTAGATTAAATGATCATTACAGTTTCTTCCCAATGACCCAGTTAGAGAGTCTTCACAGGAACAACTTCCTCGATACCATGTTGCAAATGGACTTTACTACAAGGCCGAAGTCTGTTGCACTTGATTCATTCATGCTCCCTTCAACAACCTATGATGCACACAACATAAGCAAAAGAAAGCATGTGTGGCAAACAACACGATACATTCATTCATCACATATTAAATCTATTTCATCATTCAAGAACCATATGCATTATATTAGTCATTTGGGAAGTCAAATAGGGTAATTAATGAGACACATAGAGATATAAAGCTATAGGAATATAGGAATGCATAGCTATAGGACACTACCCAATTTCAGATAAAAAGTCTTTAATCAAAGAGTTAAAACATCCACTAGCAACAAGAGTAAGGGTTTTAAAATACATCATAATATTTAAACTATGAGCATAACATGAGCTCATCATCTGCCCCCTACTTAACCTAATGATGGTCCACCAGCATTAAGTTTCCTGGTTGTTTCCCTGAACTCCATAGCAAGAGAATGGATTTTTGGCGCAGTCCCAAATTTGTAATAGAAACCCCTAAAATTTTGCCATCTTTCATATCTGAGGGTTTTTGTATTCTTATTAACATTTGTAGCTTGATAGGGATACAGTGGGCACATTAAAACCGAAGGTCAAAATGTTATTGGAAACCACAACTCGAACCTCTTCTGAAGACCAAGCTGTATGTACTTCTCTGTTCTTCCAAGGGTTGCTTTAAAATTCAGGGGGCTATGTGGCTCAGATTTCCTCAGCCCAACAGTCAATTTCTCCCATCTCTTTTCAATTCTGGAAGAGGCAAGCTTCCAAAATAGATACAGTTGGCCTTTGAATTCCTCATACACTTGCTTTCTAATATCAAATATTTTTACTCTTTCTACCTGATTGTTGAACCCATATGTAATAGTGAACCAAGTTTTTAGCATGGTGTAGGGATCTATGCTTTCTGTTTCTTCATAGGCTTCCAATTGTCTGCCATAATTGGTTTCATTTGTTGCCCATGACATGAGTGATCTCAAATGAATGTCACCAATATACAAAAGTGGATTCCACTATGTTCCAGAGGGAATTATCAATCCATGCAAATAAAATTCACATAAATAATTCTTCAGCCAACTAGGAGCTACTTGGTATGCATCATAAAATTATTTTTCTGTATAAATCATAGGATCTAAATTCCTTGAAATTCTCATTAACTGAAACCAAAGGAATTGCTCCTTAAAGCATAAGGCATAAACCCTGGGTGGTGGTCTACATTCCACAATTTTACCAGTTATTTTCATCATGTCATCCATTTTATTTTTCATTTTCTAGATTTCCTATTTCTTCCTTTCAATTTCTCTTTTTCAGTTTCTTCTTCTCCTCCTCCCAAAGACTTTGTTGAATCTTAGTCTTGGCTAAATGGCAGAAACTCAAGGTTTGAATTGTGACTGGTCTCCATGTGGTCCTAAAGTATTCCAAAAATTCAATCAAAAATGTCTTTTTATAGACAACCATAGCTTGACAAGCTACAAGGGGTAATGAGGCTTTATTGTACACTTTGGGTTGTTCTTCCTCTTGCTGCAGGAGGAGATTGTTCTTCCTTTGAAATTTTCCTAGTTGCCTCAGCCAAGTCATCAAGACTTGGCATTCCTCTTTCATTACTATCATGTTATGCTTCATCAATTTCCATTGTTTCGCTTTGCATTTCCTTAGAAACAATAGGTGGGCTATGTGAAACATTCTTAGGTACATTATGAGAATCATCATGGCTATATTCTTTAGACTCCTCTGAAATTATTATAACTTCAGGTTGAGAATACGTTGAGGTGACTTTATGTTGTTTCCTTGCTGAAACTCTTTTTGGCAATTTGGCAACTATAGGAGGCACTCTCATGGCTTTCCTCTTTCTAACTTTCCTAGAGGGTTTAGTCTCAATAGAATAAGATGATAGTGGCACTCCAGTGGCAACAGGTAGTGCTGCAAGAGGGACTGCTACAGGAGAAGGTGTTGCAGGAGAGAGACACTATTGTCTTTGAGCATGAGCGTCAGACTCTAAAGTTTGTTTTACCCTAGATGACTCTCCTACTTTCATTTTTCCTTTATATCTTCTACTAGTAGACCCGGTTTGTACTTTGGTAAAGGGTTCTAGTGTGGAGGTAGCAGGAATAGATACTACAGGGGCAGGTGCTGCAGGGATTGCTCTAGGAGGCTCTAGAAGTTGCAAACCCTTTTGGGCAACAAATTCTTGCCAAGAAAGGGGTGATACATCCCTCAGGGAACGATCAATCAATAGTTTAATGAGGGCATGATGGGAAATAAAGTTGTCCCTTCCCCTCTAGGTTTCATGGGCACTTTGTTTTAAAAGATTTAACAAAACATTTGGGACATTAACAACTAACCCATGCCTCATATGGCTCAATAACTTAAAATGGTAAGAATGTAAATAGGAGAAGCATCCCTCACAGGTTAAATACATAATTATAAATGTAGCATATTCTAAATATGGGAAGGGAAACGATACTCATTTGCATCCTTGTTTAGAGACCTCCAAAGGTCCATCAGTTGGTACTATAAACTCTGTGCTAGTAGAAACATCTAAAGAGAAATTTTCTCCTGCTATAGGAAGCTCAGTTACTTCATCAATTCGTTCATCTATTATACGCACTGTTAGACCCCATACTGAAGCTTCCCCTTCTGAAATATTTCTTAAAAATTCACCAGCAGCTTCCTCATTGAAAGAATCTAACCTCAGAAAATAGTTTAGCCAATCACAATTACTGAATGCTTGCACTGTTTGAGGATTTTTTGTTAATATCTCTTGAGCTACAGGCTCATGTCTAACCAATTGACCACCCATATTCACAAATTATCTCAGCTGAGATTCCAAAAGCTCAAACCTTTTCTAAAAATTCAAAAGAAAATTCTTCTGCTCTACTTCTTTTTGCTTCTTTCTATCCTGCCGTCACTGTCTCTTCTTTTCCAAGAATGACTCGAAAGATAATTGCATGTAATTATTATTAAGAACTACTCATATCAAGCAGTTAATGTTATTTAAAATAAAACATGCAGCCATATTTGGAAAGTACAAGAAGAATAAAAATATCTTATTAGTTGTGACAGCGACATAAGAAAAGGTTTGAAATGGATTATCCTGCCCCCTACTTAAAAGTTGGCATGTGTCCACACATGTGCGAGATGATAGGAAAAGAATGGGTGATAAAGATTGATATGTACATAACAGTTATTGAATAAATAAAACAAATAAATAATATGATTAAGAAAAGATATCGTGTACCTTTCAATTAATGCTCAGACGTGTTGGGAATGATCACAGTGCACCATGAAATGATAGCTAGAATAGAAACCATGAATGAGGGTGGTACTGTAGGATGGATGATGTGGAAGAAAAGAGAGTGAATCATGGTGATGGATGGAAAATGGAGAACGTGGCTTCCTTTAAAGAAAACCTTTATTATGGGCATGCAACATGGAATTTAAAGAGATGCTACAAGAGAAAGATCGAATCCTTTCACTGTAGGAAGATCAGTGGCTATATTTGAACAAACTATTGTAGGAATTCATCTTTGGATGTTGGCTTATGATACAACTAAAGACAGTGTCCATTAACCAGAAGCTTGAATCAAATTGGATCAATTGTGGCTAACTACATTGAGCCATTATCAAATACATTTTCTATCTCATAAGGACCAAGCCATTGTATAGTGAGTTTACGTTGATTTTCTTTGTATCTAGAGTCATAGAGCAGTGCCCAGTCACCGACAGAGAATTGCTTAGTTTGAATATGATTGTCATGCCATTTTTCCCTTTGATGTTGGATAGTTTCAGTATGTTGCAGGGTAGCTTTCCTTAGCTCATCCAATGCATTCAGCTACAAGAGGTGTTCCTTTTGAGCCTCAGAAATTTCAATGTTAAGCTCAAGAGTAGTCCTTAAGGTTCTATGCTCAAACTCAATTGGCGACATGGTAGTCTTACCATAGAGTAACTCAAAAGGAGTAAACCCTATTGTTGTTTTCTATGTTTTTCTATAGGCCCAAACCGCTTCAGGAAGGTGACTACTCTAATCCTTCTTGTGTAATTGGACTATCTTTGTAAGGATGGCCTCAATTTCTCTGTTGGTAACGTTTGCCTGACCATTCGCTTGAGGGTGATAGGGGATTGACTTTCGATTCCTAATCTTATAATCATTCACCAATGCAGTGATTAAATTGGATGTAAATTGAGCTCCTTGATCAGTGACAAGTTCCCTTGGGACTCCAAACTAAGTAAAAATCTGCTCATACAGGAACTCAACAACTTTATTGTCACGGGCATGTGTCATTGCTTTCACTTCCACCCATTTGGTTACATAATCAGTACACACTAAAACATATGATTTCCCATTGGATGGAGGATCAATAGGCCCAACAAAATCCATGCCCCATTTGTCAAACAGACTGACCACCACTTACATGGATGTAGGGGAATTTCATCAGACCTTGTTGGTCTCCCCATATGCTGACATCTATCACATTTCCTGGTGTAGGATACATCTTTGTATAGTGTGGGCTAGTAATATCCTGTATTAAGCACTTTCATAGATGTTCTTTTGGCTGCAAAGTGTCCTCCACATGGCTCATCATGACAGGCATGTAAAATGTCATAGGTCTCATCTTCCCTCACACATCTTCTCATAACTTGGTTAGGTCATGTATAAAATAAACAGTCTACAATCCATGAAACTTTAAAACTTTTCTCAACCAACAATTGCCTTTTGTTTGGTGAGAAGTGTGCTAGAATTTTGTTGGCTGCTAAATAATTTGCAATATCTACATACCATGGAGTTTGAGTAAAAATAAAAAATAGATGTTCATCAGGGAAGCTATCATCAATTACCTTAGGAGTGTTAGATGTAGGTGTTTAAAGTCTTGACAAGAAATCAGGCACCACATTAGCTCGACCTAGCTTATCAATAACCATGATATCTTATTCCTACAACAATAGGAGCCATCTTGCTAATCTACCAGATATGGCAAGCTTATTCATGAGGTACCTTATTGTTGCATGATCTCTATGAACAAATATTTGGTAACAGGGACATAATGCCTAAACTTGTTCAGGGCATACACAACTGCTAGCAATTCTTTCTCTGTGATAATATAGTTTAGTTCAGGGCCTTGAAGGTTTTTGCTAATGAGATATATGGCATGCTTAATAGAATTCTTTTTCTATCCTAAAACTACCCCTATGGCATGATCATAAGCATCTGTGTGTTTATGAAAGGGAAAACTCCACTTCGGTCCCTGAAGAATAGGTGCCTGAGTAAGTAGGTTCTTAAGCTGCTGGAAAGATTTGTCATAGGCCTCAGTCCAGTGAAATTCAGAATCCTTGGTCAATAAGGCATATAATGGACTGGTTATTTTGCTTAAATCTTTGATGAATCTTCTATAATATCCAGCATGTCCTAGGAAGCTTCTAACATCCTTTTTTTTTTTGTAGGTGTTGGCAAAGTTAGAATAACTTCTATTTTTGTAGAATCAACTTGAATTCCTACTTGAGAAACATGATGGCCTAAACCAATTTCCTCTTGCATCATCATAAATTACTTCTCACTATTCAAAGAAAATTTTTTCTCTTGACATCTTTTCAACACTTTTTCCAAATTGGCGAGTGCTTCTTCATAGGCAACTCCATAAGTAGTGAAGTCATCCATGTAGATTTCCATAGAATCATGAGAAATGTTAGCAAAAATACTTATCACTACCCTTTGAAATGTTGTTGGTGCATTACACAATCCAAAAGGTAAGACAAAGTAGGCAAAAGTACCCCATGGATTTGTAAAAGTTGTATTGTCTTGATCTTCAGGGGCGATTCTAATTTGATTATACCCACTATATCCATCCAAAAAGGAGTACTTTTTCCTAGACAATGAGTCCAGTACTTGGTCAACAAATGGCAATGGAAAGTGATTCTTTTTGGTTGTGTTTAGATCCTTGTAGTCTACAAAAACTCTCCATTTTCCACCTTTTTAAGGGACTATCACCAATGGAGATACCCACTGGCTATCTGAAATGGGGTAGATAAAACCAACATCAAGTAATTTTTAGAGCTCAATTTTAACTATTTCCCTGAGTGCTGGGTTTATCCTCCTTTATGGCTGTCTAACAGGTAAACAGTCTTCCTTAATGTAGATCCTTTGAGTAACAGAGCTGAGGATCTATTCCTTTCATATCCCCATAATCCCATGCAAAAGCTTTATGTTGTTCTTGCAACAGGGAAACTTGTTGAGATTGAGGCAGCTTATTATTGATGTTTAGACAGTAGTCTGGAGACACTTCTACTTGCTTGGTAAGATTATTCATGGGGGCTGCTAAGAAAATGTGGTGTCTGTATTTCATGTGGAAGCAAGTTAGGATAAACTGTAGGAGATTTAGGTGAGAGGTTCTCAGAATTTGGTTGCTATAGGAAACACTACTGAGGACAACTATCTGTAGTAGATAGACTACTTGGACCAAGATTGGACTACAAAATGTGTAAAAGCATGTCATCCTCACTCTAGAGTTGTGAAAATGGATTAGTTTGCAACATCATTAGGTGGGCCAATGAATTAAATTCTTCAGTTTCCTCTCCTAGATCTGGCCAAATTTGTTGAGACAAGTCTGGATAGGGTTGGGTAGGTGGATATAAAGCCAATTTCTTTCTTGAGTGACCATTATAAATTGTCATATCTCCTAAATGACATCCTCTAAAAATATCAGCTATAGCTAACCATAGTCTACTTAGGATAATAGGATATCCTCCCAAAAGTTTCCTTAGTGGACAATATGGTGAAGTCTGATGGTTATTCCCAAGACTAAAGGGTGACAATGATATCTTCTACCACTCCATCAAGTTTAACTGTGGAACTATCAGCAAGCTGTAGGATGGTAGGTGTAGAAAAAATTGTTGGGATTTTCAAGCACTCCATTGTATACTTGGTCATTAGATTGATGGTTGAACCAAGGTGAATCAAAACATTCTTTACTATTTGGCCATTAATATTTATTTGTACCACAGGACTCCCAGGGTCAGTATATTTTGGAATGACTATCTTTTCCAACATAATATCTACCAACTGTCCTAGAACATGGATGGTTTGGGGATCCTTTTTCTTTCTTCCTAGTTTCTTTAAATAGGCCTCCTTAATGGCTTTTCCATAAATTGGGACATCTTTAATGGCTTGAAAAAGGGAAATTTGAATTTGTACATTCTTCAGCTGATCCAGGATATCAAAGGTAGGCTCTTCCATAGACTTTGATGTAGTAATTTGTAATTTCTGAGGAAAAGGAAGTTTAGCCTGATGTTGCATGACAGGCTCCTTAGAGACAGTATCTGATATAGGTATATGTTCTAGAGGATCAATAAGTTAATCAGAGGTAGAGTTTGGAATCTCTATTATTATAGGCAGCTGTGGAGTAGGAAGAGTGGTTCTAAACCTGAAATGGATATCATGAATATTCAGGGCATAAGCTGGATACTGATTAGCTTCTACAAAATACATTGGTTGTTGTTTTTTCTGCTTATTATTAGGATTTGGCAATGGTTGAGCAGGTATAGGCATTTGTTTTGGAGGGCCAGTATTTGTTGCAGGTGCTGCAGGAGGTGGCATGAGAGCTGGAGGTTCTGGCTACTGAGGCTGTAGGGATCTAGAGGATTCATTTTGCCATTGCTATGGACTTTTCCATTGAGGATTCTACTACCAGTTACTTGGGGATGGGGTCCATTATCCATATAATTACTGCCAACCTCCTTGAGGAGGTTGTCATTGAGGGCTCTGATAGTTAGGCCAGTGTGGTTGAGAAGTATTCTAAGGAGGTGTTGGGCCATATATAGGTTGTCATTGGTTACTATAATTAGAATAAGGATTACCAAAAGTCAAAGGATCTTGAGGCATACCTTGTCTTTGAGCTCATGGTTGCCTTTATGCAATGAAGAATACTTGGTCATCACCACTCTCTACCATCTTGATATCCGTAGGTAATTTCTTAGCCTCCATATTAGCCACCATCTTACATCTGTAGTCAAGCTTCTTCTGTCTACAATGTGGACAAAACTTAGGCAAGATTGGTTCAGCTTCCTCATGTCTCTTCCAAGTTTATATAGTATCAAACTCTATAGTCATGTTGTTTATGATATCCTACTTAAAATCAGATAGCAAATTTGTGATCTCCATCCGTGAATCTCCATTAGTATAAGTCTTTCCCACTGTGGCTTGATGACCTCTACCCTCCTTAGTATTTGCTCGAGAGTAGTTGAGACATATTTTCTTGATATCATCCCA
Organism: Sequoia sempervirens; assembly: GCA_007258455.2. Lineage (NCBI taxonomy): Eukaryota > Viridiplantae > Streptophyta > Pinopsida > Cupressales > Cupressaceae > Sequoia > Sequoia sempervirens. Next base: position 67,794,475 of record VDFB02000002.1, read on the forward strand.
AGGCAGTTGGTTTATATCTCCTCCTCCCATCAGGTCCAAAGCATCTATACATGTATCACTGATTCCTCTTAGGAATAGTAATTTTTGAGATTTTTTATTGAGTGTATGGTTTGAATTCTTTTTTAGGGAAAACAAGAATCTTGAGATATAGTCTTCCAGGCTTTCATCCTCCTTTTTTTGAATTCTAAATATATCATCCCCCTTACTACCACTCTTACAATATTCCTTGTATTTCTCAAGAAATTTTGTTTTCATGGCTACCCAACTATCAACAACACCTCTTCCCAAACTCATAAACCATCTAATGGCTCCTTCCTTCAAAGTGGCAAGAAAAAAGTTTAGCCTGTGAGCATCTGAAGTGTAATCATAGCTACAATAGAGGATGTCAAATTGAAACAATAAAGTGTCTGGGTCCTCTGTAACTAGTCCATAGAACCTGGGAAGCAATGAGGAAGGACTATTTTTAGGGTTATCATTATCTTATTGGGAAATGATGGGAAACTCAAAAGCAGGAGGTTGATTAGGTGGATTTCATGCCATATTTGCTTGATGGAGTATTAGATCAAATGGATTTTCTTCAGGTTCTTCATCAACTGGGTCAAATGGAAATTCAACAAACAGGTTTGTAGCAAATGGATTGATACCTTGGTCTCCTTCTTCCTCAAATAGATTGTAAGCTGGTTTAGGATTATTATTAATGAATGGAAGGTCAAGGAGAAATATTCCTAGAGCGTCTCTTCTTCTATGCATGCAATAGAATGAATAGTTAATTGAAGGAATTCAAAAATGCTTAAATAATAAACTAAACTACTACTAACAATGAATATGATAGGTTCTTAGCTTGACACCATCCCTGACAACGGTGCCAAAAATGGTCGTGCCCACAAAAGGATATAAAAGTCATGAAAAATACTAACCTGGGAATTTGACATTCTAATAGGCAACTAACATCTTCTTATGGTCGTTCATTTACATTGTCAAACTAGGGAAAATATACCTGAAATGGAGCAGCACTATATGTGCACTAAGAACTAGTTTCAGTCATAATTTACCAGAAACAAATGCATGAAAAAGATTCTACTTATGCTACATGAATGTAATGTAGATCCTTCTAAACTTAATCAAAGCAGAAATCATAACGACTATAACTAAGAAACAAACTATGAACTAGCCTTATGCTACAGGAACAAGCACATGGATGGATTCCTGATGCTGCAAGAATAATATAAAACTAAATTTGTGTTGAAACTTTCCAAAATGAAATCTAACTTATGATTAATAGAAAATAAATGAGTAACTAACTATAGATGCTTACTAAGTGGGCCCCCTTAGCAAGCATCAACTAATTATGCAAGGATTGAACTCAAAACTCCGTTAGATTTTATTCATAAACTCATAATGATATACAAGTTATTATGCTCATATGAAGACTAACACAAAACTCTATCTCTTATCATAGTACTAACTCTAACATATTCTACTTCTTATTATCATACTAACTTTTACATGCTATGCTTTCTCACTCGCACAGGAGGAACACTTATTTATATGAAAGACAACTAATTAACTAACTTAACAAAGAAAGATGTGGACATAAGTGTATCTTGAAACTGAGGAATAGACTTCTCATAAATGAAAGCATATCCGTTCAACACGATCCTAAGATAATTTAGCATTCCACTCTTTCCAGATTAAATGATCATTATATTTTCTTCCCAACAACCTAGTCAGAGAGTCTTCATTGGAACAACTTCCTCAACACCATGCTACAAATGGACTTTACTACAAGGCCGAAGTCTGCAGCGCTTGAATCGTTCATGCTCCCTTCAACAACTTGTGATGCACACGACAACATAAGCAAAAGAAAACATGCGTGGAAAACAACACGATACATTCATTAATCACATATTAAATATATTTCATCATTCAAAAACCATATGCATTATATCAGTCATTCAAGAAGTCAAACAGGGTAATTAATGAGACACATAGAGATATAAAGCTATAGGAATATAGGAATGCGTAGCCATAGGACACTACCCAATTTCAGATAAAAAGTCTTTAATCAAAGAGTTAAAACATCCACTAGCAACAAGAGTAAGGGTTTTAAAATACATCATAATATTTAGACTATGAGCATATCCTAAACTCATCAAAGACTTCATTCTTAACATACCTTTATACTCTTTCCTTGGTTGTATGTAAAATCATCTCTTCTATGAAGGGCATGAGGCAAGCCCACTAATAAAAACATACCAATTGAGTTAGGTGTGTTATATTGTTTGTGAGTTAGTTTGAAAACACAATGCTTTGATCAGAAACATTGGAAAACCAACATTCAACGAATCATCAAAATTGTAAACCCTTTAGGAGAAGAAAATATCCTTGAAAAAATTCACATGTTATTGCTTGCCCTTGGGATTTGTATCCTTAGAGGCTTCTGAACATTTGGATTTCATCTCAATTTTCTCCTACTAAGGTCAACAATAAGTAACTTTTGCCTCAAATTTCCTTGGTTTCCGTATAATACACTTTGCAGGATAAGGGGAAAGTTGAGACATTAGACAACTAGATTAAAAACCTAAAAAAGAGTGTGTTTGTGGTAAAAATAATCCATTAAGCAAATATTCAATCACTTGGATCCCACATATGTGCTTGGCATATTTTGGTCATATGTTTTTCATACAAACATTGGTCTTTAGATTTTGAATTACTCTTAGAGAAAGGCATATTCTTCACTATCATGGTCTCCTAATCAAGTCTATCGTAGATTCACTTAGGATCAAAATCAAACACTTCATCCATCCAAACATTTATCAAAATCCATCCCACCAAAGAACTTTAGAGCTTTGAAAACATCATTCTAGACTTAGGTAAATCATCAAAATCAAAATCACCTTGTTTAGTTAGGTGTATGGGAATGCATCCTTTTTCATACATTTAATTGTATTAGTAATCATTTGAAAAAGTTGATCCTAAGATCACATCCAACATCCTAGGGTTTACAAGTTCATTATCCAAATCAAACCACTAAAAAACAAACCCTAAGTCTAGCATTGGTCCAAAGTTCCTAAATGTTGATCACTCATATCATTTCCCCTTTTCATCCTTCATCTCGTCATTGGTCCTAAAAATCCTAGAGGTCACTTTTACGACAAGGTCAAAACACAAGAGGAACATGGAATACAAATTTGATCCATGCATCATGAGTAATCCAAATCAATTGAATTTTCAAAGTCTTACAATGTCGATTGATTATCAAATACAATCCATACATGGGATCATTACCTTCTACAAATGTCAATGGCACAACGAGTGTGATTATTCCCAAATCAAAGATTGGAACACATTTCCTGATGGTAGATCTAAATCCAAAACTACAAGTCTATCCACCAAACAATCAATACATGAGCTTTCAAATGAATGTCATACCACCAAATCCCTACATGCCAAATGAGAATGTACCAAGTACAAGTGTTCCAAACATGAATCTGGAAAACTTTGGGATAAATATGTTTGCAAATCATACAAATATTGTTCAAAATCCAAACAAGATGTTAACTACTCCAAATCAATGCAATATGATTCCCAATCACAACAATGTTCAATTTCAACCTATCATGCCATATCTGAGTGTCATCCCAAATCAGAACATCATCCAAAATCAAACACAAGTACACACTTCAAATCTACTTAAACAAAAGCCAAATCAACTATATCAAGGGAGTCAAGATCAAAATAAAGAAAAAATCTAGTCAGATCAAATTGCTACACTTACCAAAATAGTTGAGTCATTGTGCCAAGAGACATCTCCACCACCATTACCCATATCAACATCATTCATTGGTTTAGGGGTTCCCCATATACCTAGCACCAATCACTCCATCCAAATCAATCCACATAATGCCAATTAATTCATCGCATCAAATCCTTTGAATATACCATCGACATTGCACCAACATATGGTATTTAATCAAATGAAAACATTAATCCTAACAAATCAAAATATGGTGCCCCAAGGGCCTATCACTTCAATCACTCCAACCACCCCTATCACACCCATCATATCTCAACCCCTCACTACCATGATCGCTCCAAGCATATCTAAACCACTCATCACTACATCCAACATGATTCCAAATACACCACCACTACCACCAAAATCAAGTGCAATAAGTAGATATTGTAACATCGCACTAAAAGCACATCAAGCCTACCAACAAGCTCTTCAACAATATCAGGTGGCTCCACAAGCCACTCAAGCTACCCAAGCTTCCCAAGCCTCTCAAACTACCCAAAAAACACAAGCACAAACACGAAAAATGATAATTATTGGGGATACTAATGAACATTCAACCACTAGTGATAGCATTGACAATATCCCCACCACAATTTTTGTAAGCATTGATCAAGATCTATCCATCAAAGAGAACATTGGAGATGTTTCTATCTCATCAAAAGATCAAATAAACATAGGTCAAGAGTCACTTTTCAATCATGATCAAAATCCACCAATGATACCCAACAATGATCTAATTCAAGAAATTTCAACATCACTTGACCCAATGGTTGAAGAAATTCACAATCTCTCCACCACAATTGTTGAAAACAATGTTCAAAACCTATCCATCAATGAGAACCTTGAAGATGTTTCCACCTCATTCGATGATCAACTCACCATACATCAAGAGCCACTTTTTAGTGATCTATTTCAAGGAGTGCTAGGACTATTTGATCCTATTGACATAATGCACGATCTGTTGACCTATGATCATGTTGAAAATGTCTCTACATTACCTTATGAGTTAGAGGACATATCTCAAGAATTCATTCCAAAGCATGATCAACATCTTTCACCAAAGTCTAGTAGTGGTCGTTTCCAAGACATGTTGACTTCTTTTGACTTCATGGTTACAGATATTAAAGGAATCCTCAACTTGACAATTGATCCAAGTCCACTCAAAGATCACGAGGATATTGAGGCATTCCCCATGCCTAATGAAAACATCCAAGAAACCTTTGTAAGAAATCCATCCTTTGAAATTGACCTATGTCAAGAACTTGATCCAAGGCATGTCAAAAGAAACTCTGAAATCATTCAAGATCAAGAATTTGTATCTTCAAGATACTACAATAATCTAATGGACACTCTCCTATCTATGCAAGATGATCATATCCATGTAGCACATACTCCTCCATCTACCCATGAGATGCTTTATGCAGATGGACATGTAGATGATCTTCATTCAGAATAGGATTCCTTTACTCCTAACATTATAACAAAAAAGAAGTAGGTTCTTTACTCCTATAGTCAAGCCGAGTCGTCAAAATCAAGATTAGATATATCCCAAATTCAGACAGAGGAAATAATGAATAAAGATACCCAACATTATCCACTCAAGGAAACAGGTCAGATAGAACAAGAAATTCTAAAGTTAGCAGAACAACAAATTCTAATAACATCATCTACAGTGGTCAGTTCTCAGAGAATGCATTCTAAACAAAAGATCTCAAAACAAGCAGAATCAAGGAATGAAGGTGCTACTACCACCATACTAGGGGAAACTTTGTCTCAAGCAAACATCAACATAGGGAGCATGAAGAATCCTTATGACAAAACTGATGCCAATACTACAACCAGTCACATCATGAATCTTCATTCACCCATCACCCCATCCACGAATTGGGACCAATGTCAAAAGAAAGAATTGAATCAAAGTATGAAGAATGTTATTAAGGAAAAATAAGCTAGAAATCATAATGGAAAAATCAAATGCAAATGGATACCAAAGAATACAAAGAAAGATCATCCCTATCAAACTCCATCAATCAAAGAAACTATGGAGAAAAATAAAAAAGGGAAAAGTATCCATCAAAGATTTCTGCAAAAGAAAAAATAGGCTTTTCAAGTGACGTACAAAGTGTATCAAGTAGTTGGTCCTAATTCCATGCACACTTTTGTATCCACCCATCATTGCTCATCTTCCCATGTTTGGAGAGTCAAAGATTCCAAACTATCAACCAATCCATCTCTTATCCCTAAATGCACTCCATCCATGCCTCCACGCATGATATCAAATTATCCCATTGACCAGGTATTGGCAGCGACCCTTCATCATAAGGATTTAGAAGGCACTCTATCATGATGTGTGCATAGAGATAGAATTAACCTCGGTATCAATGAAGCAGATTAGAAATCTCAAAAGTTGCATTCAAGTGCACGTATCTTAGCAAAGAAACTTCTTCAAGTAGGCTATCAATGGTACATCATGACAGGGTCATCTACGTCAACACCACCAGGTGGTTCAACATGAATCTTTCAGAAAAATACAAAAAAATTTTAAAAAAATGAAAATCCAAAAAAATCAGAAAAAGGATTGAAAATAGTAAAGAAAAAAATTGTCCTCTAGTGAAAACCGCATGTGTGGCACTTTGGGCAAGACCATGATAAAAACCTAGCAAATAGGTGTCATGTGTAGAAGCTAGCATCTACGTGTGCCACTTCAGGTGAAAGAATCTCACCCCGTCTGCAATAAATTGAGCATCCCATCCATCTTATCCACAATAAATCCATTCATCCATAAATCATTGATGCAATCCACTTTTATCTGTCTACATCCATCATCCAAGTTATCTTGATCTTGATGAAATTTTGGGGCACATTTTATGCTTGCTTATGGTAAACATCTTGACATGAGTCATTTTCATTGATCCTATCCTACCTAGCATTATCTGAGCCATGAAGCATTATCCAATGAGCATTCTTTATCCAAACACCTTATCTTATCACAAGATAATCCTTGGCATTATTTACATGCTTACCATATCCATCCATCCGTACACATATCCAAGCATCCATCCATCACATTCCATACATTGCTAGACACTGGGGACAGATATTTGCATCCTGTGTCAAGAATAAATCTTGATCTATATCCTCCAACTTATGTGGCAATCGAAACATTGGAAAATGTGAAACCAAATTGGTCAAAGCATTTGTGATCCAAAAGCCAAATCACTAACCCATGGCATATTTTTATGAGAAGATGTTCCTTATCAATCTTCATCTTTCATCAAACATCAATCCAAACAATCACTATCAATCACATCTAAGTTGCACCTTGAACAACATATCAAATCATTCAAAAGTTTCATCAATCATGATAAATCAAATCCAATCAAGAAATCAACAGGATATCATTGTGTTGCTTAACACTATCCTTGCATTGTTGTGCATCCTCAACAATGTTATCATCATCAATCCTAATCAATTATGATCAATCCAATCCTTGCATTGTTGTGTATCCTCAACAATCTTATCATCATCATCAATCCATCGATTCAATCAATCAACCTTAGCTTGGATTTCAACAAAAATCCCAAAAAGAGCACTGATATCGTCACACATGTCCATATCCAAATCATCAAAATCATGCAAAAATCCAAAAAACAAGTCAAAAAATCAAAAAAATATCAAAAACATTGGAATCCGAACTATGTTGTCTCTGAGCTTAAACGTATGAAAGGCTAAATCTTTGATCAACCCCTGAGACATCAAAATCCAAAAAAAAATTCATAAAATCTCGAAAACCCCAAAAAAATTGAAAAATCAAAAATCAAAGCATTTGTAAAAATCTCAAAAACATGAAAAATAGCTTCAAAACATTTCAAAATGTCAAAAACATCCAAATATTTGAGAAAATCCATCCATATCATTTCGCTTTCACCCACGATAATCAATCATCCATAATAAACTTATCGTCACTTTCATCCTTTGGCAAAACAAACAGAAATAATCACAACAATCAGCAAAAGCAAGCTTCAATCGTAAAATTAAAAGCAAACAACAAACATTTATAACAAAATCAAACTCTTGATCATCCGCAAACATGTCAATCGACCTTATATCAATAGCCTATCAATCAACTTATCAAACCATCATCATCCTATACAATGTGTGTCCTAGGATATATCATTCAGACAATGGGCATCATTTTGGATATCACCTTGGATTCTTATCCTTTCAAAACACATCCCTTTGGCTGAAGGTATGAAGAACATTGGCTTGTTTGCGTACTTGATCTTTTGTTTTGATTTATCTTATTGCGCTCATTCCAAGGACCTCTCGATGATATCTAAACAAAGGATTTAGAGAGATATGAATGGGTCAATGATCATTATCTTTTCTCTGTTGTGCTTGTTGGACACTTTTGTAATATAACTTGGTGAATGCTTACTTTGTTAGGTACATCCTAGCAAGGTTTCCGTATGTCAAGTGTCAACAAGAATACTCCTATCTGTTTGTTGAGTCAAATTCCATCACACTAGGTACAACGCCATCCTGGTTCTTTTTACCTTGATGCATTGTGCCTATGTGTGTTATCAAACATAAAGTAAGTAGCCCTTTTAAAATCCCAATCCTTGATAAGAAAATCATCATCATCGTCTCTAATAAAGTCTCATCAGATCATGGACTTGTTGTATCCTCTTGTCTTCATCTCATTTCTGCGCTAACATAACATCACCAATGCATCCATCATGCATCCATCCTACATCCAAAAAACTATTAGCATACCACATATCATTCAAATCATACATAATAGGTAACATCAATCATTTCACATGTATTGCATTTGCATCATCATCATAATATAGATTTGTTATTCTAAGCATATGCATAAATCATCCATATCATCATTTAAGTTGTTTAAGATAACATAGATTTGTTATTCTAAGAATCTTAAAACCATCTTATTTACATCATCATCCATAACCATCCATTTGGAACCTCTTTATCATGAGATTGACCCTCAAATAAAATCTTTTCACTTGATCTCTCAAGGGGGTAATGTACCACTGTACTTCCCACTGGGGCATCTGAAAAAATTAGAAATTTTTTAAATTTTTTATCGTGACAAGTTTATTCTTTGAACCAATGCATCAAGTACATTGCTTGAAAGAGGAGAAAAATGTAGACACATGAAATTAACATCATGCACCCAATTCATGTTCATCCACTCATTAATAAATCAAACGTAGGAAATCCATTCATTAGGTAAATCAGGTTCATCTAATATCTAAGGATTATCCAATTAAATTGAATAAATTAACTTTATTTTATTTAAGCCTATCATCCCCTCTTTGATTAAATAAATCATGACTTTATTTAATGTAAATCCAAGTCATATTTCTCCCTCTTGATTTAAATAAATCAAAATATTCAAGTCAAATGGGTCAAACATCCTAATCATCATTAACCTAACCAAATCCTAATTAACATAACCTAACCACCCATCACATCCTCTAGATATTCCCACTTGCACCGATAAAATATGCATTTTCCATCAACATGGCATCTTTGAGGAATATTCCCTCAAGTTTGAATTCAAAATCAAGTGGACATGTACATCCAACAAAGAAATTAATGTCTTTTACATGTCCATTGCACAAGTCAAACTCAGCATTTACTCTCAAATTTAAATTTGAAATATCCCTCTCTTGGGCACATTTCCCAAATCTTGCACATCCCTCAACCTATGGCAGGTTGACAAGTGGCCTCTTCTCATTGGTGGATCTTTAGTCCCACATCCTCCATGTTTGGCATTATTTTATCGCTTTTGGCTATAAATAGAGGTCTCCTCTATTGTTCAAATCCTCCACAAATATCCACAATCACTCATGTAAAGTCACTGTCTTCAGGAGAACTGATTTTTCCCACCATCACTCCATCATCATCAAGGAATTTCATCATTTAGCTTATATATCAAGGATTGGGAAAGGGATATTTTCAACAATAGCACCAATCCACTATGAGATAAAGTGTTGATTATGTTTTTATATGTTTGCAATTTAGTGGTCTTTGTTCTACTTAGTTTGCATATCTTAACATAGTCAAGTATTTCATAGGAATCTTAGATTAGATTATCTTGAATAGACTAACAGCTAACTGTGGTCATTCTTTTGAAGTAAGGTTGATTTAAGTTTTCCATTATGTACATGCATATATATATTTTGTAGCATACCAGTGTTAAAACCCTCGAACCTTCTATCTAAAGGAACATTAAGCAAAGCTAGTAAATCAAATTCACATATGGGTTGATGTATTGTATGTATATATATACATGTATGTATGTATATATCTATGTGTGTGTGTGTGTAGATATGTATATATGGATAAATATATGTATGTATGTTTTACTAATATCTCTATTACAATTCCCCCATTTCTATATAATATGAAATGGCAGATAATCTAGCTCTTTTTATACAGAGACATATAGCAAGAAGACACTAAAAATAAATTAATTATTTATGCAAAATAGCCATGTATAAAAGAGTATAAGCCCACAAGCTTTATTGAAAATGAAAACCACAACATGTGTATGGAAAGAAAGATACAAAGAGTATATATATGTATTTATGTATGTATGTATGTATGTATGCATATATACATATATGTATGTATGTATGTATGTATGCATGCATAAATATATCTATGTATGTATGCATATGTATGTGTGTGTGTGTGTGTGTGTGAAATATTGGATCAATTTAAATAAAAATAAAACACATATTAATAAGACATTAAATCAAAGAAGATGAAAAAGAAACAGAATATGCAAACTGTTACTGCAGCTTCTCGAAGTCGTCTTATCTTCCTCTAACTCCAATGTTTTGTTGGTTTCAAATGGTTCTCAGATTAGCAAATCGAGCTCAAAAAAAGGACAGATAAAGAACGAGATTTTAAAATGCAAATGTTACCATATGCAAAACTATGCTAAGATGCTAGGATGAGAGTATGGCTCTGATGCTGAAAATGATATGAATGTATAGGCTGATTACATGAATGTATGTATGTGTAGTTGTGCGAAGGTGAGTACATGCATGTAAATGTGGATGATTAACCAAGGCTTGGATTTGCACAGGATTTTATAGAGTTTTTGAATGGACTCGATTGGCTGATTCAATCAATGGTCTAGATTAAGCTTGCTTGAACGGACGGCGGGAGATTTTTGAAAGTGGAAGAGAAGATGGAAGGTTTCCCTTTTCTTTCAATTTTTGTCATTGAGTTTCGAAGGGAAACTTCCATTTCGAAGGATGAGTTGAGAATTTGGAAGGGTGAGTTTAGAGTGAGTTAGAATTAAATAAAATAAATTTATTTAATTTGGAAGTGAAGACGGAAATAGAAACTTGCATAATTAAATAAATCATATTTAATCATATGTGAAGATGGATTTAGAAACTCACATAATTAAATAAATCATATTTAATTATGTTTTAGAAATGAAATTAGAGTGAGAAGAAAATTAAATATTTAATATTTAATTTAATTATGGGATGAAGAATATTCCGTTATTTAAATATTCAAATATTCAAACATTAGAATGATATGATAATTAAACTAAATAATCATATTTATTTAATTTAATTAAGAGGAATGTGGGAAATGTCAATAATTAATAAAATTATTTATTTAATTAAGGTAGAAGAATTAGAAAATGAACAATATAAATAAATAATTAAATTTATTTATATGTAGATTACTTTAGGAGAATTAATTAAATAAATCATATTTAATTAATTTACAAGGTTAATCATGACCATTTTTAGACGTATACATTTTTCCCCTCTTTGAAGTGATGTGAGAAATACATTGCTTCAAAGAAAATAAAATTTTACCCCTGATATGTTTTTGATGCTGATGCTGACGATGCCCCCTCGGGAGGTAAATCATGGATGATATGAAGTTTGAAAATGTGATAAAAAAGATTGGATAATGATATTCTGCCGAGGAGACAGTGATTTAGCTCCCGATAAATGATGTAAAAGATGCCCCTATTGAAATGATGCCCCTTTTGATGGAAATGATGAAATGATGATGATTAACTGTTAACTTTGCTTCCCAAAAATAGAAAAACAAAGAGTAAATGATTGATAAAGTGCTTGATAAATTTGCTTTCTGTTATAGAAAACAAATAGTAGATGAATGATTTCCTTTCTGATAAATTTTCTTTCTGCGATAGAAAACAAATAGTAGATGAATTGTGTTGTGCCCTTAGCACACACGCCCCATTTGAAATGGGGACCCTCTTTTCTTTCTCCTTGTCAGGTAATTTTTGTCGCCACCTCATTTTACGTGCCCCCCTTTTTGATGTCTCGGATGGTCAATGTTGCTTTAAAGTCCCACCATAAATTGACCATGCCTCCCCCTTTTAATTTTGTTGCGTTTTGGTGCCTCACGGAGTCCCTCTAGCAGTTTGGCCCTGCTAACGGCCCCGGGCCCTGCCGGGCCCGGGCATCTGGGATTCACACTCTAGGTTTCCCCTCTGGAACCGCCATTCTTGATGACATCTGCTAGGCCTCCTTTCGGACCCCAGGGTCCGAACCCCCTCTTACCGTGTGCAAAAACTTGTGAAATCTTTTCTGCGGTGCCCTGCCCTCCAAATCCTGAACCCTGGAGTTCCTCCTCTGGGGTTTCCTCTATGTTTCACCGTCTGCGATGGTGGACTTCTTTCGGCGTTCCATCCCCCGAGTCCTACCAACATCTTCACCGACCGCAGAATGTGGGAGTCCCTCGCTGCCATGGGGTGTCCTGGGCCCGAACGTCTGGAATTCTGAGTCCAAAATTCTGTGATGGTTCCGCCGTCCCTAATAGCAGATCTCTGGAGGTGCTCTGCCTTTCGGGCCTCGAACCACTTCCCATCGCCACTATTTAACTGACTAAAACTTGAAACCGCCATTGTCTTACGTCTCCCTAGCCATCGGACCCCCGCATTCCCGCCACCGTAGCAGATATTTTCAAATCCACCAACTTTTTTGCCACCATACCTATAATAAATGCGAACATATATGGCGGTTGGGGGTATAAAATGCCCACTCCAACTGGTCATTTTCATCAAACAAAATTGCAGCGAATTGGAGAAACTACTATTTGGAGCCCACTGTCTTTAGCATCATCACAATCGTCTCCCCTAGCATCATTCCGTTGACCACAGGTGGATCCCACATCTCGCCACATAGCGTATTTGAGGTAGGCCATCCATTTTCCCTTCCTGAGCTTTGTTTCATGATTTCAAGATATTTAAATGAATGAACAATTGTTAAGAAGGCATAAAATGATAGAACACAAGATTGCGCGCAAAACCCATATGCTAGAAAATTGAGGAACCTTCTATAATGCCTTCCTTGTCAAACCACGACTTTTCCTATCCTCAGCCATTCTTTGCACAAGGATATTGTCTCCCTTGGCCCTGAGATCGTGCTTCGCTGTCTGATAAACTTTGAACAAACCCTACTGTCAGCGACGATTCTTCCCTCCGGGCCCATCCCATTGGACTTCCCCGTTCAGAAATCCTAGATTTCATAGTGCCAAAACCGCAAACTTCCCCTACCTCCCGGCTGCCGGGTCCCGACTGTCTCCTCGCCGTGAAACCTCAAAACTAAGCATGCATCCTTTGGTCCTCTCAGGCCTGGGAACCCATTTGCTTTTGTGTTCTGGCAGTTTTACCTCACAACATCCTTTCGATCTTCGGGCTCTGGATGCCGGGTGTCCTTGCCTCCTTTTTCGCCGACCTCACGGTGAACCTTTTGATGCCCCCCGTGCTCCAAGCCCTGCCCTCTGCCCCGCTGTTGGCTTGTTTTCTCAGGTCAGCATCCTCCGACCTCTCAGGCCCTGGTATTCGGAGGTCCATTCCTCTATTTCCATCAGTCTCCCACCCTCGGGGAGATTTCATCTCGTCTATCTGACTAGTAGGCCCCGAGCTTCCGTCTGTCGCTGGCTTCCTCGTGAACCTCTGAACTACCTTCTACTTTTCGGGCCCCATGGCCCACGACTCCCATCCTCGGTCGCCGTTGCAAACAAGAAAATGCCTCCCGGCATCTCGGCCTCTGGGCTCCGCCCTACCAATTGCTGCCAAACTTAAAATGCAAAACTCATAGCACCGGGCCCTTGTCGCTGGACTTCCCTTCACGGACTTTCGTCCAATGTTTTTCATCCCAAACGGTGAAGTTCGGTTGCCTTCCTAGTTCTGCCAACCTGAACCTTCAGAAATGAAATGATATGTTGCCGACAGCCCTTTGGCCCTCCAGGCCCTGGACCCCGAAGTTCTGTCTCTGGATTTCTGTGATGACTCCGCCATCCCAAACTGCTATCTTCTGACAGCTTTCCAGCTTGAGACCTCTAAACTCTATTAAATCGATCCAAGTGAGCCCAAATCTGGAATCCAACTTTGACCCACATGCTTAATTTCAGTCCTCTCCATTGCCAACCTCTTGAAATACTGAAATTTGACCAAAGGGGGTCTATGGGGGCCTTTCGCCATGTTTTCTCTTTCAAACAGCATTCCTGCCAGGGAAGTTCGGCCCTCCGGGCCTGGATTGTCCAAATGCCCTTAATCAAAGATCAATAACATCTAGAGATGGAAATTCATGATATGCTTGATTGATTATTTGAAATGAATATTATTTTTGAGATATGGATTAACATGAATGCTTTCGTCATCCATTGTGTTGACTTTGTCCTTGCTTGTAGAATATATGGAATTGGGTGCAGGAACTTCAGGGGCATCCATTGAAGAGGACAAGGGTAAGAAGTTAGGAAGGACCCCTTGAGGGAAAGAAGACAAACACCAAATGAAGTACCAATTCTAGGGCGAGCCACTCCACTCAAAGGTCACTACAAACTGGAAGGAAATCATAGACACCAACATTGGCTAGGTGGATATCGATGAATTCACATAGAGAGTCAAGGTCAACCCGACAACAAAGAATGCCAGATTGATAAGGCAAAGTGGAATAGCTAAGGCTACCAGATTCCCTCCATCCCTCGTGGCACTCAAATTAGTCATGGCTTGTCGAGAAGCATATCAGACCGATACAAGAACAATTATTGATAAGGAGGGAAAAATTCTTGCAGACATGTCACCAGAAGGGATCACCAAGACCTTCCACATTCCCACATTCCAACAGATGGAGGTCCCCATATTAGAGGAATGTCAGGCAGCGTGGAATGATAATCTGACTGGATGCAAGAAATCAATAAACCTCCATTGGCTTAAGGAAAGACAAGGCAGTGCTGCAAAAGTTCCTTAGGAGCTTTTCCGTAGCGATTTTCATGATGATTACCATGACCTAGTAACCATGTTGAGCAGGGTTATGGAGCTTCCAACAGCCGCCTACTTATAGGAATGGATGGCTTATTTCATTGAACAGATCCTGCGTGGAAACGAGGACGTCACAATAAAGGTTTCATTCTATTGGGGAGGAATCATAAGCAACTACTTCCATGAGCAGTTTGTTAATGTAAAAAGGAGTTCCAAATTCTATATGACCTCCTACCTTGTCTATTCCCTGGCAGATCAAAGACAGTACAACGGGTTGTTTGTAGCACCCGATCAAGGGCATAAGCGAGGACTCAAACCCTTTGATAAATATTTGTAGCTCCAGTACTGCAACTTCAAAAGAGATTACTGCAGGGTTAATGACACCTTCATTAGCTATATCATCAGGTTGATTGCCAAAGACTTCAAGACGAGAGTCTCCCATAGTGCCAGAGCACTTTTAGAGCAATACGCCTTCCTCTATATCTAGTACCCAAAGTTTATGTATATCTGAGCACAAGGCTTAACTAAAAGGCCGAATAGATTGCCTTGATACCCCAACGATAGAATCATCCTCTTGGAGCTCTCTCGGCAACCCCAGCACCTGCACGAAATCTTTAGCAACAAGCACATAGTAGGGATTTCCTACCCCATGACCCTCGACCAAGGCATGTACCGATTGCAGACCTCCTAGTGTGCTGGTAATTCTGAGAAAGAACTGAAGGAGTACCATTTCTACCTTCACACTACTCGCCCATGGATGGACCCACATGGCCACATCAGGAAAGCACTGGGACCAGCATATGCCCATCTCCATCACATTGAAGATTTCTGGGCCAACTGCCTAGATGACAAAGAAGTACGCGCAAGGCACTACATGCGAATGGTTGTGCAGTTCTTAAGGAGGGTGCACCATTTCCAGTATCGGACCAAGTCAAGGAGGACGAGTCCATAATCATGCATTCGAGGTACCCTGTGGTTGTCAACCTGCCAATACCATCAATTGACTGGGATGAACAAGAGGTCGATGAACTGGACACCATAACCTAGCCAATCCTAACTCACACCAAGGAGTGGATCAATGGGTAGGTGGCTCATTTAAAGCAGCAAGTGGTGGTCTTAACTTATGAGGGGCTCAAAAGTGAGCCGAGTGCCACAGAGGATGTTACTGCCACCACGTCAATTGGTGGGACCTCTAAGTCTCGTCTCATCACCAGGCTCAGAAAAAGAAAAGAAACAGAGACTATGTAGTCTCCAAACCCCAAGGCCTCTACCAAGAAAGAAGCAGGAAACTCACCTGCCAAAAGACTCAAACTGACAGGTAGTGCTACAGAACAGCCTTCAACTCAAGAGAAGGAAGTAGAAAGTGCAGATCAATTGCAGCCTCCCTTTGCTCAACCTTCACAACCACTGATAGGGCCACCAGCTATGGAGGCCACAATGTTAATCTCAAAGGAGTTGGAGGAGCGAGAACAGGAAGCCTCGAAGTTTGTCGAGGAGGAGGTTGATGAGTACCACGAGCACCCAGAGTACGAACACCAAACCATCGACAGGGTGGTTTATGAGGAGGAGGAGACGGGCTCTTCTGGGAGTGGGGATGAGGAGGACAACTTTGATGCTAAGGTAATCATTCAGACATTTGATGATGACCTTGAAGAAGAAATGGCACAGCAACTGAAGGATAGTGGGGAAAAAACAGAAAGGTCACCCCATGATGAAGAGGGGCAACCACCAGAAGAGCAACAGATAAAGGATTTGACTGAGGCTGAGACCCATGGTGTCAAAAGCCCCGAAGCTGAGGGTATTAAGGAGAAGAAGGAAGAAGAAATAGCAAAAGAAGATACTCCCATGCAACAACCATCCACCAAGCTACCTGTCAAATGCCTCATGTTTGTTCATGACTTCGATGAAGAGGAGGATGCTACCCAAAAGAAAGAAGAATCCCAAAAAGAAAAGGGAGCAAAAATCTTTCCTTTGACTGAGAAGGGTGCGTGTGACCACGATTCACCCAAAGGGAAGTCTGCTATCCCCGAATGGTTGGAGAAGCAACTTGAAAGAATGACCCCTATGCTGAAGGACCCAAGGGCAAGGTTAGAGGCCATCTTGGCTCAAGCTCAAATTACAACATAGAAGAAGAAGAAGCCTAAGGTCCGATCTAAAGTAACGATGGATGCTTTCAGCTCTCGAGTAGAACAAATTGCAATGCCCATAATGGGCCAAGCTGGGGTAAGCTATAACGTCTCCACCATTCACTTGGGGACTGCAACCAGAGAGCAGAAGGTCAAGCACCTTGAAGAGTCGGTGGCCATAGTGGTGCACTTGATAAAGCAGGATAAAATCTCAAAGGATAAGATCAAGGCACAGATTGTAGCCCTAACGAATTACATACAGCAATGGTCTTCGATGGACGACCTACCTACTACATCCATGGCTGCACCTCAGTTGCTTTCCAAAGAGCAGATCGACAAAATGGAAAGAAGAGAAAAATTGGAGAAGACTACAGAAGATTGGTTTCGACAAGTCTCATACGTTGGAAACATGGGAATTAACTGGGCTGTGCGGATAGCCAACAAGTTCTTAGACCTGATGCAGTCTCTGGAGAGCACAAAAAGGCTCTGCACCAATTTCTCTGCAACTTACAACTCCACCTTCCCAAGGATCGAAGCTATTCTTCAGTTGCCTGAAGCCACGTGGGAGGAGAAGATTGCATTTAGGAAAGAAGATCACTGGCTAATGGATGTGTGGCGCAGAGACTTCGACAACAGGAAGGAGATGTTGGAGAAAATCATGAGTAGGGTTGATCCAGACATTGAGTGGATCAAGGAAATCTGGCAGAATGTGCCTGATATATTAAGCTGATGACAGGCTATGATATTTCCACTGTGCAAATGGACTCAGAAAAGATAAAACCATACTTCCAAGAGAAGATGAAGGACAGGATGGCTGGAGAAATCACAATGGAATTCCTGAGTTTTGCTGCCCACGCCTTTGACCAATCAGAGCTGTTCAAAGACCAAGGCTCAAAGTATGATCAAGATTGGAAAAGGTTGGAAGAAAATGCAAAGGAATGGAGCTACCAAGCACTGCAATGTGAAGTTCTCGAAATAGACAAGCTCCAGGCAGTCATCCTCAAATACATAGAATGCACAGCTTTTGAGGAATAGGAGGACAACCCAGCCAAAGATGAGGAACTTCCTAAAGAGTAGCTGCAAAAAAACAGCAATCAGCTATAGGATGAAAGAGTTACAGTGCCATAAGCTAGAAGACAAAATAGGGAAGAGACAAAAATGTAATTTTAAATTGTTGAATATTTGGGGGTAGGTGAAACCCTATTTTGTAATGAATCTTGGCCACACAATAAGAATGAATCTTTGCCATTCATTTGACTTTTGAAAAACTATAAATAGGGCTCCCCTCTAATTTATAAAGTGAGAGTTGAGTTGTAAAGACATGCTGTAGAAATTTATAAGAAAAGGCATTGACTTGGTGTATTTTCTTAGTTTCTCCCATGTTACTTGATTCAATCTCCAATGCTAGATGTTTGACTTAGATTTTACTGCTATTCTAGCTAGCTATTTTATTTATTTGGATAGATCTTAGGAATGCTGTTGGGTGATTATGAAAATTCCTACCATGTTGATAATTTCTTTGTCCATACTTTTTGATGTTTGCTGATGGTAGATAGCTGTGCAAAGTTAGCCTAGACTTGATTTCAAAGCTGCTCCAAACATTTATCTTTGATTCATGCATGTATGTGGTGGATGAAGGATAAAATATCTATAGACCTTAGAAGATAGCACAATTTCCATGATATTGTGAAATCCCTGGTTAAGTGGGATATTGTTTTAAGAAATTGTCCATTACAGAAACTCCATTGTCACTATTCATAGCTAGTTGCAGACTTAGAAACTTTTTCTCTTCCTTGCCTTTTTTCCCCTTTTTTTTAATGATTGACCTATGTTAAGGTTCATTGCACATTGTAAAGCCAAATCCAACAACTAAATGGAGTCCAAGACTGCTGTTTGAACCTACAGCCAGCACATGACAGCTTTCCATCCTATGAACTCCATTTCAAGATCCAACTTCCATACTTTGTATCTATGCTTTGCATTTCCTGTGTAAGACCGCCTTGTGATTCTAGCAAATCACATCAAACTACTGAGGTATCTAAGCACTGTCATGACCTGACATCTGAGAGACTTTGGGATAGTGTTCTACAATCTAATTGTGGGAGATTATCTTTCAAGAGAGGTAGTGCACCTACGCACTGCCTATGTTGAGAAGTGCATAAAAACACCATCAATAGAACTGGCGCTAGAAGGAGGGCCATGGCAGAAATATCAAGTTAAGGGATAAAAGTGAAGTTGGATCGAATTGGATCATTCTCTTCAGAAAGATTTCAAAAAGTTCTATGGTCAACACCAAACAAGGGAGAATTTGAAGAATTGCAACCTCCTACGAGGGAAAAGCGAGCACAAGGAAGTACCGTTGCCTCTTCCTCTTCCTCCATTCCATCCACCTCTATTCCACCCTCACCTTCATTTGGCTGGCCTTTGTCTTCCACCCAACCATCTCAAACTACATTTGCACCTCCTATCTTTGGCAGCTAGGGGATTGCTCCTCTCCCAGCTCTTCCAGCCCAAGGTACAGTCCAGTCGGCCGCAGCTTAAGTGCAGTCCCAGATTGCTGTTGTATTGCAAATACAGCCCCAAATTGCCATTTTCCAATAGCAGACACCACCTCTACCACCCTCCATGGCTTGGTTAGCACATAACCCTTCGCCGATACATTTCACTGCCTATAATGATATGCCCAAGAATCTTGAGGGCTTTTTATGAAGTTCCATCTGTGCGACCTACAAAGAATAGCTGAGCATATCAAAATATTTGAGACAGTGATTACCAAAATGCAAGTTGACCACGAGGACGTTGCATGTCACCTTTTTCCTCATTCATTAGGGGAATAGGCCTTCTATTGGTACATCAATTTGCTAAGGGGATCCATTACCTCATGAAACCTGATAAAGAATGCCTTCCTGCAAAAATACAAGATCCCCATCAGCCCTTCGGAGCTTTACCAATAGTTCATGTCTGTTAGGAGAGAAGTCAATGACCGCTTCCATCGGGCCTACACAAGGCTTTAGGACCTGTACCTCCATAATGACGCGGTGGCTCTCCTAGTCTATTATGCGGCGCTAGACAACCTCACTTCAGACTTGTTGAAAAGGATGCGCCCATTGCTCACTACCCTGGTGACCGCCTATGCGGAGGCTGTTGTCGCCAGTGCGGACTTGGGACAAAATATCTCTGGCCTACTGCCTTCTTTGGGGCCAGTAGTCCACCCAATGTAGATTCAAGGGATTAATCAAGCGTTTGCTCACCAAACCCCTCTTATGAACCAAGTGCCTCATTTGCTTATGGTACCACATCCAAGGCAACCATTGAATTATGCACCTTCCACGCCCTCCTATTTGCAACCCCAGCTGTAGTATAACTATTCTTAGGTTGTTTCACAACAACAGGCATATACCTAGCAGCCCCAGGTGCCATTGTACCTATCAGGACCGGAGTTCCTTCTAGCCTATCAGAATCAGCCGGCAACCCCGCCCACTTTTCTCCAATATTTGGCGCTGTCGCCTAGAAGTGTGACTGAGAAAGACAAGTTAGAAGAATTAATGAAGATGATAAAGAAAATGTTCATGAAAATGACGCACCTAAAGAATTAGAATAACTAGTTGCAGGCCTCCTAGCATAATTTCCAGGACAACCGAGACAATAGGGACAACAGGGATAATCAAGAAGTAGGTACTTTTTCAGGGCAGAATTATGATAGGGGAAAAATGCCAATCAGAATGCAAAAAGGAGACATTCTCAGAGGAAAAATCGTATGTGGAACACTAGGCCCAATAATGGTGGTGTCTCTAAACTTTTTGATCAACCGACAAGAAATGACAAAATGTCTAACGATGTATACCTGGTCGAGGCAGCCTTGTCCGGATGGTGTCAACTTCAAAAAACCAATAGACATTCTGAGTTGGATTGTCCCGAGTTCTAGACAACTGCTGAAATATTCCAGGTGGAAGCGTAGAATGCAGTCGACAATGCTAGCTACAAGGACATCATCCCATCTGAGCCCTATGATTCCTCCTGTCTCATGGTCAATCAAGCATTGTTTCCTTGATGCAACCGCAATAAGCCCGAAGTCAAGTCTACTCCTATTAAGGATGAAGAAGTGCAAGAGGTAAGTAACAAACAAACCTTGGTTTAGCTCTTTAATTCAGTAGATAATGGTTTGGTAGATGAAGAAGAACCATTTGTAGATGAGGTCCACATGTTCCATCAAAGGTCAACTCCCTACTTCTTTAGGAATAGACAAGTGGGTGGACCCTTTACAACTTCTACCCCACCAAATAGTTTCGCCACTCCACCTAATCCTAACTCCAGCAATAACTCTGGGCTTCCTCACATACCTGCCCAATACCTCAACAAGAACAGAACTCAAAACTAGTCACAAAATCAGCCTCAAGGCCAATCCTAAAATTCGTCTAGTTAAACGAAGGTCCAACCTCCTAGTTCCACCATAGGCCAAACTTTTAGTTCAAAAATTGAACGAATGGGTGAATATGTAGCAGAAAAGTTCAAGAAGGTAAAAATTAGCTTATCAGCCTTCTAATTGCTCAAATTCCCTATTGTAAGGCATGCCTTCTTTAAGGTCCTTAATGGGACTCCATCATCTAGTATGACACAAGAAATGCTAGCTAAGAGGGTTACCTTTAAAGAACCCAGGAAAGAATAGGAGATACAGGATAATGTTGGGAAAAGGAAGGATGTTCTCGTAAATCAGTCCGTAAGCAAACAAATTGAAAAGGAGCCAGAAAGGGCTAATAGGCCATTTTCCAAGGACCGGCTATTTAGGAAAACCAGGGATATGGGCAATGATAAGAACAAAGGTCAGATAGATCACATGGACACACCTACGAGCATCCTCCAGGGGAGACCAAAAACTCCCCCTTTCTTGACCACCATTAGGGTCTTTGGGAAGAACTTGCATAACTGCCTGCTCGATTCAGGAGCGTCTACCAATGTTATGCCCTTAGAAGTATGCAAGGCTCTTGGCATCACCCCCATGCCTTCAAAGAGGAAGGTGACTCAGGTAGACAAAATAGAGATCAACATTGTAGGTGAAATGAACTGTATCCCAATGTAGATTGTTATAGACCCGCGGATACAACAGGTCATCAATATTCAAGTGGCTAACATTCCTGATGCATATGGAATCATCTTGGGAAGGGAATTCACTAAGGCACTCAATGGATATACTGCCATAGACCTATCTCACATGTGGCTACCATGGAAGGGGTTGCCCAATCAAATCTGTATTGACCATAAACCCCATATGAAATAAATGATCACAGAGTACAATAATATCAACAAGGTGTTGTTCACTGAGATCGACTTGGGGAATTATTATCCTTTCACCCACCAAAATGAGGTTGGGCTTTAGGAAGAATGTGCAAATGAAGTGTTACTAGTGTTGTATAGTACTTCGACCAATTCTACACAAATGCCTTTGGACACAGAAACATTGATAGAAGCCAATGATGAACCTGATAAGGATGATTACTGGGGACTGCTTAGTGGTTTCTAAGAATTCATTGAAAAGTGTGCAAAGGATCAACTCAGTCTCGGGGCCTGAATGAATTTATAGGATCTCTTGTTACCTAACTGGTGCAGGGTTCACAATGTTGCACACTCCGAGTTTGATTGTTGCTTGTGTCAAGTAGCAGTGATGCATGTTAGAAAATTAGCCGCTCCTCAAATAGAAACACCAATAGAGGCACCAGTAGAGCCACCTATTGATTAATACATTGAACCAGAAAATTTCTCTAAGGTCACAAGGCCAGTCATCTAGGTAAAAGGGAACAAAAGTTCAATTAGACCTAAAGATAAGCAACCCTCCATGTGTTGGATGCTCTGATTTGATGGATCCAAGTCCAGGTAGGGAGCTTAGGCTTGATTCAAACTCATCAGTCCAATGGGTAAGATGTTTCTAGCTGCCCATAGATTGTAGTTATGTTGCACTAACAATGTAGTGGAATACAAGGCCTTAGTCCTTGGCCTTCTCATGGCCTTGAAGAAAAATGTAAGAATGCTTCACGTTTTTAAAGATTCTGAGCTCGTGGTTAAACAGGTTAGGAAGTTGTATTCCTGTCATGATTAAAGACTTAAAAACTACAAACATAGGGTTTGGGATCTCTTGGAGGGCTTAGATGCATTCAATATACAATTTATCCCTCATGCTCAGAATCATACAGCTAATTCCTTGGCTCAAGCAGCCAGCACTCTAAAACCCCTCTCTTTGTCTGGGCTCAAGAAACTCACTGTTGAGCTAACATCCACGCCATCAGTCCTAGATAATGTTACACATTTGTAATTATTCAATGATGACAAGCATATCCTTCAATTCATCACAAGTTCTGATATCTTTGCAGCTCAAATAATTGATGAAGTTGATCCATAGGAAGCCGACTTGGACATAGAAAAGGTTATTAACCTCAAAACTAATATGATCCCCAGGGGTATGGTTTAGTTGGAATGCATATTTGACTTGGAATAGATCAGAGACTAGAATTAGCAAATGAAAAAGGAGGCCATAAGCAACCAATGCAATGCTCACAACCTTGGGACAGCCAAGGAGATCAGGAATGTTATTATCGGCAAGGTGTGCATGCTAGAGGAAAGGAAGGGAATCATAGATGCATTATGGAGGCACCATGATATGGTGGCATGGAGCTACGAAGATTTAAAAACTTATGACACTTCTATCATTACGCACACCATCCCTCTTAAGACGGAAGTGAGGCCATTCCACCAGCGGCAACACCCTATCAATGCCATGCTGGAACCTATCTCCTACAAGGAGGTGCAAAAGTTACTCTCAGCAAGAATCATTTTTTCAGTCAGGCATTCCACATGGGTGGCCAACTTGGTCCCGGTCAGAAAAAAGAATGGGGAGATTAGATTGTGTGTAGATTTCTGCAATTTGAACCGCGCCTCGGAGAAAGACAACTATCTAGTACCTTTGCTGGATGAGGTGTTGCAAATCGTCAATGGCTCCTAGATGATGTCTTTCCTTGATGGATACTCTGGATATAACTAGGTAACGGTGCAATACGAGGATCATCACAAGACGACGTTCACCACTAAGTGGGGGATGTTGGTGTATAGGAGAATGCCTTTTGGGCTCATCAACACCGGCACCACTTTCCAATGCGCTATGGATATTTCCTTCAAGGACCTAATTGGAAAATGTATAATCATCTACATATATGATTTAACTATGTTTTCTAAAAGGCGAGGTGATCACGTCTCTAATTTATGCAAGGTATTTTAGAGATGCAGAGAATTTGGGGTTTCCCTTAACCCCAAGAAGTGCATTTTCGGAGTGACTGAAGGTAGATTGCTCGAGCATATCATCTCAGACTAGGGAATCTCCATAGATCCCGAACGTATCAAGTCCTTACTCAAAATCTCACCCCTAGGAAGTAAGAAAGAATTAAAATATTTCTTTGGAAAGATCAACTTCGTCCAGAAATTCATCACAGGTTTCACGGAGATTGTTAAACCTCTCAATGCCATGCTGAAACGAGATGCCAAAGTTGAATGGATGATTGATGCCAAATGATCCTTCAAAGAAATCAAACAGGTCATCACTGAGGTGCCTATGTTAGTTAGCCTGGATTATCTAAGGCCTTTCTACATCTACTCATTTGCTTTAGAGTATTCCTGTGCTAGCATGTTGACCCAAAAGGACAATGAAGGAAATGAGCATCCGATCACCTTTATGAGTGCTCCCCTCAAGGATGTTGAATTGCGATATCATAACATTGAAAAGTAGGCATATGCTCTTGTCAGAGGGGTGAAGAAATTTAGACACTATATCTTATGCAACAAGGTGTTTGCCATTATACTCGACCTAGTAGTAAAAATGCTGCTCATGCAAAATGAATTGGGCAAACGAAGAGCTAAGTGGGTCACCCTGCTCCAAGAATATGGCATGGAGATCCAACCAATAAAACTAGTGAGAGGGCAGGCACTCACCCGCATAATTGCTGAAACAGTAGCAGAAGCTGGACCCAAACTCATTGTCTAGCAGTACCAACTTGAAGATGTCTCCCTGGGAGAGTGGTATCAGAATGCCGTCTACTACTTGTTGAACCATAAATGTCCAATGCACTTTCAAGGAGTCCAAAAGTGGGCCATGAGATTGAAAAACAATGGCTACATGCTACAGGGTTCCATTCTCTACAAGAAGAATCATGAAGGCATTTATTTGAGATGCATTGGCAAGGAAGAAGCAGATCGAGTCTTGAAAGAGTTTCAAACAAAATTAGCATGGGTCATGGTTCTGGTTCTTCCATGACTCATCAGATATTGAGAGAAGGGTATTATTGGCCAACTATCTTCAAGGACGCTCATTGCTATGTTCGTTCATGTCACACATGCCAGACTGCTGCCACCAGGGAAAAGAATGTTGCTATCCCACTGCAGCCTGTGCTGAAGGTAAGGTCGTTTGCACAATGGGGTCTCAACTTCATCAGTTCGGTAAGCCCTCCATCATCTACGGGACACAGGTACATTCTTACCGCTACTGATTACTGTACTAGGTGGACAAAAGCAATAGTATGTAAGCAATGCACAACTGCAGTAGTTACTAATTTCCTAGAAATTTTTATTTTAAATCACTTTGGTTGTCCTTATGCTTTGGTATGTGATAATGGACTTGCATTTGCTTCATTAAAATTTTCTAGTTGGACATTTGACTATGGGTTTGCCCTTAAATTCTCATCCAATTACTACCCTCAGGGCAATGGCCTTGCCAAGTCCATGAATAAAAACCTGATTACTGTGATCAAGAAGCTGCTAGATAGGAATCCCAAGGACTGGCATACCTAGCTTCATTTTTCCCTTTGAGCTGATCACACTCACCACAAGGCTACCCTTGGCGATTCCTTGTTCCATCTTGTTTATGGCCTAGAGCCTATATTTCCCATCCATCTGAAGATTCCTACTCTTCAGTTCATTAATGATTTTTATGGAGGGGATCATAGGGAAGCTCAATTAGCTGAGCTCTTGCATTTAGAGGAAGTCTGAAACCATGCAATAGAAAATTTTTCCAAACATCAGGGCATAGTTAAGAGATGGTTCGACTGTCGAGCCAAGATCAAGGCCTTTAAAATTGTAGATTTGGTCCTATATTATGACAAGGCCCATGGGAAGAAAGGGGGACACAACAAATTCGACAAGCTCTGGCTTGGCCCCTTTCAAATAGCTGAGGTTTTGGGAGATAATGCCTTCTGCCTAAAGACTTTAACTAGTGAGAACGTCCCATTGCCAGTCAACGGGTAGCACCTGAAGCATTACTTTCAGGTTTGACCTCATTCGAGCTCATCATTGTAAATACTTGTACATAGGTTAGGGTAGTTTGTTTTCTGGCTTGCTTGCGTTTTGTTTGTATCGCTTTTCTATTTTCTCCCTCCCGGCAGTTTTGTTTCAAAAGTTGTTTCCCGCTCCTTTGCGATGGTCGTACTTACTCGAAAAGCGGTTCACTTTGCTGTCTGTTCTTTCTATTCTTTGGGTAAACATTCACTCTCAATTATCGATCTTTGAAAGATGTCATTGAATGATTTCCTTGCTTGAATTCTGCTTAGAACTTGACCCTTGGCTAGATCTTCTTACACACATCTCAGATCTCACACAAAGTGCATAATAATAATTTCTCAAGGACCGTGCCATGGTTGTTATGACACCCTAGTGAGTGAAAAATCTCAAGTCTGCTCCATTGACCACTGCAGTCTCAAACCCATTGTAGGCTTCAATGCCCACCCGGTCGAACTAAATGATAAAAGAGAAGTGAAATATGAAAGAAAAAGAGAAAAAATGAATTCTGAAAAAAGGAAATAAATGACCATATAGTTGTTCGGATAACTCTACCGAGGCTATGGATGCCCAACTGGTAGTAGAGCAATATCCGTGAGGCTGTAGCGACAACCCTGTTGGGGCTATGGATGCCTGATTGGCAGCGAGGCAATGTCCAGGTTACTTTTAGTGTTAGACAATTTATGTAGCTTTCTTGGTTGAATTGGTAACCCTGGTCACTATCCCAATGAAAGGAATGAACTCACTACACACACACATTTGAGATGTCCTGTAAACTAACCTAATTAAGGATCTCGTCCTCCCAGATTCATCTTTGGAAGCCACTCCTAGTCTGCGAAACCGGAGATTCTAGGTCCTAAATGAATATTTATCCCTAGAACGCTTGGGAGTGTTTTCCAGTGGAGTCACCATTTGTTGTGCCCTTAGCGCACGCACCCCGTTCGAAATGGGGACCCTCTTTTCTTTCACCTTGTCGGGTCATTTTTGTCACTGCCTCATTTTGCGTGCCCCCTTTTTGATGTCTCAAATGGTCGATGTTGCTTTAAAGTCCCACAATAAATCAACCATGCCTCCCCCTTTTAATTTTGCTGCGTTCTGGCACTTGGTGGAGTCCCTCTGGCAGTTTGGCCCTACCAATGGGCTTGGGTGTCTGGGATTCACTCTCCAGGTTTCCCCTCTGGAACCACCATTCCTGGCAACGTCCGCTAGGTGTCCTTCTGGACCCTGGGGTCCGAACCCCCTCTTGCTGTGTGCAAAAACTTATGAAATTTTTTCTGTGGTGCCCTGCCCTCCGGATCCCAAACCCCAGAGTTCCTCCTCTGAGGTTCTATCCATGTTTCACTGTCTGCGATGGTAGAATTCCTACGGCGTTTCGTCCCCTGGGTCTCACCAACATCTTTGCCGACTGTAGAATGTGGGAGTCCCTCATTGCCATGGGGTGTCCTAGGCCTGAATGTCCAAAATTTTGAGTTCAAAATTCTGTGATGGTTCCCCTGTCCCTGATGGTGGATCTGTGGAGGCGCTCCATCTTCTGGGCCCCGAACCGCTTCCCGCCGCCGTTGTTCAACTGACTGAAACTTGAAACCACCATTGTCTTGCATCTCCCCGACTGTCAGACCCCGGCTTTCTCGCCACCGTCGTGAATATTTTCAAATCCACCAACTTTTTTTGCCACCGTACCTGCAATAAATGTGAACATTCATGGCGGTTGGGGGTATAAAATGCCCACTTCGACTGATCATTTTCATCAAACAGGATTGCAGCGAATTGGAGAAACTAGTATTTGGAGCCCACCGTTTTCAGCATCATCACGATCGTCTCCCCCAACGTCATTCCGTCGACTATAGGTGGATCCCAGGTTTCGCCACACAGCATATTTGAGGTAGGCCATCCATTTTCCCTTCCCAAGCTTTGTTTTGTGATTTCAAGATATTTAAATGAATTAACAATCATTATGAAGGCATAAAATGATAGAACACAAGATTGCGTGCAAAACCCATATGCTAGAAAATTGAGGAACCTTCTATAATGCCTTCCCTGCCAAACTGGGACTTTTCCTGTCCTCGGTCATTCTTCACACAAGGAGATTGTTCCCTCGACCCCAAGTTCATGCTTCGCCGTCTAATAAACTTTGAATGAACCCTACCGCCGGCGGTGATTCTTCCCTCTGGGCCTGTCCCATCAGACTTCCCAATTCGGAAGTCATCTTGGATTTCACCGTGCCAAAACTGCAAACTTCCCCCTGCCTCTTGACTACTGGGTCTTGACCATCTCCTCACTATGAAACCTCAAAACTAAGCATGCGTCCTTTGGTCCTCTTGGGCCCAGGAACCCGAGGTTCCACCTCTGAGGTTCCCCTACTGTTTTACCATCCTCCATAGTGAAATTTGTCCGGCATCCTAGTAGTCGGGCTCTGCATTCCCATTTGCTTTTCTATTCTGCTAGTTTTACCTCACAACATCCTTTCGATCTTCAGGCTTCGGATGCCATGTGTCCTTGCCTCCTTTTCCATCAACCTCACGGTGAACCTTTTGATGCCGCCGTGCTTCGGGCCTCGCCCTCTGCCCCACTGTTGGCTTGTTTTCTTGGGTCAGTGTCCTCCGACCTCTTGGGCCCTAGTGTCCGGAGTTCCGTCCCCCATTTTCCATCTGTCTCTTGCCCTCGGGGAGATTTCATCCCATCTATCTGACTGCCGGGCACCGAGCTTCCGTCTGTCGCTGGCTACCTTGTGAACCTTTGAACTGCCTTCTACTCACTGGGCCCTGTGACCTGGGACTCCTGTCCTCAGTTGCCATTGCAAATAAGAAAATGCCACCCTACATCCTGGCCTCTAGGATATGCCTTACCGATTGCCACCAAACTTAAAATGCAAAACTCATAGCATCGGGCCCTTGTCAGCAAACTTCCCTCCCCAGACTTCTGTCTGATGTTTGCCGTCCCAAACAGTGAAGTTTGGGTGCCTTCCTGGTGCCCCGGGCCTGAATCTTCAGAAATGAAATGATATGTTGCCAGCCACCCTTTGGCCCTCTGGTCCCTAGACCCCGGAGTTCTATCTCTAGATTTCTGTGATGACTCTGCTATCCCAAACTGCTATCTTTTGACAGCTTTCTGGCTTGAGACCTCTAAACTCTCCTAAATCAATCTAAGCAAGTCCAAATCTGGAATCCAACTTCTACCCACATGTTGAATTTCAGTCCTCTCCATTGCCAACCTCTTGAAATACTGAAATTTTACCAAAGGGGGTCTCCAGGGGCCTTTCGCCGTGTTTTCCCTTCCAAACATCATTCCTACCAGGGAAGTCTGGCCCTCTGGGCCCAGATTGTCCAAATGCCCTTAATCAAAGATCAATAACATCTAGAGATGGAAATTCATGATATGCTTGATTGATTATTTGAAAGGAATATTATTTTTGAGATGTGGACTAACATAAATGCTTTCATTATCCATTGTGCTAACTTTGTCCTTGCTTGCAGAATATATGGAATCGGGTGCAGGAACTTCAGGGGCATCCGCCGAAGGGGACAAGGGTAAGAAGTCAGGAAGGACCCCTCAAGGCAAAGAAGACAAACACCAGATGAAGTACCAATTCTAGAGCGAGCCACTCCACTCAAAGGTCACTACAGACTGGAAGGAAATCATAAACACCAACATTGGCCAAGTGGATATCGATGAATTCACACAGAGAGTCAGGGTCAATTGAACAACAAAGAATGCCAAATTGATAAGGTAGAGTGGAATAGCTAAGGCTACCAGATTCCCTCCATCCCTCGTGGTGCCTGAATTAGTCATGGCTTGTCGAGAAGCGTATCAGACCAATACAAGAACAATTATTGATAAGGAGGGGAACATTCTCACAGACATGTTTTCAGAAGGGATCACCAAGACCTTCCACATTCCCACATTCCAATAGATGGAGGTCTCCACATTAGAGGAATGCCAGGCGGTGTGGGATGATAATTCGACTGGATGTAAGAAATCAATAAACCTGCATTGGCTTAAGGAAATACGAGGCAGTGCTACAAAAGTTCCTTAGGAGCTTTTCTGTAGGGATTTCCATGAGGATTACCACTACCTGGTAACCATGTTGAGTAGGGTTATGGGGATTCCTACGGCCGCCAACTTCCAGGAATGGATGGCTTATTTCATTGAACAAATCCTGTGTGGAAACGAGGATGTCACAACAAAGGTTTCATTCTATTGGGGAGGAATCATAAGAAACTACTTCCACGAGCAGTTTGTTAATGTAAAAAAGAGTTCCAAATTCTATATGACCTTCTACCTTGTCTATTCCCTAGCAGATTAAAGACAGTATAGCGGGTTGTTTGTAGCACCCGATCAGGGGCAGAAGCGAGGGCTGAAACCCTTTGATAAATTCCACAGCTCTAGTACCGCAACTTCAAAAGAGATTATTATAGAGTTAATGATGCCTTCATTGGCCATATCATCAGGTTGATTGTCAGAGACATCAAGAGGAGAGTCTCCCATAGTGCCAGAGCACTTTTGAAGCAATATGCCTTCCACTATATCCAGTACCCAGAGTTTACGTATATCTGGGTCCATGGCTTCACTAAAAGGCCGAATAGATTGCCTCGATACCCCAACGACAGAATCATCATCCTGGAGCTTTCTCAGCAACTCCAGCACCCGTAGGCAATCTTCAGCAACAAGCACATAGCAAGGATATCCTACCCCATGACTCTGGGCCAAGGCATGTACCGATTGCAGACCTCCCAGTGTGCTGGTAACTCTGAGAAAGAACTGAGGGAGTACCATTTCTACCTTCACACTACTCACCCATGGATGGACCCACATGGCCACATCAGCAAAGCGCTGGGACTAGCATATGCCCATCTCCATCACATTGAAGATTTATAGGCCAGCTGCTAAGATGACAAAGAAGTGCACACAAGACACTACATGCGAATGACTGTGTAGTTCTTAAGGAGGGTGCAACCATTTCTAGTACTGGACCAAGTCAAGGAGGATGAGTCCACAATCATGCATCTGAGGTACCCTGCGATTGCCAACTTGCCAATACCATCAATTGACTAGGATGAATAGGAGGTCGATGACCTGGACACTATAACCCAGCCAATCCTAACTCATACCAAGGAGTGGATCGATGGGTTGGTGGCTCATTCAAACTGGCAGGGAGTTTTGTAGAACAGCCTTCAACTCAAGAGAAGGAAGCAGAAAGTGTAGATCAATTGTAGCCTCCCTTGGCTCTCCCTGCCCCTCCTATTGCACCACCCACCTCCCTGGCTATGGTCGCTACATGTCCACCGGCCGTTGACATTTCTATACACCTTACCCCTTCACCTCTAGTCGAGTCTGTGATAGTCATTGACTCCTCTTCCGCCATGACTTCTCCCCCTCCTCTGCTGCTATGTCACCAATCACATCACTCCCTCTGGCAATAATAACATCACCTATTTCCACTGTCGCTATTCCTGAGGTTCTTTTATGGCATATGCAAAACCTTCCCCTTGAACTCTCCCAGATCTTGATGGATCCAACTCTCCAAGCAACCCTCATGCAAGTCCTTGCAACTGCTCAACCTTCACAACCACCGACAGGGCCGCCAGCTATGGAGGCCACAATGCTAATTTCAAAGGATTTGGAGGAGTGAGAACAAGAAGCCTCGAAGTCTACCGAGGAGGCTGTGAGTACCACAAGCACCTAGAGTACAAACACCAAACCATTGACAGGGTGGTTTATGAGGAGGACGTCTCTGACACTAAGGTAATCATTTAGACATTTGATGATGACCTTGAAGAAGAAATGGCACAGGAACTGAAGGATAGTGGGGCAGAAATAGAAAGGTCACCCCATGATGAAGAGGGGTAGCCACTAGAAGAGCAATAGATAAATGATTTGACTGAGGCTAAGACCCATGGTGTCAAAATCCCTGAAACTGAGGGTACTGAGGAGAAGAAGGAAGAAGAAATAGCAAAAGAAGATACTCCCATCCAGCAACCATCAACCAAGCTACCTATCAAACACCTCGTGTTCATTCATGACTCCGATGAAGAGGAGGAGGATGCTTCCCAAAAGAAAGAAGAATCCTAAAAAGAAAAGGGAGCGGAAATATTGCCCTTGACTGGTGAGGGTGACCGCGATTCACCCAAAGGGAAGTCTGCTATCCCCAAATGGTTGGAGAAGCAACTTGAAAGAATGACCCCTGTGCTGAAGGACCCAAGGGCAAGGTTAGAGGCCATCTTGGCTCAAGCTCAAATTATGACAGAGAAGGAGAAGAAGTCCAAGGTCTGATCCAAAGTAACAATGGATGCTTTCGGCTCCCGAGTAGCACAAATTGCAATGCTCACAATGGGCCAAGCTAGGGTAAGCTATAATGTCTCCACCATTGACTTGGGGACTGCAACTAGAGAGCAGAAGGTCGAGCACCTTGAGGATTTGGTGGCCATAGTGTTGCACTTGATAAAGTAGGATAAAATCTCAAACGATGAGCTCAAGGCACAGGTTGCAGCCCTAACGGATTACATACAACAATGGTTTTTGGTGGATGACCTACCTACTACATCCACGGCTGCACCTCAGTTGCATTCCAAAGAGTAGATCAAAAAAATGGAAAGAAGAAAGAACTTGGAGAAGACCACAGAAGATTGGTTCTAACAAGTCTCATACGTCAAAAACATGGGAATTAGCTGAGCTGTGCAGATAGCCAACAAGTTCTTAGACTTGATGCAGTCTTTGGAGAGCACAAAAAGGTTCTGCACCAATTTTCCCACAACTTACAACTCCACCTTCCCAAGGATCGAAGCTATCCTTCAATTGCCTAAAGCCACGTGGGAGAAGAAGGTTGCATTTAAGAATGATCACTGGCTAATGGATGTGTGGCATAGAGACTTCGACAACAGGAAGGAGAGGTTGGAGAAAATCATGAGCAGGGTTGATCCAGACATTGGGATCAAGGAAATCTGGGCGGAATGTGCCCAATATCTTAAGCTGATGATGGGCTATGATATGCCCACTGTGCAAATGGACTCAGAAAAGATAAAACCATACTTCCAAGAGACGATGAAGGATAGGATGGCTGGAAAAATCACAACAGAATTCTTGAGTTTTGCTGCCTGTGCCTTCGACCAATCAGAGCTGTTCAGAGACCAAGGCTCAAAGTATGATGAATATTGGAAAAGGCTAGAGGAAAATGCAAAGGAGTGGAGCTACCAAGTGTTGCAATGTGAAGTCCTCGAAATAGACAAGCTCCAAACAGTCAACCTCAAATACATAGAATGCACAGCTTCCGAGGAACATGAGGACAGCCCAGCCAAAGATGAGGAACTCATGAAGAGTAGCTATAGCAAAATAGCAATCAGCTACAGGATGAAAGAGCTACAGTGCCATCAGTTAGAAGATGAAATAGGGAAGAGACAAAAATGTAATTTTAAATTGTTGAATATTTGGGGGTAGGTGAAACCCTATTTTGTAATGAATCTTGGCCACACAATAAGAATGAATCTTGGCCATTCGTTTGAATTTTGGAAAACTATAAATAGGGCTCCCCTCTCATTTGTAAAGTGAGAGTTGAGTTGTTGTAAAGACATGTTGCAGAAATTTATAAGAAAAGGAATTGACTTGGTGTATTTCTTGGTTTGTCCCATGTTACTTGATTCAATCTCCAATGGTAGATGTTTGACTTAGATTTTACTGTTGTTTTAGTTAGTTGTTTTCTTTCTTTGGATAGATCTTAGGAATGCTATTGGGTGATTATGAAAATTCCTGCTATGTTGATGATTTCTTTGTCCATACTTTTTCCTATTTGCTAATGGTAGATAGATGTACAAAGTTAGCCTGGACTTGACTTCAAAGCTGCTCCAAACATTTATCTTTGATTTATGCATGTATGTGGTGGATGAAGGATAAAATATCTAGAGACCTTAGAAGATAGCACAATTTCCATGATACTGTGAAATCCCTGGTTAAGTGGGATATTGTTTTAAGAAATTATCGATTGGTGGAACTCCATTGTCACTATTCATAGCTAGTTGCAGACTTAGGAACTTTTTTTCTCCCTTGCCTTTTTTCCCCCTTTTTTAATGACTAACCTATGTTAAGGTTCATTGCACATTGTAAAGCCAAATCCAACAACTAAATGGAGTCCAAGACTGTTGTTTGAACCTATAGCCATCACATGAAAACTTTCCATCCTATGAACTCCATTTCAAGATCCAACTTCCATACTTTGTATCCATGCTTTGCATTTCCTGTGTAAGACTGTGTTGTGATTCCAGCAAATCACATCAAACTACTGAGGTATCTAAGCACTGTCATGACCTAACATCCAAGAGACCTTGGGATAGTGTTCTGCAATTCGATTGTGGGAGATTGTCTTTCAAGAGAGGTAGTGCACCTACGCACTGCCTATGTTGAGAAGTGCATAAAAATACCATCAACAAATTGCACATTGATATGGATCACTTGATAGATATGAGTCACTTGATATGGGTCACTGATATTATGTAGATACCTGTCACACATGTATATTATTTTTGGAGCATGTACATTGATTTTTTGATCATATCTCATGTATTTCTCTTCGGACATTTCAGTTTCATTGGATATTTGGTCATTTGTATTATTGATGATGAGTGATGATATGCAACGGTAATGAATTTTGATGATATGCTGTGCATTTATGAGATGATGATGTGATATGAATTTGTTTCTATATGTTAAGGATTTTGATATGCATTTTAATGATTTGATTACTAACATGATATGCAAGATGATTTGATCTGATGTGTTTATGATGATGATGCGTACTAATGATGTCATGCAGGTGGATGACTTATGATGTGATTATGAAAATGATATGAAAATGTATATATGGAATGTTTGTTTTTGGATTTTCAAATGTAAGATGATAATAAAAATGAATGTTGTGTTTATGATATGCATTATGAATTTGCAAAATGAATTGATATGGAAAATGATAGGATGATTAACAATATGATATGAATGCAATGTTTTGTAATGATGATTAAGTGAAATGATAAAATGAAATGCAATGATAATGACATGTATGAATATGATAAGTGATATGAAATGAACTGTACGATATTGAAAATGATAAATGAAATGATAAGTGATAATGAAATGAATGATAAATGAAATGATATGATAAGTGAAATGAATGATGATGAAAATGATAAATAAATTGATAAGTGATAATGAAATGAACAATAATGATAAGATATGATAATGAAGGAAATGATATGATAAGATATAATAATGAAATGATAATGAATGAAATGATGCAAATGTATAAAAGGAACATGAAATGAATATGAAAATGATAAGGTGTTAATGATATGAAGATGATAGAGAATCTAAGTGATATGCAAATGAATGATAAATGATAAATGATAGGACCCAGCCGAAATGATAATGCGGGTGAAAGGTGATGATGAAACAAATGTTCAAATGTCCTCCACAAGTAGTCCAAAGAGACATGACAGCCATTGATGTGATTATTATCCTTTCAAAGCTCGGGTGCAAATCCACTCTGCAAATATGTACAAATGATCTAACATGAAATGCAACTAAATGAAACTGATCATTTTGTTGAGCTTGTTGGTATATTTTCTGGAATCATCATAGAGCACTTTTAAAATGTTGGAAGTATGTACAAGCATCATAGGGGAAATTAGCACTAGTGATGACCTGAGTACAACTTTCATGATTTTTGATATAGCAAGTAAACACAAGCACCTAGGTATAATTGAACTGAGATGACCTGAGTATTTCTTGCATAAACAAACAAAGACTAACCACCATCTGATGCAAATTTGGAACTGTCATCAATGATAAACTTTCAATCATCACATCTTGCGACATATTTGCAACAGATAAATGATTAACCTCCAGACATCAGACAAAGAAAAATCATCCTCTTTCCTTGCCACTCTAGTTCAGTACATCATCGAGTGTGCTCCAGAGAAATAGTATCAAAAATTAAACAATCATTATTCAAAAAATGATAGACTATGATTCCAAACATTATTCAGATTATGGATCATCCAGATATGAGTCATGATAAGGTACGCAACTGAAAGATACTATGATATGGATCAATGATTGGATGTTTTGGTTTGATTTGGTTGTTTTTTTCGTGTGATTAGTTTTGACATCGTTGTCTCACTATTGAAAGTTGATTGCCCCCAGTATGCCCAAGTTTGCCTTTGGTATTGACACAACTTGCTGAAATGAATATGTACAATAATCAAGCCATGGTAAGATATTATCGCTTAAGGAAAATGATGATAGCATGGTGCTGGTATGGCCCTAAGATGATGAAAAAGATGCATGAAAAGGAATGCCGAAAAGTTAAGTGCAGAACATGAACTAATAGATGGAGAGCTACAAGTAGTATCTGTTTTATATTTTTTTTGATGATTTTTTTTTGGATTTTGATGTTTCTGATTTTTTTTTGGATTTTGTTTTTGATGTTTTCTATTTTTTTTGGATTTTTTTATGTTTTCTGATTTTTTTTTATTTTGATGTTTTGAGGTGTCAAAATTTGAGTAGCCTTTGTGCTAGATACCAATGACAAGGGGAAAACCAAGTCTAGGTGCAAGGGTGGGTGATGGGATAAGGGATAAAATGCTCATGATAGATGGATAGATGGTATGGATGTATGCATCATAAGAGAGCAAAGATGTGATCTCCAAAGACTATGTTGCATAGGAATAACATGCCCCATTCTAGGTACAAGACTTAGGATTTTTCATGACAAAACTTATGACAATAGGATAATGATATGATTGTTTGGAAGGATGAGGTATGTCAAGAGATACCGAAGACATGTTTCAACATTTTTCCCCTATTTCTTCATCAAGATCAAAAGGATAAGGGTGGATGAATGGACTCAATATGATAGGTATGTATGATGGCTAAAGATGGTAGGTAGGATGGAAATGATATGATATAAAAATGATAGGTTGAATAGATAAGACATTGTGCCCCCAAGTGTAAGTGACAGAAGATAAACCTACACATGATGCCTATTTTCTAGGTTTTCATCATGGTACTTATCCAAGGCGCCTATTGACCAGGTTTTCACCGTTGGACAAAGGGATTTCTCTTTACTTTTTCTTTTCTTTTTCTTTTTCTTTTTTTTTTGGATAGGATAAGGGGAATATGGATAGGAGGGACTCAAGTGTCTAGTTGCATGAAAGTTGGTAGTCCCACTAGATAGATGTCATTGCATGGACCATGTCAAATGCCATTATGGTCATAGATGTTGGTAAGGGATGACATGAAAGGGAGATGGAGTAGGTAGATGATGGATTATGATGTGGATGATGGAGGGCAATAATGGATTATGATATTGATTATGTAGGGAAGATGATAGGTATTATATGGGACTTATGAAAAAATGAATGGGGAGGCTTAACCAAAAGCATGGACCATAGGAAGATGGTGGGGGAGATATGTAGGATAATGAGTGAAGGATGAGAAGATGGAGGTATGTGGAATTGTTGTGAAATGGAAGGGAACCATGACCAATGGTTGCACACACTATGATAAACATTGAAGCTTTTGATGTGGATGAGGTGTAGGAAGAAATGGATATATTTGCTTAGGAGGTGGTGGATGAAATGTTTTAGGTACCCACATAGACTTAGTATTTTTATGATTTTTATTTTGCTTGTGGGTTTTAGGAATTTGAGACTTTTGAATGGAATGAGAATGTGGGATGGAAGTGGATGGTTGGGATTTTTGTGATGTGAATGCTTTATTTGATTTGATTTCTTTTTGCTTAGGTACCCAAACCAATTTAGTTTCAGCCTTTACTTTTGGAGGTATGGGCTTATATAACTTTTTAGATGTACTTGGCTTTGATATTTTGTATTGATTTCCTAAGGCATGAGAACCTTTAGAATTTTGTACTTTATAGGTAGAGGCATTAAAATTCTTTCTTTTGAATCCCATGGGTATGGTGGAATGGGTGGAAGCTTTATGTTTAGACAATGTGTGCATTGATTGGTCATGATTAAGATGTTTAGAGGATTTATAGGTGGAGGGATAAGGGGATTGGATAATGGGGATATTAGGTGTTGGGAGAAGTGGAGGTAGATTAGATGGAGGAATATTGGGAGTTGGAAGCAATGGTCATAGAGTTGATCGTGGAAGGTGTATGGTCACATGCTTTTGACATTTGTAGGATGATGGAGGTGGAATGGCAACATATGTTTTAGGGATACGATAGGCTTTATGATGGAAAGTGGACTTCGGATGCATGGAGGAAGTACCAACATCTTTAGGTTGTTGTCCTTGGGGTGTATGTCCAAGGCCATAAGAGCGTGGAGGGACTTTGACATGGATGGGCTCCAAAATACCTTGTTCATGAAGGTCTAGACTTTTACCTTGGTGGTTCATGTTTTGGAGTGTGCAATGGACAATGGGACTAGGTGTAAGTGAAACAATAGACACGAGTTCCTTATTAGATGGAGAAAATGAAGCAAGGGAAGATAATGGTTGTTGTTCAAAGGAGGAACATTCATGAATGAGGGTAGAAAAACCAATAGGATATGATGGAGGGCTTGCAATTGGGTCAATAATGGGTGATGGGGGATCATTAGGATCTTGATTAGCATTGTGTTCACTTAGATCCAATGTATTTGTTTGATCTTCTATGTGTGCTTGGGAGGCATATGTCTCATCAATGGAAGTGGATGTTTGTGCACCATGGATGGGTGAGGTGGAAAGCTCCTGACCATGGAATGCATAAAGTTGGCTAAGAGGATCATCATGGTCTTCTTGATCATAAAAGGGGTCTTGATCAAAGATGTAAGATTGATCATGAATAGTATTAGGCATGTTATGAATGGAATCATTAGGAGGGTGTTGATCTTTATGTGGATGAGGGGGTAATGTTTCCACATGTTTAGGATTGTGCTTTTGACATACCTCATGAATTATTTGAATGGAGCTGGAAGGGGATTTCTCATGGAGAGACTTGTCATGTTCTTGATGGTCAAAAACATGGGAGCATGCCAAAGGGTGACTTGGACTTACGAGGGGATACTCTTGAATTGGATCAAGGGGTTGTGGATGACATGATTGGGCTGAAGGACTTGGCATGATGTTTGAGGATTATTTTTCATGTTCAAGTATATGTGTTTAATGACATGGTGACAATTGATTCCTTGCTAGTAGCCCTTGGGTCACATCCTTTGTAGGTGTATGGGTGGAAGGTGTTGGCTTAGGATTTTGATTTTGATTGGATGAAGGTATGATAAAGTTAGACGGTGCATGAACTAGATTGGTGTTCCCCTTATTGAAGGTGGCATTAAGACTTGGGGAAGTTTGGCCTTGTTGCAAGGTAGAAATTAAGTTCTCATGTGTTTGTTGTGATGTGGCTTGATAGGTTGATGTGGCATTGACATACGAAGAAGTGGAAGGAGAAGCCCCTCGAAGTCTAATTTTAGGTTTTGGTTTTGTTTCATTATTTGGACTATAGAAAGGGACTCCTTGAATTATGATCTTGGGTTTAGGTTTTGTCTCATGATTTGGCCTAGAGGGATAGCCCCCTTGGATTATGATTTTGGGCTTATGATTGGGCTTGTTTATGATTATGACCATTTTGACAAGTAGTGATGGTGATGATGTGGAATGATTTGATTGGATGACTTGGATTGATTAGGATGAAATGGATAGGATGTGGCTAAGAAGAATGATTAGGATGAAATTAATTGGATATGAATGTGTTGGAAGAACGTATAGAGTGACTTGTCTTTATGTGTTTGGTGTTTAGCTTGATTTGGAAATGTTTAAATGAATGGTCACACATGCACACACATGAATCACACATGCAAGACACATAAGCAAGTTTGAATTTGAAATTATGAATGTGATGATTGTTATTAAACAATCACACATGGAAGACACAACAAACATTCTAAAAATAGTTTTTTTTTTTTTGAAAAACCCTATACTAACATCAAGTGTATGATCAAGAAAATATTTTCAACAAGTGTTTTCACAGACTTAGCACATGAAAGAAAATTTAGGCAGACTCACTCTTAATGCTCAAGTAGGTCATTCTAGTAATCAACAACCCACATCTTAGAACTGCGTCGACTCACACAGCCGTGTCACCCCCGAAGGGGCACCCATGTTTTTGTCTTTTCCAGGCACGTACTCAGAGTTACAGAAGTGGATACTGGATCCCCTGAGCAAATGATCCTTGGTAGTTATATGGTGAGTGTCTTGGGGGTAGATTCTTCCCTCCCCCTGCACTGTGATTATTAGAATGTTCGGAAACTAACTTTGGCTGGCCACTACACTAGGTTTGTAGTAAGGATTTCCATTCGGTGCAGCAATAATAAGCTCCCTTAGGAGACCTCCAAATGTTTAGAACAAAGGATTTCGGGATGGTTATCTTGCACACTACCGGCAAAAGAGGGTTTCCCCAGATTTACTTTAAACTTTATAGTGGGGTGAAATAGCCTGGCTTTGGCTTGAACCCACTTGAGTCATTCCCATAGGGTGAGTACTTTTTCCCACTATGATAGGCTCTCTAAAGGATGTAATTAAAGCAATAAAATTGCATGGAAACTAAAAGGCAAGTTTGGTATTCTGATCACCCAGTTAAGGGGAGAGCATAGACCTATTGCCACATTCAAAGAAAGAGATGTTCTTTTTAAATCCAAATCACAATGATCTAATCTAAGTGAAGATATTGCTTCACCAAAAACAAGTTTGTTCAATTTTAACTGCAAGATCATTGTTTGGTGACTATCCTAGATTGCTTCATTTTATCTAGATGTGGCTACCCTAGGATTGATTCATTTTAAAATCTAGAAAAAGAAAAATAATTTTGTCTGCAGAAGGCATCAGACTCAGAATTCTATATTTTTGTTACAAATTCATATGCGCCCGAACATAAGCTATATGCGCCAGAAGATATATGTGCCAGAAGAGAAGCTAAAAGCGTTGAAATAGAAGGTATATGCACCAAAATAGAAACTAAATGTGCCGGAACAGAGGCTATATGTGCCAGAACAGAAGCTGAATGTGTCGCAAGAAATATTTATATGTTCTAAAATTAGTTATTGTGTGCCAAAAAGAAATTTACTGTATGCACCTAAACAAACACTATATGCACCTAAATAGATACTAGATGCACCTAAACAGATACTAGATGTTCCTAAATAGATACTAGATGTGCCTAAATAGATACTAGATGCACGAGAACAGAGGCTAGATGCACTCCAGAATCCTATAAAACAAAACAGTTAAAACCCCATATGCGTTGTAGAAAATTTTGAATGCACCTAAACATCAGATTTTTTTGGAAATCGACTCTAGAACGCAGAAACTATCAAAAGAAATTTGTAGATAATGTTAAATTCATAGGTGCCATTTTAATGTGTGTGTGAAATATTGGATCAATTTAAATGAAAATCAAACACATATTAATAAGACATTAAATCAAAGAAGCTGAAAAAGAAACAGAATATGCAAACCATTACTGCAGCTTCCCAAAATCGTCTTATCTTCCTCTAACTCCAACATTTTGTTGGTTTCAAATGTCTCTCAGATTAGTAGATCGAGCTCAACAAAAGGATAGCTAAACAATGATATTTTAAAATGCAAATGTTGCCAATATGCAAAACTATGCTAAGATGCTAGGATGAGAGTATGGCTCTGATGCTGAAAATGATATGAATGTATAGGCTGATTGCATGAACATATGTATGCGTAGTTGTGTGAAGGTGAGTGCGTGCGTGTAAATGTGGATGATTAACCAAGGCTTGTATTTGCACGAGCTTTTATAGAGTTTTTGAACGGATTCGATTGGCTGATTCAATCGATGGTCCAGATTAAGCTTGCTTGAACGGATGGCAGGAGATTTTTGAAAGTGGAAGAGAAGATGAAAGGTTTCCCTTTTCTTTCAATTTTTGTCATTGAGTTTCGAAGGGAAACTTCCATTTCAAAGGATGAGCAAGAGAATTTGGAAGGGTGAGTTTAGAGTGAGTTAGAATTAAATAAAATAAATTTATTTAATTTGGAAGTGAAGACGGAAATAGAAACTTGCATAATTAAATAAATCATATTTAATCATATGTGAAGATGGATTTAGCAACTCACATATTTAAATAAATCATATTTAATTATGTTTTAGAAATGAAATTAGAGTGAGAGGAAAATTAAATATTTAATATTTAATTTAATTATGGGATGAAGAATATTCCATTATTTAAAGATTCAAATATTCAAACTTTAGAATGATATGATAATTAAACAAATAATCATATTTATTTAATTTAATTAAGAGGAATGTGGGAAGTGTCAATAATTAAATAAAATTATTTATTTAATTAAGGTAGAAGAATTAGAAAATGAACAATATAAATAAATAATTAAATTTATTTATATGTAGATGACTTTAGGAGAATTAATTTACAAGCTTAATCATGACCATTTTTAGACATATACAGTATGTATGTATGCATATATGTGTGTGTGTGTGCTTGTGTGGGTGTGTGTGTGTGTGAATGGTTTCATCCAACCCTAAACCTTCCAAGCTCTTTCAATATTTAGTATTGTGTATGCAAAACCAGGTGAGGTATTCTTATTCTTCTATGGGATAACTATTTTTTACTATCTACATGGGAAGAGTTTATAGGATCTATAAAACCAACTTCTTTGAACATGCACTCAATGATTATATATATGTGTATGTATGTATGTATGTATGTGTATATATATATATGTCAATGGCTTCATACAACCCTAAACCCTGCATATAGATAGCTACAATTCCTCCTACCATAATGGTTGCAACACCAAAGATATACACAAATGATGAAAATGTTGTTTCAATATTCAGTGTTGTGTATGCACAAACAGGTGAGGTATTCTAATTCTTCTGTGGGATAACTATTTTTTTATTCTTTGCATGAGAAGAGTTTATAAGTTCTATAAAACCAACTGCTTTGAACATAATCTCAATGATTCTCTTTATTTTCACATAGATTATATGTGTGGTTCTATTTGTAGAAATTAGTAGAATTATGTTTTCCAAAAATGCACAAGCTTCATTTAAAATTTGAGCTACATCACCACAAATAGACAAATTGTAAAAGACCTACTAGAATAATACTACAAAACCACCCAAGTAATTTTACCTCCAATATGTTAATGCTTTCATACAACACTAAATCCTACACACAAATAACTATAACTATTGCCATGGTAATGGATGGAACATGAAAGATACAAACAATCAAAACAATAGACCAACAACGTACAAATAACCAACCATGGCCATATGTTTTAATGGAAGAAGGAAGCTTTAAGTGTAGTTTCTGCATCCATGATACAGAATGATAATCTCTTATTAATCTATGAAATGGGTATACACATAGACAACAAAAACAATAGTCCAACATTTAAGTATAGTTTCTCTTAAGGTAATAGGTATGTATATGTTATACATATATGTACACATATACAAACATATACACATGAATATGTTGTAAACTCGAGCTGCATTGGTTGGGTTAAATATTATAGAGAAATAGGAAAATTGTAAAAAAAAATAAGGAAAACACTAGAGAATGACATACATTTGATTCATGAGTATCACCCTAATAGCTATAACAATTCTTACATAGACTACTTGTCTTGTATGGTCAATAGGTTACTTCACAATCTAATTGAAGCAAACAATGACAAAGATGGTGCATAGTACAGAGTTTGTGTTTAGCTCTTTTATCTATTGTAAATTTATCTTTCAACAATGCAATTTAATCAATATGAGAGAGAACAAAAGAGATAAATAGTATATTAATTATTTATGTAAACTACCCATACAAAATGTCTTACTAATTCTGCAACTCAACAGTTTTATCTTTGAGATCGCATGCTTTTAATTTGAATATAGTGGGCATCTTCTTTGTAGTCTTCTAACAAATAGTTCTAATTATATAAGAGGAGCTTCATTATCTAGCATTCAGTTATATAGAGAAATAGGGAAATTGTAACTAAACTCGTAGTAAAATATACGTATATGTGTGTATCCATATATACATATATAAATAGATGTATAAAAAATTTATTAGCTCATAGGCTATTCTGTTTGAAGTTGTTGTTGGGATACTCTTTTATACATAGATTTTTTGCATAAATAATTAATTTATTGTTAATGTCTTCTTACTATATGTCTCTATATAAAAAGAGTTGCATTATGTGTCATTTTGTATTATACAAAAATGGGGGAATT
Source organism: Sequoia sempervirens (assembly GCA_007258455.2). Taxonomy (NCBI): domain Eukaryota; kingdom Viridiplantae; phylum Streptophyta; class Pinopsida; order Cupressales; family Cupressaceae; genus Sequoia; species Sequoia sempervirens. Next base: position 67,839,267 of record VDFB02000002.1, read on the forward strand.
GTAATAGAGCTATTAGTAAAACATATATACATATATTTACCCATATATACATATCTATACACATGCATACACACACACACATACATGTATATATACATACATATAATACATCAACCCATCTACGAATTGGAGCAATCACATAATGTCCATATTTTCTAACAGGTTCTTACTCGTGATGTGATTGGGTTTATCCTTGTGCATTTTTTGCCTTCTACTCATTACCATAGGGGGAATTGTAGTGGAATGTTGTTTGTTTTCTCAATAAATATGCTTAGGGTTAGTATATTTTATTTCCCTACATTTATTTTTTTGGTTATTTGTTTGCATGTGTTGGTGGATTCATTAACATAGGACCATTTGTAGATTATGAACATGATGGATATAAAATTATTTTGGCAGCTAGTAAGTGTTATTGTTTCTAATATATGTTTTATCTATTCAATTTATTTGTTTGAACTTTCAAGCGGGCTCCCCATTGGCTTGGTCGGCAACAGGATTTGTTATGGAATAGCTCTTTTCCAAATTCTCTATTTGACTACAAAAATTATTGCCAACTAATGTAGCTTGAATTGTTGATTAAGCTTGTGCCATTGTGGGTAGGTTGTGTAGATTATTGGTCCTCATTGGCTTTATGAGTTCTATTTAATATGGGTTTCATACCAAACAATGTAGGTTCAAATTTGAATTGAAAAACAAAGTTTTACACAACCTACTTTCTTTCTATGGGAATGTTTAGTGTGGGTTCCAAATTATCTATGATCTGGCTATGATTTTTATGTTTTCTTTTAATTGTTGTTTTACAATTTACCAATTTTGTCTATAATATTTAACTTGGGAAATAATGTTGCTTGAATTTTCAATTGAGAAACCAATAAAGGATGTGTCTGATACCTATTATACAATTATTTATTTGTCTTCGATATTTTCCTATATAAAGGACGTATGTTGAATCTTGTATCAATATGTTTCAAATTTTGTTTTCTACCTATAAGTTCAAATAAATCGGCAAGATTTTTTTTACATAAAAAGATGTAGGGTCCCCAAAATGAAAGTAAGCATCCAAACTAAATTTTCCCTTAGTTGATTGGTTAAGAAGGCTTCAAATTCAACCCTTTTGTTGCCTATACTAATGCCAAACTTCAAAGTAGACAATATGGTATAAGTAACCAAAAATGTTTGAATTTGCAGCCTTCCCAATTGGTTAATTGAGAGGAAAAACAATTTGTATGTTTCTTGTCTTCATAAATTCCAACCTTAAGAGTTAAATGGTGATAAAAAATATACTATACACAAGTATTTAGATATATTCTTGTGTATATAGACACATATATACATATGTACATATGGATACATATATATATGCTTATATTTGTGTGTTTGTAAATGTGTTCATAAAGGGGAAATTCAATGCATATATGTATTTGATTATTTGTACACATATATACATGCATATATTCTGCATTGAAGCTCCATTGGTTACAATTAAATATTATAGACAAACAGGAAAATTGTAAAAGAACTATTAGGAAAAGATTGAAGCAAGACATATGTTTGATTCTTCAATAATGGTTGTTGTTTCTTTTTTTATAAAGGTAATAAACATATTGATTAATTTGCATTGCCAAAAGAACCATAGCAGTGTTGCTTTAAAAGTATAGTATTGTAAGAATCATCTTCCTTGGCTTATAGAAAAAATAAAATACTACATGCACACACATATAAGCATCCGGAAAGATAGAGAGATACATATGAGGGTATATGCATTTTCATTTTTGTTTTTTATTGTTCTTGATGTATCCCCTAGTTTTTACATACCATTTAAAGTGGATTTCTATTCTTCTTATTGTATCTTGTCTTCTTTAAACAATGTAAAAAGTGGAATGGTTATAAATTGATATTTGTAAGTTGTGTACCAATTAGTATTTGGATGCTACAATACACTAATCTTTTTTTTTAAATGTGAAATATAGGCATCAATTAGTGAACTCAAATTGGAACATTGTGTCACTGCAAATAAGCTTGTAGAACTATGTCTACGGAAGTGGGCTTTGTGGATGGGTACACAGAGGCCCCCAATATTTATTTCTTACTAGCCCCTATTGGTCTCTCCATAGAGTTTTCTTTTGAGGGTGTGGTCGTGTAACACCCCGCCATGCGAACCCCAAAGGAAAACAAACACCAAACAATTTTTTTTTGAAAGGAAAACATTATGTAAGATAAATTTGTACATTCATTACACAAAAGGAAATAATACATTTAAAAATTCATCTACATTCTCTAGGGTACATGCAATGGTCATTACAAACCCTAAACTTTTTCCAAAAAAAAGAGAATAAAATCAAGATTAAATTATGATAGCATAAAATCATCCCTAATTAATTGAGAGGAAAATGATACATCTTATTACAATTCAAATCATAGTTCACTAGTACAATTGTGGAGCATATTTCCATAGATACAACACATCATGGATGCAATAATAAATTACATAATGCTTCCCTTATAACAATGGGAAGAGTACATCAAGTACAAGAATAATTACATCAATGAAGAATAAGGTACAAGGTGAGGAAAATTATTCAACAACGTGAAGCTCTGGAAACTTTGCATTTGCTTCCATATCGCAAACACAACCTGGGAACCCAATGGGGTCCATAGCACATTCCACCCAACTGTGTGGGCCCTAAGGCCCAACCCCCATGCTAGGAGATGATAAGACAGGGCTCATGACCAAGATAGGAAAGTAGAACGATCACAATACCAAACCACAAGGTCAACCAAAACATAACATACAACAATCTCAACGACCACTTACAAGGTTACTGCTTCTAGACGCAAATGAAGCAAAAGTTGGGAATACTATAGGAGAGTATCTTCGCATGGTCTTAATACAAAATTTACAACAATCAGGGGTGTACCAAACATAAAATGCCAAACTCTACCATTTCGAGTTCAAATATGAGGCATGGACCATCTCACCAAACAACTATAACAAGAGGCCATCTACCAATTAACGTAACATCCACAAGAGTTTAAAAACTAATAATTAAATAAAACATCACAAAATTAAGTCAAATAAATCCAACATAAACCCATCACCCAATACCTCAGAAAGCCTATAACACCAACTTTCATATACTCCCAACTGAAGGGTATGCAATTAATAAGGTTCCCAAAGAAATCACATCAAGGCTTGGTTTATAAACTCATCAAATGAAAAATAAATCAATGGAGAATTCAATCAATTGGGAGAACACAATAAAGCAAATTTTAACCTCTCAACACCATTCCATGTAACGAAACTCAAAGCATATTCTATACTCCACTTGTTTAAACATTCCTATTCAATTTGATAAATAAACTAACTTAATAAGAACATGAAAGGGTTGTCCATTTGATAATAATCTAACTTCAATGATCACTTCTTTAATTATAACACACAAATAATTCAAATCTCTCCTAATGATTTTAGATTAATACATTTTCAAAAGTCACATGTATTTTATTTACTTGACTATATTGAAATTATTTAATTAAATAAGAACTTATGAAAAGCTATAGTAAGTAGACCATCAAATTTAAAATTCCTAGCCTATACATTTGTTACTTTAAAATAATAGATTTAATTAAAATGTAATTTATACCTTTGATTAACATAAACTAAATTTAAATTTAATTAAAATCTAGCATAGACAATTTATCTGTAAATCACAAATCTAGTATTAAAAGAATTTGTAAATAAATTTAACTTTAAATAAACTTGTAATTATACCTAATTTTAAATGCACTTGAGAATAAATTTAATTTAATTGTATTAGAAAATAATTCTAATTTTGAATGTATATAAAAATAAATCAAATTTTAAATGTACTTGAACAATAAACACAACACTTATTTACTTTATAACATTTCACTCACAAAAAGATCATTAAAATGTTTAAAGAACTATGTTCATAATATTCTTGAGTAATTAATTTTCGTGGCAAGAAGAAAATTATAAAAGCACAAGATTCAAGTTTACTTTGTACCTAAATTGCTTCATGAAGAGATCATTTAAAACTAATTTAAAGACTATATTAACACCCTTCTAAAACAAATACCTGATTGCTTCATTTTAATATGAACAGATTATCTTGAAATATAAATATAAAAGAAACACATCACTTTTAGTAATAGGGAAAGTGGAATAATATAAATGTAACTAACTCCCTTTTCTGTAATGAATTAGATACCCAATTTACCCATAACTATCCATTTTAAAGCTCTTTTGTAACATTTTAATTTCTCACAAGTCATTCTATTAGTTCATTTATCCTTAATACTATATATAAAAATCATTCATGTATACACAATTACTATATTTAAAGAGAGAGTAATAATATAATATTATTTCCTTTCACATTTGATAGTAATCCCTTTAAATAACCATAACCTAAATGTAAGGTAATTTGATTTACTTAATTTATTCACTCTATTTATTTTTCCATACCAATTTAATTACTCCATCAATTTTAATTTTAATTATATTTATTTTTTTATAATTTTGTAGAAGAGTATTTACAAATAATAATTTATGGTTTGTAAGGCAGCCAACCTAAAATATTTTGATATAAAATTATAAACCTACATCAATTTTTAGAAAACGATTTGAAAGATACCATTCTCTTTAATTTCACTAATATATTTAAGTTACATTTAATCCTTGTACTCATTTGTGATAACATTAAAATTATAAAATCTATCTTAGACAAGTTTGATAAAGTTAAAATCTCCCATGTCTATAGGGAAGATAACAATGTGATGGATTACTTTGTGAATGAGGAGGTCAAGAGGGGAGGTTTGAACATGTGGCAGAATTTCAAGGGTTTGAGAGTTGAAGTCAGGGCCTTATTAGATTATGATATTACACATGGGAAAGAGGCAAATATCTTTAATGATGGTAGGGAAAAGGGCTAAGAATAGCAAAATCAAGAGATTTGATGGGGCCATGTCAACTTGTTGTGGAACATAACCATAGAATGGAAAGGCACAATTCCATTATCATCAATGCAATGTATGAAAAGATGGAAAAGTCACAACAGGGCTCATTGGTTGTTGATCTGGAAGAGGACAAGGATAAAAAAAAAAGAATGAGGACCAAGGAATATCAAAGAGGACCCATGACAACCTTAAGAGGAAAGTGCTTCCTACTACCTAGATGGTCCAAATCTTAAAGAGGGGAGTTTAGGAAATGAATGATATGGATGCTGAGACAACGAAAATTTTAAAGTCCCAAGTTTAGTCGATGCTGGCATTTTGTCTAGTCTTTTTGGGTCCTTTTTGTGGCCCTTGTTGGCCTTTTTTTGGTGGTTGTGGCTTTTTCATTTTGTTTTCCTCTCTACAACTTCTCTGCTTATGGGGTCTTTGATGATCTTTTCTTTTGTTTGTAAATTTTGTTATTTTGGGTGCTTGTAAAACCCATTTTTTCCTCTTTCAAAAACATTAAAATTATAAAAGAAACTATTTAAAATAAAATGATTTCATAACTAACTAGGTACATATTTTACCTAAATAAATTACCCTTAATTATAATTTTCCAAAGAATTGTAATTAATTTCTCAACATAATACAAACAAATTTCTTTTAAATTAGAAAGAATATGAAATATGCATTGTCACAATTATATATATATATATATAATTTAATCAATAGATAATCGAGAACTATTTAAATATACATTTCACACAAACTAAATATCTTTAAACACCCATTAAGAAATTATTAAAATAACTAAGAGAACTATACATATATTCAAATCAACATATCGGTTGTCCAAACAACAAGTGGATTTAACTAATTAGAGCACCCAATAGAAAGTGATTAAAATAGGTACATGAACTATAGGAAATATCCTATAATTTCTAACCAACACATTTTTACCCAAATAAATGCAGCTGAAATAATCACAATATATATATAGCTTATTCAGCTCAAACTTACTATTGTTTAAATAAAACATTTTAACTACAACAATTAAAATTAATACCTATACACATAAACATCTATTTATATACAATTTTAAAATTTAATACAAGATTAAGAAACCCATATCTGATTTAACTTAATCCAACATTGATTTCAATTCAAGGTAAAGACTCAACACACAATGTAAATACAAACTAAATACAATGTAAATACAACAAGATCTTGACTTAAACAAATTGATTTCTTTTCAAAGAATTTGAAGAAGTGACCAAGCTAAAAATAACATACACAAAAATAAACTAGCCACTAGAGGAATCTTTCATAAAGTTTTAAAAACAAAAATATAAACTCCCAACAAGACAAGATATTTTTTTGCATAACAATGGAAGAATATAAATTCAAAAAGAATAAAAATTACCAACTTGAATATGATGTTTGTCAAAAGGATAAGGGAGTTGAGTTATTTCTCAAATTCCCTGGGCTATAAAAATTTCCAACTTCATTTAACTTTCCCCAGAGCTCTTTGTCGATTGAAAAAAAAAAACTTTTGACAATTCTTTTGACAATTCCCTCGTATTCCCTTTTTGACCAAAATTTCCCATAATAAATTAAGGTATTATGATAAATTTTCTTGGAAAAAACCACTAGATAGATGGAAAAATTTTTAAATCATTTTCACCACCTAACAAAACTCTTTTCACCTGTGTTAGTGAAATCTTTATGTTTTTATATAATCAAGAAATCTAACTTTCTCCAACCTATTTAATTAGCTACTATGGGTAAAAAATTTCACCATTTATAATTATATCACCCATTTCCATTCAATTCAAATATTTAAATTTATTAAATCATGACCGTCACGAAAAATCTTTTAAATGTATATTTATTTAATTTTTATTTTTTTTATAAAATTCACCATGGTATTTAACAAAATATCCATTTTTTTTTATTAAATACCTCTTTATCTAAATATTTAAATTTATAATTAAACTTCATTAATAATTAGATTATTAATCTACTATATTAAATTTAAAAGACATTATTTATAAATGTAATTTTATGTTTTTATTTACATATAATCAACTTTAATAAAATATTAGTATAAATTATCAAATCATTAAAACACTTAGCCACATTATTTATTTTCAATAATTAATATCACCTTTGATAAACATACTTCTTTTAGTTATCATTTCACTTCCCAATTAATTTAAGTTTTTTTTTAATCCTTTTTAATTCTATTAGTTATATTAGTCCAGGCTAATCAATATTACTTAATCGCCTAATTCAAAATCTCATAAACACTATAAATTAAGGAATACAATGTGACAACACAATTCCATCAAACAAAATCATTCAATTGTCACAAAAGCCAAATGTGGAGGGGCACTACATCCTCCCCCCCTTAGCATCGACTTAATCCTAGAAGTCACAAGTGACATAACCCGCACACAATAATATACACAACACAATGAAAAACAACTATAACCATTAATTAAACACATTTAGTAACCAATTAAAATAAACAATCAAAACAAAATGACTCAGAACAAAAAGAGGCCAAGAAGAAATAGGGTCACCAAAAAAAATAGTACACTTTGATAAACAACATCATCTCCAACAATAACATCATGACATAATCAAATAACAAAAGACACCAAACAAAACAACTGTCAAAACATGAAAACCATACTGAAGGGTTGCAAGGTGGGGTTACTCATCCTCGTCGAAGATGATGGCAAGGTTGGGGAGCCTTCTTTTCAACTCTGTGTTTCCACTTCATACCCATTGGGATTTATGAGGCTTACTCAGACCTGACAGTGCAGGTGGAGTCAAAGCTTAGTACCTACAATCCTGCATAAAAGAAAACATTATGTACAACATATATATATCCAATAGCAAACATGCTACGAGAGAAAGTTGCAATGTAGCAAGGTGCTTGCGAATCAGTGATGCTACACCGTCCCTCTCACCAAGAATTCAACCAATCATCACCTCATTTAGAACAATTTTAAAAATCAATCAACTTGTAAACAATCCACTACTTAACAATCAGAACAATAATCTCATAATGGTCATAATCATGAGTCTATATCATGTGCTATATCAAAAATGGATTACTATTTGACATCATAAGTATCTATCTCTATAGATCCCCATTACATTACCTTCATCACTGAGTTTCTGAAGCCAACTACCTAGAAATCACAGACTAAGGTGGAAACATAACACACTAGTATCCATTATTCAAGCTGATTTCTTACCTCCAAAATGTTATATTTCCATAAGAATTCAACATAATGATCCACATAAGCACATATTTTTATTAAACATCATCATTTACACATAAGGCTTTCTACTTTAATCACCATTCATCACCAAATCATGCAACAATTTCAGCAAAAGACCAAAATTTTACACCTTCACAGATTCAAGAAAACATGTTGTATCACTCCCTAAGCATAAAATCCCAATTTTATCATTCCATAGTTACTATTTCTATAATTTAACATACATTCTTCAGATCACAAGGCTACACAAGGGTCCATCTAGACACCGAAAAGAAACATACTAATCCATGATGCATAATTCATGAGCCAAAATCCAATATCCATCTCACATAATACATACCTCACACTTAGTGGCTTGATGGTGTTAGGCCACACACACATGGTGAGACCATTCAAGAAAAACCACAATGACCTATTTCTTATTGTATAAGGTGGCTAGCCTCCAAGAGATAGTCATCACACATAGATGGATAATGGGTCCTAGTTGTATATTAGCCTCACATACCCCCATCCTCAAGGTTCCTTATGTCTACTTCCTCATATACACTCACCAAGTCTTCCTCATATGTCCTTGGAGAGGAATCATAATATGACACATGGCCGAACTAAAAAAAAGAGGATAGACTAGTTTAGCCACCAAAGTCATAATTTAATAAAGATCAAATAAGATTCAATTTCACCAATAAAGCAAGAAATGGGTGCAATGTCAACACTAAATCCAATGTAATGATAAAGGCTACATGTAAATATGATCAAAGTGTGGCTTAACCATTACAATCAAACATAAACAAAATGTCGGCCTTCATAGTCAATTGAAAATCATCAATAACCATATAGAAAGTCCTCAATCTTTGAAATTGCACAATACAACATTGTGTGACTAGATAATAGCCACCAAAGGAGGAAGGAGGGAACATCGTCAGGCTATAACAGTAGCCCTCATGTAGTGTAGAGTGAGCATGTCATCCATATGACTTAGAGTGTGCTCCTCAGCAACACCCTACCTCGTGTTGTCATGCGACATGGTCATATGCTAGCCAAAGAAGGCACACACTAGACATACACCACATGGTAGTTTTTTGTGGCTCTGCGAAAGTAGGCATGCATAGAACACACCCCACATAGTGATACCTCATGGAGAAGGAACACACAGGTACTCACCATAGCTAGAGTTATACATGGCTATGACATACCCATATGCTAACCGACCCAAACATTGTCGAAAGAAAATGTTATGAGTATCCATCTACAAGTGTGTAAGGCCCCATTATACTCATCACACTAGTAGGCTATAATAACACAATCCCATAGGGTATCTTCATGTGTCTATGCACATGGCATCGTGTTCTTGAGCCCAACTTGCTACCATCAATAACACAACATCATCACCAACACTATGTTGGAACATTAATGTGGTGTGGCATTGTATCCATTGCATCATGTCAGGACATGTGCGGATACGATGTATACAATAAATATATAAGTATATCAATATGGGGTTACTTGAGCTTCACCTCTCATACAGACAAGGTTGATTCGCTAATGCCAACTCATCATCCGTATGGAGGGCTTGGCATAAACTAACAATACAATGTTGTTGTACTAAAAAATGTGGGGTTTAGGCTAGCACATATGGATCATGTACCATGATCCATCATAAGGGGAAGTATCAAGTACATTTCCTCAGGATCGGTTGAGCTAAAACCGCTCTATGTTGCAATTTTTATACGTTGTACACTCCGCCCAAGAAACTTGTTGTAGCTACTACGCCTTCACGGATTGAGGGACTAGAGAACCAAAAGAAAATAATCTATGAAACTACCTTTTGGATACTCTTATGTATATATAGATTTTCAACCACACGTGGGTTGGCCCTCAATCAGGTAACAAACATACAAACACACATAAGGGTATGGTTAATCCCACACTAAATACAACATATTCTGAATGGATGGGTACACTGTATTACCATCCCATGGGCCTGGTGGGTTATGGGCCCACAAAATAAGTATGGGGTATGCACAACGCACAACCAATGCACAATTACTGGTTTCTCATATTTACAAGCAAAAAACAATTTCATACTCAATTTTGAAAGTACGCTTATTTACAACAATGATGTGACTCCTATCTTTACATCCTTTCCACCACCCTTTATCAATTCTTCTTTCACTCTACTTTTTTTTCCATAGATCACATGATGCTAAATATCAATTTCATGATCATTGTGATCACTTAAAAAATTCACTAGGACAACATAATGGGCTCAGATGAAACCAGAGTCCCTAATTTATGAACCTAGGCTCTGATACCAATGATGTAACACTCTGCTGTGTGAACCCCAAAGGACAACAAACATTGCACAATTTTTTTTTTGAAAGGAAAACATTGTGTAAGATAAAATTTTACATTCATTACATGAAAAGAAATTATACATTTACAAAGTCATCTATGCCCTTTGGGGTACATGAAATGGTCATTACAAACCCTAAAAAATTTTCAAACAAAAGAGAATAAAACTAAGATTACATTATGATATCATACAATCATCCCTAATTAATAGAGAGGAAAGTGGTACACCCTCTTATTACAATTCAAATTATAGTTCAATAGTACAATTGTGAAGCATATTTTCATAGATACAACACATCAAGAACACAATAATACATTACATAATTCTTCCCTTATAACAAAGGGAAGATTACATCAAGTACAAGAATAATTACATCAATGAAGAATAAGGTACAAGGTGAGGAAATGTATTCAACGATGTGAAGCTCTGGAAACTTTGCATCCACTTCTACATTGCAAACACAACCTGGAAACCCAATGGGGTATGTAGCATGTTCTGCCCAACCACATGGGCCTTAAGGCCCACCCCCCATGCTAGGAGATGACAAGAAAGGACCCATGACCAAGACAGAAAACTAGAATGATCACAATACCAAACCACAAGCTCAACCAAAACATAACATACAACAATCTCCATGACCACTTACAAGGTGACTACTTCTAGAGGAAAATGAAGGAAGAGTAGGGAATACTACAGGAGAGTATCTTCCCATGGTCTTAATATAAAATTTACAACAACCAAGGGTGTACCAAACATAAAACTCCAAACTTTACCATTCCGAGTTCAAATGCGAGGCATGAACCATCTCACCAAACAACTATAACAAGAGGCCAACTACCAACTGAGGTAACATCCACAAGAGTTCAAAAACTAATAATTAAATCAAACATTACAAAATTAAGGCAAAGAAATTTAACATAAACCCATTACCCAATACCTCAAAGAGCCTATAACACCAACTTTCATATACTCCCAACTGAAGCGTACACAATTACTAGGGTTCCCAAAGAACTCACATCAAGGCTTGTCTTATAAACTCATCAAATGAAAAATAAATCAATGGATAATTCAATCAATTGGGAGAACACAAGAAATCAAACTTTAACCTCTAAAAACCATTCCATGTAATGAAACTTAAAGAATATTTTGTACTCCACTTGTTTAAACATTCCTATTCAATTAAATAAATAAACTAACTTAATGAGAATATGAAAGGATTATCCATTTGATAATAATCCAACTTCAATGTTAACTTCTTTAATTATAACACACAAATAAATCAAATCTCTCCTAATGATTTTAGATTAATAGATATTCAAAAATCACATGTATTTTATTTACATGACTATATTGAAATTATTTAATTAAATAAGAACTTATGAAAATCTACAGTAAGTGTCTAGACCATCAGATTTAAAATTCCTAGCCTATACATTTGTTATTTTAAAATAATAGATTTAATTAAAATGTAATATTTACCTTTGATTAATATAAACTAAATAAATTTAATTAAAATCTAACATAAGCGATTTATCTGTAAATCACAAATCTAGTATTAAAAGAATTTGTAAATAAATTTAATTTTAAATAAACTTGTAATTAAACCTAATTTTAAATGCACTTCAGAATAAATATAATTTGAATTATGATCTTCCATGTGCTTGCGTTGTGGGGGCGTTCCTATTTTTAGAGGGGGTTTGGTTAATTTTTCGGTTTCTTGTGTGTTGTTTACCTTAGTTGGCTATTGCATGGTGACTTTGGGGTGTGGCTACGTGTCATCTTGACTGTGTGGGGTGTGGCCATTGGCTAATGTGTGGATTGCGGGCTTTTGCTATTGTGTGGGCATCGTGGGGTCCTTTGGCCCGTGTGGGGTTGGCTGGGTGGAGCTCTTTTGTTTGGGGCAATGTGTGGAGGCATCATGCCTTGGGGTGTCACGGCCTTGTAAGGCTATGCTTTTGGTGTTTGGGAGCTAGTGTGCAGTGTGCATGGGTTCCTAGTTGTCCTAGTGTGGAAGTCTTCTTTTATTCTTTACATCTTAGGGCTTGCATGCCCGCTTGTGATTAGTATTTGTCTCAATGTCTCATGGGGAATCATCTGGGGCTAGCCCCAAGATGGATTTCCGCTCAGCATTTGGTTCAAAGCCTCTGGCACATAATGTATGGATGATTGATAATAATTCATTTTCTTTAGAGCTATATATGTATGGTTCAGGTTCATCTAAGGGATCTTGGATTATGAAGATTAATGGGTATCTAGAAAGGTGCAAGGAGAGGCCGAAATTGTTTATTCTGATGGAGATGCTTAATGATATCGAATACTATTCAAAGCACTAATTTTATTGCAAGTTTATGGGTTTGAGAGTCTCACTACAATTTATGGAATCCTGGGCTCAGAGGACTTAGTTGCTAGAAGGAGAGATGGAGATTAGGCTTTTGGCGAACAACTACTTTATGGTGTCCTTTGATTGCATGGATGATTGGAACATGATTTTTGAAGGAGGTCCCTATTTTTATAACCAGGTGGGTTTGTTTATAAAGCCATGGCATGTGGGTTTCAACCCAACCGAGGAACTCCCGAATCAAGTTCCTATGTGGGTTCAGTTACCATGGTTTCCAGTTGAATGTTGGTCAGAGGATGTACTCCAGTTGGTGGCTTCAATGCTTGGTAAGCCTGTTGGTTCATTGCAGCAAACATAGTTCAAAAAGGTAATGACTTTTTCCCGTATTTGTGTGGAAATTGATTTAAGCAAGCCATTACCAAATTCTATGGAAGTGCATGTAGATTCTTATACTTGGATCCAACAACTAGACTATGAGACCCTTCCCTTTTAGTGCTAATTTTTTCATGAGCATGGACACTTGCAGTGCAGGTGCCCTAGGGCTAAGCCTGTGGAGCAGAAAACCTCTATGCCTCACCATAACCCACCTAGAGTTGATAAGGGGAAGGAGACTATTCTGGGTGATGGAGCTGGTGAGGATGGATCTTCCCCTGTCAAGGCCCGTAATAGGAATAGGGGGCAAAAAAGAAATTTCAAGGAAAGGCAGGATGATGATACTTTTAATAGGTTTGAGGTGTTGGATGATCTCAGTCAACAGGAAGTGAAACTGGGTTTGATTAATTTGGATCAGGGGCCTTTGGATGCTGGATAGGAAGAACCTCCTCTAGAGGCTATGCAGGTTTTGCAGGATGTGGGGGCTGGGCAAATGGATACTGATCAACCTTCACTTGCTCAGGCAGAATCAGATGATATTGTTAGGGTAACAAAGTCTGGAAGCAAGGGGTCTCCTAGGCCCATGAAGGAAGGTATAGGTGTAGGGAAGAGCTCTCTCTCTTCTCCTCATTTGGGTATTCAGCAAAAGGATCCAAAGAAAGGTGTAAGTGAGAAGTCCTCAAAGTTGGGTCGAAATAAGGACTTGGAAAAGATAAAGATTGCTGGTGAGACTTTGGTGGAATCAAGGGTAGTTAAGACCCTTGATTCTCATTTCTCCTACCCTTTGAAATGATTTTTCTCTCATGGAATGTTAGGGGCTTGAATAGTGGCCCTCGACAAAAAGTTGTCCAAGATTTGATTAAAAGTAAATCTCTTGATATCCTCTTTTTGGAGGAGACTAAGTTATCAATTGAGAGTATGTTGGGTATATAACCTAAGGTGTGGAGAAATGGTGAGTGTCAGTGTATCGAGGCTTTTGGCTCTTCTGGGGGTGGCTTGTTTATGGAACCCTCATAAGATTAGCCCTATCCAATGGATGTCCTCTAAATATTCTATTTCCTTTGTGGCCTCTAGCTTTGAGATGGGATAAAAAGTCTTCTTCTCAAATGTTTATGCCCCTATTGAGATTTAGGGTAAGCAACTTCTTTGGACCCATCTTCGATTTGTTCTCAGCTTGGTTCCTTATCACCCATGGATTATGGCTGGAGATTTCAATCCCATTGTTGAGTTGTCAGAAAAATGGGGTGGAACAACAAGGCTGGAGCCATCTGCTCTATTACTTTGGGATAGCATCTCATCCTCAAATCTTTTTGATGTGAAACCTAGTAATGAGTGTTTCACATGGAACAATATAAGGATTGGAGAGAACTGTGTTGCTAAGAGGTTGGACTGATTCTTAGTAGCTTGTTTCTGCATTAGTGGTGTGTGGTCTTCTTGTTTTGAGATTTTGGACTTGAGGGGTTCTGACCATTGGCCTATTATGCTTAGTATTGTTCTAGCTGGTATGCCTAGGACTCCATTTAAATTCCAGCTAATGTGGTTAAGGGATTCTACTCTTTTAGACCATGTTACTGATTGGTGGAGGACCGACCAACCTACTTTTGGTATGGCTATGTATACTTTTGCTAAGCTTCTTTAGTTTGTTAAGTATCAGCTTAAGAGGTGGAACCGCCAGAGTTTTGGTAACATCTTTTAGAATAAGGATGTAGCTCAGGATGAGATGAATAAAATTACGACGATGATTCGGGAGAATGGGCTTATAGAGGAGCTTCTGAGAGAGGAGGCTAGGACTTTAAAAATAGTTGAGGAATGTGAATTGTGGGAAGAGATCTATTGGAAGCAAAAGGCCATAGTTGAATGGCTGCAAGCTAGAGCTAAGAACACTACCCTTTTCTTTAATTTAGTGAAGGGTAGGAGGAATGGTAATTCCATTTCTATTATTGTGAATGATAAGGGGGATTTCCTTGCTTCTTTTCAGGAAATATCAGTTGAGGTGTCTCAGTATTTTGCTTCTTTATTCAAGGACGAGCTACTTGGTGGCTCTGCTAAGGAAGCTCATGTTCTCTCGTACATTCCCAAGTTAGTTTCCTGGGAGATGAATGAGCAGTTGATGGGAGAGATCTCTCTTAAGGAGTTGGAAGGGATTATGTTCTAGATGAAGAAAGGAAAAGCTCCTAGACCTAATGGTTTTCCGATTGAATTTTTTTAGGAATTCTGGGATATCATAAAGGTGAAACTTCTTTCTATTGTATAGGAATCCTAGAGGAATAAAAAAATGTTGTGCACTATGAATTCCACCTTCCTCGCCCTTATCCCCAAATGTGAGGGGGCAGATAGGTTAACTCATTTTTGGCCTATTTCTCTCTGCAATGTGGTTTATAAAATTATCTCAAAATTGATGGTTGAAAGGTTGAAGAAGTGGCTTAAAGTGCTAATTTCTGAGGACCAGAGTGGTTTTGTTGAGGGGTGAAAATTCTTGGTGGGGTTGTTATAGCTATTGAGACCATCCATTCAATGGCTAAATCCCATGAGAAGGCTATGTTCATTAAGTTGGATATGGCTAAGGCTTATGACAGGGTTAGATGGTCTTTCTTGAGGAAGGTTCTGGTGGCTTTTGGATTTTGTGAAGAGTGGATTCAATGGGGCATGAGTTGTGTCACTTCTGTCTCCTTTTTAGTGCTGATAAATGGTAGCCACTCTGAGCTCTTTGATGCTTCTAGGGGTTTGCATCAAGGGGATCTTCTTTCCCCATACTTATTTCTACTTCTTGCTGAAGGTCTTGGCCACTTGTTGAGAAGAAGGGTGGAGCTGGGCATCATTCAAGGTTGGCAGTGGGGAGGAGGTTTTCCCCCACAGTCTCACCTATAGTTTGTTGATGATAATGCTTTGATGGGGATGGCTTCTATTAGGGAAGAGCTCTACTAATTTGCAGCAGGTATTGGATGTTTATCTTAAAGCTTCGGGGCAGTTGATTAATGAAGATAAATCCTCCATCTTCTTTTTCAATACCCCAGTTCCTATTCAAAGAATGATTGTGAAATTTTTGAGGTTTTCCGATAGGGGCTCTCCCTTTGACTTATCTGGTTATTCCTATATCTATTGGAAAACTTCCCAAAGGCTCTTGGCAGGGTATTATTGATAAATTTTGGGTGAAAGTTAATCATTGGACCCATAGATGGTTATCTTTTGCTGGAAGGGTTCAACTTCTCAAGTTGGTGGTGCAAGCTCTCCCAACTTATAGATGCATGCTTCAGGTGGCTCCAATTTTTTTTCTTAAGGAGTTGGATTCTCTTGAAAGAAAATTTTTATGGGCTAGAAGTTTGACATCCTCCAAGTGGAGCCTCGTCAGACGGGATGTTGTGTGCAGCCCCAAACAATATGGTGTCCTTGGTCTTTGGTAATCGACTCTTACGGGGGTGGTTGTGGCTACTAAGTTGTTCTAGAGATGGTGCATGGAGCAGGACCAAAGTTGGGCTAGGATCTTATCTCAGAAGTATTTCCTAGGAATCCCTCGTCAAGATCTCCCTAGGTACCCTTTAGAGGGGAAGGGTTTAGTGATTTGGACTGCTTTGCAGAAGTGTGCCAAGCTTATCAAGGATTGTTTATTTAGGATTTGTAGAGGATGCTCTAATGCTTTTTTCTAGTCAGACTCTTGGGATGGCCAACCTCCACTTATCTCTTAGTTCCCCAACTTGATTCCTTTGTGTCAAAGATTTCTTGCAGCTAGTTGGGCTAGGGTGAGTGACTTCAAATCTCTATCTTTCAAGGGTCAGCTAGGGGTGGCTTGTTGGAAGGCTCCCTCAGAATGGCCAGATTTTGGGTTGGAAGAAAGGAGCACTGAGCTTCATAACATCCTTTGCTGAAGTTGTTGTTGTTCTCTCCTGGGAGAGGATATCCTTGTGTGGATCCACAATCCTAAGGGGAATTTTTTTTTCACCTCTGGCTATCAAGTTCTTTTGGCTCATAGGTTGGATGGCGGGGAGGTTCATTGGTGGAAAAGGGTGTGGAACAAGCTCTCCTGGCCAAAATGCAACTAATTTATCTAGACCTTGGCATGGAATAGGTGCTTAACCTGGGATAACATTGATAAGCATGGTTTTCAAGGGCCTTCTATGTGTGTTTTGTGTGGAATGAGGAGGAGGATTCTTCGCACCTATTTTTTCGGTGCCCCTTTGTTTCTGAACTTTGGCATTTTTGGTGGGGTGTTTGGAAGGTGCCCTATGTTCATGCTTCTTCTCTAATTGAGTTTTTGGATAGTATGGGTAGGCCCCCCCTCAATGGCTTCCTTATTGTAGGATGTTTGGTTTGTTGGTCCTCCTTTTCTTCTTTGAAAAATTTGGCTGGAGAGGAATCATAGGATATTTTGATGGGAGAAGTTAACGATTCAGCAAGTGTGGTGGCGTCTATTGGGAATGATTCAAGAATCGGTTGCAGCTAAGAGTGAGATGGTCTTCCCTCTAGAGGAAGGTGATGTTGAGTTGGTGGAAAGAATAGGTCTTCAAGACATGCACTCTTCTTCTAGTGGTAACAGGCTTCGCAGGCAGGGGAAGTAGAGAGTCCAGTAGGTGGGTAGGTGGATACCACCTTCGAATGGAGTTCTAAAGATCAATACTGATGGATCTTCTAGGGGTAATCCTGGGCTTGCTGGGATTGGGGGAATTGGAAGAGATTTTTCTAGGTCAGTTATCTTTCTTTTTTCGATACATGATGGGACTCAAACAGTTAATTATATGGAAGGCCTGGAAATTCTTTATACAGTTGAGAGGGCTCTAGCTCTAGGAAGGAGATAGGTCATTTGTGAAGTGGATTCTCAGATTTTAATTAATTTGGTGAATGACCGAAAGGTGATTGATATTAATTGGTAGCTGGCAATGGTGGTTCAGCAAATTCTTCAGGTTAATTCTATGCTGGAGGTTGTGTCCTTTATTCATATTCTATGGGAGTGGAATCAGGTTGCTGACTACTTGGCCAAATGGGTTTCTGAGCATGATGATAGCTGGAAGGTTGAGGATTGGGGACAGGTTTCTCCTGAGTTATGACATGACTTGGATCGGTTACTTGAGGAAGACAAGAGTTTGTAGCTAGTTGATTGTTTCTTTTTATGTGTTTGGTTGGTTGTCTCTAGTTGGTTATGGGGTTGTGGCTCTTGTTCTTCGCTATACTGATATGTTCTGATTTCCAATAAAGTTTTTACCCCCTTTTTTAAAAAAGAATAAATCTAATTTAATTGTATTAGAAAATAATTCTAATTTTGAATGTATCTAAAGATAAATCAAATTTTAAATGTACCTGAACAATAAACACAACACTTATTTACGTTATAGCAGTTTGCTCACAAAAAGATCGTTAAAATATTTAAAGGACTATGTTCATAATATTCTTGAGTAATTAATTTTCTCGGCAAGAAGAAAATTATAAAAGCACAAGATTCAACTTTACTTTCTACCTAAATTCCTTCATGAAGAGATCATTTAAAACTAATTTAAGGACTGTATTAACGCATAACTATCCATTGTAAAGCTCTTTTATAACATTTTAATTTCTCCTAAGTCATTCTATTAACATTTATCCTTAATACTATATATAAAAATCGTTCATGTATACACAATTACTATATTTCAAAAGAGAGTAATAATATAATGTTATTTCCTTTCATCTTTGATGGAAATCCCTTTAACTAACCATAACCTAAATGTAAGGTAATTGGATTTACTTAATTTACTCACTCTATTTATTTTTCCTTACTAATTTAATTACTCCATCAATTATAATTATAATTATATTTATTTTTTATAATTTTGTAGAAGAGGAGTTACAAATTATAATCTATTGTTTTCCAACCTAAAATATTTTGATATAAAATTATAAACCTACATCAATTTTCAGAAAACCATTTGAAAGATACCATTCTCTTTAATTTCACTAATATATTTAAGTTACATTTAATCCTTGTACTCATTTGTGATAACATTAAAATTATAAAAGAAACTATTTAAAAAAAATGATTTCATAACTAACTAGGCACATATTTTACCCAAATAACTACGTAATTGCTCAACATAATACAAAAAAATTTCTCTTAAATTAGAAAGAATATGAAATATCCATTGTCACAATTTTATATATATATATATATCAATAGATAATCAACAACTATTTAAATATGCATTTTACACAAACTAAATTTATTTAAACACCCATTAAAAAATTATTAAAATAACTAAGAGAACTATACCCATATTCCATATTTCTCAATACATGTTTACATACAAGCAAAATTGTTTTTTATTAAAAGTCATAATATATACTCATACATACCTATATACATAAATATATATAATTGATTTTAACAAATCTTTTGTACTAAATATATTCAAATCAACATATCTGACGGTCATCTCTACCTGTCATATGAAAATTTTATGACAGTTTGGTCATTTAAATGCCTGTAAAAAAAATTGTTTAATTTATGAATTTTTATATAAAATCTTTTATAAATGCAGTATGTGGAAAAATTAGAAAACAATGATAATTATTAGTAATAAATATAAAAATGTGTACTATTAAAATTAACAATTAACAAATATTTCTAAGTTTATGTTAAAAACAAATCTTGTTAAATATATTTTATATTTTGAAAAGAGTCTAAATTAATATATACTTTTATAATAATATTATAAATCACATATATTAATATAAAAAAAATGATAACTATTATAAAAATATCAAAGTTTCTAAATTCATATTAGAAAGGATTAAACATGTTATATTCTATTCTAAACTATTTTATCTTTTTATAATAAAAATTATAAAATGATATATTATAAATTTAAATACTATATTGTATTTTGCTTATAATAATATTTTACAGTTTAATAAAAATATAGCAAGTCAAACTATACCGTCTAATAGATTTTATAGCTATAAAATACAGTCTAAAATTGAAAAAACAAATCGATTTAACTAATTAGAGCACCTATCTAAAATTTATTAAAATAGGTACAGGAATTATAGCACATATCCTATTTAATTGCTAACCAACACATTTTTACCCAAATAAATGGAGCTGAAATAATCATGAGATATATATAGTTTATTTAGCTCATTATATATATATATATATATATATATATATATATATATATAGCTCAAACTTACTGTTGTTTAAAAACTTACTGTTGTTTAAATAGAACATTTTAATAAACATCTATTTTTATACAAGTTTATGAATGGCTAAATAAAAACTAAATACCATGTAAATACAGCAAGATCTTAACTTCAGCAAATTGATTTCTCTTTAAAGAATTTGAAGATATTTTTATGCATAACAATGAAAGAATATAAAATAAAAAATAATAAAAATTACCAACCTAATATGATGTTAACCAAAAGGATAAGGGAGCTGAGTTATTTCTTAAATTCTCTAGGCTCTAAAAATTTCTAGCTTCATTTAACTTTCCCCAGTGCTCTTTGCCAAGTGAAAAAAAAAACTTTTGACAATTCCCCCGTATCCCCTTTTTCACCACAATTCCCCATAATAAATTAAGGGAAAAAACACTGGACCGATGGAAAAATTTCTAAATCATTTTCACCACCGGACAAAACTCTTTTCAGCTATTTTTCTACCTGTTAGTGAAATCTTTATGTTTTTATTTAATTAAGAAATCTAACTTTCTCCAACCTATTTAATTAGCAATTATGGGTAAAACTTTTCACCATTTATAATTATATTACCTATTTCCATTCCATTAAATTTAAAAATATTTTAAATATATATTCAATTTTTTTAATAATAAATTCACCATTTCAAACATGGCATTTAACGAAATATCTATTTTTTATTTATTAAATACCTCTTTAACTAAATATTTAAATTTATAATTAAACTTCATTAATAATTAGATTATTAAACTATTATATTAAATTTAAAATAAACATTATTTATAAATGCAATTTTATGTTTTTATTTACATAATCAACTTTAATAAAATATTAGTATAAATTATCAAATCATTAAAACACTTAGCTACATTATTTATTTTAAATAATTAATATCACCTTTTATAATCATACTTCTTTTAGTTATCATTTCACTTCCCAATTAATTTAGGTTTCCTTTTGATCCTTTTTAATTCAATTAATTAGATTAATCCAGGCTAATCAATATTACTTAATCACCTAATTCAAAATTTCGTAAACAATGTAAATTAAGCAACACAACATGACAACACAATTCCATTAGATGAAATCCCTCAATTGTCATGAAAGCCAAATGCAGAGGGGCACTACAGGTCATCTGGCCTTCAAATCTTCATCCCGTAAGTATGGTTCCACTTTATCTTGTACTTGTTGCAAATTTGGTGTTGTTGTTTCCAATTCTCTATTCTTCTAGGGGTACATCTAAATGGACCATCTTGACAAAGCATATACATGTCAAGCTAGTTATGCATTCCTATTTTTTAGTATCTAAAAGGATTTCTTTGATGTATATATGTATATTTATATGTATATCTATGTATATATATGTATATGTAAATGTGTATGTATATGTATATGTATGTATATGTGTATATACTTGTATATGTATGTATTTATGTATATATGTATGTGTATGTTTGTATTTTTATATGTGTGTATATGTATGCATGTCTGCATATGTATATGTGTATGTGTATGTATATGTATATGCATGTGTATATGCATATGTGTATGTTCATGGGCATGCAAAAACAAATACTACAATTTGATAGATCAATTATGAGGACAAGAGATTTTGTGCTTTTGCTATGAAATAAATGGCACAATGGCCCTTTTGAGAGTGCAACCTAATGAAAGTATAGTTTTTGACACTGCAACAATCAATAATTTATATGTATATGTATATGTATGTATATGTGTATATAATTCTATGTATATATATATATGTATATGTATGTATAAGTGTATATATGTATATGTATATGTATATGTATGTATATGGTTATATATGTACATGTATGTATGTGTATGCATATGTATACGTATATGTGTGTGTATATGCATATGTATGTATATGCATATATGTACATGTTAATGTATATATGCAAATATAAATACTACAATATCATAGATTAGATATGTAGACAATAGATTTTTCCCAATTACTATGAAATTAATGCCACAATTATTGCTTTGAAAATGCATCATAATAAAAGCATAGTTTGTGAGATTGCAACATTCAATATTGTATTTACTCCACCCACTCTTATTTACTTTCCTTTGCTTGTCCCCATTGCGTAGCAATGACAGGATGCATTAAGCCTCGCATGAGCACAATCTTACTATCTAGCCCTCCTTGTCCTGGGGTTCCCAAGTCCTCTATGTATATTCAAATAGAATTTATTATTTCCTAATGTTCAACCTATGCTATTCCTTTTTTGGTCATTCATAGATATTGATTCATATACAGATGCATAGACATATATATTTTGTTATATGTTAATGTATAATTGCCACTTTCAATGTATGTATGGGTATATATGTATATTCATATATCCTAATGTACTTGAGCTTGTATGTATACTCTTAGGCTATATAGGCAGAGTCAAGTTGCACAACCCAATCAATTGTTGAATTTAGAAAGGGTAAAAAACAACAACGAAACTATTTGTACTATAGAAGCATAGAGAGGAAATATCTAGAAAATATTGCAAAAAATACTTATAGCAAAGGATAGCTACAACAAGCACATTTTCACTTGAAAATGGTAATAGTGCTCCCTTCCAGCATGAAATTCCAATGGAAAATGGAAACCCTTGTATACAATCTCAGATGAGCTCCCCTGTTGCACGAACACATGAATAATACCTCAAAGAAATATTCAACAATAACTATCGTGTTGTGGTAAAGCGATTTCAACATCATATAGATATGCTTTCCAACCTTTTTGTTTGAAAAATATGTAGGGAAAGCTACATAGGGATGCACACTCGAATGTCAAGTTAGAAGCCATATGTGTAAGGTGTTATTCTGAAAAAGGTTCCCACTGGTTCAACTCTACAAAATGAAATGGATCCAGGCCCACAACCATTGTTACTCAAAAAGTTAACACAAGTTGAAGAGATGCTTATTGCTAGGGTGGCTCCAGTTTTACAGGTCACCCATACTAGAGGAGGCTAATTTAAATATAGTGGTCACATGATAAGCTTCCCTCAAGATATCTCCAACATCGCAAAACTTTTTCTACACCTTCTACAAGACCTTGAGGTCATTACTGTTCACAGGACCACTATTGAAGGAGGGAATTATGATTGTTATGTTAGTAAATATCATGTCATGGATGCATTGAAATGAAAAATCCAATATGAAAAATACTACAATGATGTTGAGGCTCTTAATATGTTACCTGATGTTGTTGTTGATGCATCTAGTTTGTTGCATACAATAGAGCAAGTTTTAGATGAAAACCTAATTCCATCAACCAACTCAACAAATGATGGACAAGAAGAAAATGGCTCTTCAAAATTTTCATCATTTATTCCCTTCTTACTAAATAGTAGACGAGACCTGCAAGCAATAAAAGATGTCTTGCAAATTGGAAAAAAAGACCAGAATATCTTATCTTGGCCTAAAGTTAGCTCTTCTCTTGTTAATGAACACAACACTGAAGGTTTATTCTCAATGTCCTTTCCATTATTGTTCCCCACTAGAGCAGCACTTCCCCTGCAACTGATAAATATTAAAATTCACTTGCATGAATATGCCCTCCACCTAATGAGATATTTTGATCACATGTTTGGAAAACATGTTAGATTTAGATTTTTCTCTACAACATGATTATGAAATATCGCAGCCAACAAACTATCTATGTTTTTGTTAGAGAAGATGTGAAGAATAGAATCCTTAGGTCATTGACTATTTTGAGGCAACAACTTCAAGCTGCTCCCAACCACCAACTAGTTGATCAGTTGATGTGATATGGGGTGTCATTGCATGGGAACCACTCTTTCCGGAACTCTTGTTGGGCCCAGCTAATCTCTATGATCGAACAACTTAGTACACCCACCCTTTTTTTCACTTTGAGTAAGTGTAGACACAAAATGGGCTGACCTGCAAAATGTTTTCTCTGTTGCATCTAATTTAGTGATAGAGCCATCAAAAATATGCTAATAGATAGTTTTTTCTAGAATCCATATATAGCATCTTTATATTTGTATCACAGTTTCTCAATTTTCCATGAAGAGGTGATTGAAAAGCTTTTTCATCCAAAATATTATTGGTATAGATATGAATGGAAGCATCGTGTCTTTTTACATGTGCATCATTTTTTATGGCTTTAAGAAGTTCCTGACATGGATACTATTGATTGGTCAAATGACCATGATCTTACCATAGCAAGGCACATTCTTGATAGATATGTTTAAGCTTGGAATCCATGTTGTCCTGCACAAAGATTGCTTAGAACATATCATTGCTTTGAAGAAAACCCATGCTTGCTTACCACGAGCCAGATCCTAACCAATGATCCAATCATAGATTATGAAGATTTGCTAAACATAGTCCAAAGGCACACAAAATTCTCTAAATATACTTGTTTAAGAAGAAGAGGAGGACAATGGCAATGTCGCTATAAAGCACCATGGCAGTAACAACTTATCTCTACATTGACATCTGATGCTAACTCTAACAAATCCTACAAACTAGAAAGAAATGATGAGTTCTTAAATATTCAGAGCCCAACTATGCTTGCAATTTGGCATGCCAATGTTAATTGCTAGCTAGTTGTTTCTAGGCCAATTGTTTTGAATTATATTTCTAAATATGCAGCTAAATCTGAGAAAAAATAAAAAAATTATCTTGATATGTTGAAAAGAGTTGCAAATGCAAATATAGTTGAGGATAAAACATTGGTTGCATATCAAAAATTCATGATGAATATGCTTGTGGAACGTGACATCTCTGCATAAAAGACATGTCATATGTTACAAAACTTGCCTCTTCTTACTTCATGTTGACGATACGTTCAGTTGAATGTTTGCAAAAAGACATGGTTTCATATAAATAGAGATGATACTGATGAAGAGTTGCCAATAAACTATATTCATTTCTATACGCAAAGGCCTCTAGAACTAGTTTCTTTATCCCTTATTGACTCAGTCTACCTATATACACACTCAGAACAACACAAAAAAGGATAAATGGAAACCAAGGCTCTAGCCTATAGATTTCCTTGTTTACCCATTATTCAAGACTACTCCTGTTGCAGATACAAAGATATTTGAGACATTTTGTTGGACTGAACTTATGTTATACAAAAAAATTTGGCACATACAAACAAATATAGGTCTTTAGAGAGAACATATAATATAAAATTGTAAACTTTTAAAAATGGCTAGTTATCATCATGAGCATGTTAATAGAGTTCTAGTTACATCGACAATTGAAGAATAGGATGATAGTGATACTAATGATTTGAACCATCATCCTTCTATGGATGAATATGAATGGGAAGTTTTCTCTCAGCTTGGTGCTACTACTAACTTTACTATAAATCAGATTCATCTATTGGGTAGGTGGGATTTTGATATGCACCATCCATGGAATGTAAACCATGTTCCTAGACAACTCCATAATATTTCTTTCCTGTTCATCTCATCAATGAAGGCCAACGTGAGCAAGCTATGGTTCAATTCTTTCCTATTGATATGTCAACCCATCAACTTTCACCGAAGCATCAATTGGACCTTGAAATAATTTGAACCCACCATATAAAATCTTCACCCAAAGCCCCTCTCTACATGATTATTCAAGGGACAACTAGCACTAGAAAATCCTTCCTCATAAATTATATTTGGTCCAACAAATGAACACCTCTTTTGCTAGAGCCAATAGCTGCTTGCTCACATTGGCTCCTACAGGTGTCGTTGTGTGCAACATATGTTCCTCTACAATCCATACAACACTTCCTATTCTCGTAAAGGATATGAGTCCTTTGCAACCTTGGGGTAGTAATTGACTTTATTCCAAGAACAATTTAAGTATATTGAGTACATATTGATCGATGAAATCAGTTTTATAGGCCAAAAATTGCTATTGAAAATAGATAGCCGATTATGCCAAGGGGTGATCCCACAATAGTGGTTTACAATTTTTGGCCAAACTGGACACGGAAATAATTTTTTTTAACTAAATATTCACTTTCGAGCACCTATAGCGGCTAAACCATGAGGAATTTGAAGATGATGCAAATTAGAGTTTTGTGAAATTTTTTCTATAGATTCTAAATATTATTTTTTCAATTTTTTTGGAATCAAATTGCACTTATTTTTCCATCTCCCTTGAAAACTAGTTTTTTTTATAAAACAACATTTTTAAAAAGTGACACTCACTGTATACTGCATAATTTTTTTCTATGAAGGATAAAATTATAATCCTTTCAAATTTATATTTATAACTCTGATATCCAGTGCTTCCACTAGGTTAGATAGCTTTTTATTGAATATTTTTTCTTTAATCAAGTTTCAAAGTCAAACCAATTACAATTCAGACATAGCACAACCGTATAACATGTAACTTTTTTTGTATGTATCAAAATTCAATTTTTCTTTTTTTGTTGGATCAGGGACTTCCATATATGGTGCACTCATATTTTTAATTTTTATTTTGATAATATGCTATTTTTCCACATGTGCAGAACAAAGAGCTTTGATTTTTGGTGAAAAACTACATTCACAAGAAATAAAAACTAAATATAATAATCAAATTTAATTTAATTAAAATTAATTTTTTTTGGAAGCTTATAATAAGGACTACATACTTACAAAAAAAAAAAAATTAAATGTATTCATTCGATCCCCCAAAAGGTAAATCAAAAGTGGTTTTTTATTAGCATTTTGATAGGTATAAAGGAGACTTCGTTATAGGTATGGTTTAAAACTCACAAGGTTCTATCCAAGGGGGCTTGGTCTAAGGTGGTTTAATCAAACCCTTTTCAATTGGAATACTTTAAATGAAAATTTTGAAGGCTTACATCATTATATTTTCTAAAAATATGTGATTTCAGCAAAAATTAGGATCTCCCAGAAAGTGTAAACCACTATTGTGGTAGCACCCCAAGCGTTCCCAGATAAGCAGACAAATCCATTTGGTGGTGTTTCTATGATCCTTGTTGGTGATCTCACTCTATTGTCACCTATCATGGATAAACCTATTTATGCTTCATCCTCATCAGTTGTAGCTTTGTGGCACACTTTCACAATCTCAATAACCCTAGACACTATCTTTCACCAAAAAGGAGATAGCCCTTCACAACGAAAGCTTCATGAAATCCTTCTTCATATAAGAAATGTTGAGGTTGTCCATGATGATTGGGAAGAGCTTATTAAACAAAAAAATAAAATTCTCTTAACCATAGAAATACAACAATTTGATGTTGCTACACATTTGTTTGTGACAAATGACTTGGCTACATTCTACAACAAAAAAATTCAATCAAGCAGTTAAATCTACCAATAGCCATTAGCATTGCTCAAATCACTCAACAAAAAACATTAGACCATGGAGATGATGACCAAATTCTCCCAGAATTTGCTAATTTGTGTTGGTGAATAGGTGATGCTAATAAAAAATTTGTGGGTTCAAGCTGGCCTCGTCAATGGATCCGTCGGTGTTGTTACAGATATTGTCTATAATCTAGATTCTAAATTGCCAAACTCATCTGACTATGTTGTTGTTTGCTTCCAAAATTACATTTGGCCGCCATGGGACCTAGAACATAAAAGATACATCCCCATCCCAAGTATAAGTCAAGGGAGTTGAACACAAATTGTAACACCCCTGCATTTTGCTCTTTGATCGAACAGTGTTCTTCTATGATATGTTTTATTTCTGTTGCATTGTGACTATGGAACTTAGTTATTTTAACCGCTATTTGCTAAGCGATGTAAACATTATACTTAGATGTGATGGTACTTTATTCAGATATTATTATTTCATGTTATGGATTAAATTAGCATGTATGTTAATTACTGATGTTTATGTTTGGATTATATCATTGATGATTAGATGCGTCATTAGTGATATTGTATTGGTGAAGGGGACGGGATCACATTACTGCATGTGAGTGCCCAGGATTCCAGCGAGTTCCTCTCCACGGTGTGTTTTAATATATTATATGCATGTTTGGACACTCATATTGTGTGTAGGATGCTGGTAGAGGACATGACTCCACGGATTCACAGGTTTGAGCATGTCCATTGACCAACGGTATCGATTGGGAGATAGTAACTGGGATTTCTATGTCAAACCATCAACCCTAGCCATAGTGTGTTGTCGGTCTTAGTCGGTTCAGTGCTTTATGTTGTTAGTTTCCCCATTGGATTTATATTTAAAATTTCAAGTTAAAAGGGTTTAAACGACTTTTGAAATTTATAAATGATTATTGTTTTGTCTTATTGAAATGTTGGGAAATTAGTGATTAATTAATTAATTTAATTTAATTAATAAAATAATCTAATTTTGAATTAGATTTATTTTATTGACTAATTAAATTAATAGTGATAAATTAAACCAATTTGGTTGGGTTGGCATCTTTAGATTTTTGGATTAAGTAAAAAATTAGAATTATGCTTTATATTTTACTTTTAGAAATAAAAGTTGAAAATAATTTTATTTGTGAATTGTTAAATTCATTTGGTTAAATAAATTTAATTACCTTTTTGGTTGAAAATGAATTTTATTTAAAATGAAAATTATGCAAAATGCATTTGGGGAAAGCAAATTGTTTTAAAATTGAAAAATAGAAAATATCTCCATTTTGGCAATAAATTTAGTGGGTGAGTCAATTTTAGGTTTTTGACAAAATTTTAGGGAAGACTTTGATAAGGAAATTAGGATTTTCCTTTTTTCTTTCAATTTGAAAATGGTGGAGGATTAAAAAATTGGAGAGCAAATTTGGATGGGATTGGGAAAAACTGGTGAAAGAAAAAGATTGAATTGGTGGAGAAGCTGAATTTGGAAGAAAGGGCAATCCTCCAATTAAAAACCTTCAAGCTGGTGGAGAAAAAAATCAGGTTCTCTACTTAGTTTTCTTGATTTCTTTTGGTAGAAGTTTAAAAAAATTGTTCATGCCTTTTGAAATCTTGAATGAACAAATTTAACATTCTTGTGAATATGGAAATAGAAATTTTCAAAAAAAAAAATAACAATAGGGAAACTTAGAGTTGAGCAAACAAGATCTCTTCTTTTAAATTTGAAACTCAAGAATATTCTTTGTTGAATTATATTGCTGGGTTTTATTTTTTGGTAGGAAAAATAATGCCTTCAATCTGTCTGCGAATGTCAATGTATTCATATATTTATAAATTAAAAAAAAACTGGTTATACCCATTCTGGGAATGTTTCTTTTTATTTTAATTTTTTTTTTTATGTTTCACAGAACCTAGAAATAGGGTATGTGATCCGCATGAATTTTTTTTAAACAAAAAATAAAAATAGTTTCAAATCCATTTTTTTGGGGGGTTGACGGCTGCTAACAGCAGCACCCCCAGTGGAGGGTGCACCGCTCTGAGCAACGCCCCCTACCCATGGTGGAGAGGGCGCTTCTAATAGTAGTGCAGCCTCCACATGGAGGTTGGGCGCTGCTGGGAGCAGCATCCCCTGCCCCATACCTGTGCGGCCAGGGTTTGTTTGAAATTTAATTTAATTTTATATCATATATAATATATGTATATATATAATATATACATCATATATTTTATATATAGTTTATACCTTCATATTATTATGTTGTGTTAATCTTAGTTTGTTGTAAAATAAAAAAAAATAAAAAAAAAATAAAAAAAATAAAATAAAAATAATAATAATAATAAATAAATCAATAAATCAATAAAATATATAGTTAGTATAATATGTATTTATGTATTTTAATATTATTTTATTATATAATATATATTATAAATTATTTATAATATATACATATTATATAATTTAAATAAGCAGTTAGTTAAAATAAATGGAAAGTAAAATATTTGATTGAAAATATATGGAGTTAAATAATGGTTGACATTATTTAAATAATATATTTAAAAGTATTGATGGTCATTTTACTGTAAAGATGCAACTACAATGGAAACGTTTTATTTATTATCTATTGGGGAATTGAAGTTTAATATTGATTGTAGTTAGGAAATTGAAAAGAATATTTAGACTTACACTTCTTATTGCTTGGAAACAAAATTACGACAAGACTAGTTATTTTCAAGTAATGTACAACTGATGAAAGTTATAGTCAAACAAATTTTTATGAGTGGCTCTTGTCCTTTGAACTAAGTTGTCATAAATTAGAAGTAATTGTGCAATGTGTGAATGACTTAATTGGATTTAGGAAATCCTAATGTTAGATCATTTATTTTCCTAAATTTGCTTATTGATTGTATTTATCATCGTTGCATTGTTGGGCAAAGGGGATGTTTGGTTTTGTAAGTCTTTCCAGGGAGTTTGTGTTTTGTGGGGTTGTTAACTATGTTTTGGTTATCGTGTACTATAAACGGGTTGTTTAACCTTATGTGTTAAGGTTGGATTTGGTCATCAGTTCATGCATGTTGTCTACCCTTGGATTGTGGGGGTTTTTGTATCCCAGTGTTGTCAGTAGGAGAGTGGCTCTTTGTGGGGGTCTGAAACCCAAAGCGGTGTCAAGGTAACTCACTTAGGGTGTAATCAAGTGATAATCTAAAAGAATTAATGGGGAACTTCACACTAATAAAGTTAATGAATGCCTCTCTCATGAAGCATGCATCGTTAAGACTCAAGATGAGATGAGATGCATAGTTTTGCATGAGGTTCTGGCGTCGATAAAGGCAAGCCAGAGTAACGCATAATGGGGGTCCGGTAGCCTAGGAAGGTTGAGCTAGGGTAACTCATGGTAATTTATGTATGACACTCTCCCTATGTCAACAATTGGCTAGTTATTGTGTGATGTACAATGGTGTACTTATTCTATGTAACCTAGAAGCAATGTATTGTCTTCTGAGTTTTCATACTGTGTTAAGCGATGTTGTTGGTATTTGAGTCGGTTTGGTTATGGTTAGCCCTTGTTTAGAGGTAGGTAGTCTTGACTAGAAATCCTGGTTACTATCTCCTAGCACGGGGGGTGAGCCTTTGGGTTTCACTTGGTTGGGTGGAACGTGCACCTTACACCGTTGGCTTGTTCATGATCGTGTGGATGAGACTTTCATGATGGAGAGCTCATTGGTTTTAGTCACTCTTCTAGTTTCTTTTACTCCAGTTATTCTTGTATTTCATCACCCCTCATTTGTATCGAGGTGGAAATTGTAATAATTTATCATGTTTATTTGATTTAACTCATTCGGGGAATGAGTGTTGTAATAATAATGTAAACAATTGTTATTGGATATCATGATGTATCGATTTGTCTTGATGTTATATCATGTATGGAATGTATGTACTTTAATTCCTTAATTGAATGATGTTATGTTTTCTTTCCTTGGTTGTTTAATTTGGGTTTAAGTAATCTTTGTCTCATAGCCCTGGGGATGTTGGTAATGTGTAGCGGGCTTGTACGTTTTTGTTCTTTAAAAAAAAAATGTTGCATTTGGTTAGTGAATGGCAACTTCCCCTAGGGTTGCGTGGCGGGGCATTACACATGGTATCAGAGCCCAGGTTTAAACACTAGGTACTCTGGGATTATGGTGGACCCATTATGCTAGTAGGTTGTAGGTTTTGAGTTGTGTGTCTTGCCTAATACCTTGGGGTGTCTATGCAGGAGTATGCCTCCTAGACGCAGAAGAGTGCAGGGCGTGGACGTGGTCATTTAGGCGATCGCGTTGGGGAACAACAGGACTTACCTCCGCATGTTCCTCATGAGCCTGATCAGGAGGAGCATCAGGCTTCTCAGAATATTCAGGGAGTTGGCAATCAGAATCCAGATCCACCCAGGATTGAGGATGCTCAGTTGCGTTAGTTGTTAGAGGAGACCCTTGCTCGTCTTGGGCCTAGGCAGGAGGTTGAGCCAGTTGTGGTTAGAGAGAGAGGAGTACCAGATCAGTTTGATTTATAGGTAGCAGCCCATATGAGGGACTTGCTTAGAGCATGACCACCCATATTTGATGGATCAGGTAGTGGTTTGGAGGCAGAGACATGGCTCATTGACTTGACTAGGTGTTTTGCTATGCACCCATATAGTAGCAACACTCGAGCTAGGTGCGCTATCATGCACTTGAGAGGATTTTCCTCCACTTGGTGGAGATTGGAGGAGCAGAAGCTCCACATGGATATTGGTACGGTATCTTGGGAGTTGTTTCTAGAGAGGTTCCGAGCTAGATTCCTTTTAGAGCATTGGAGGCAGCGTCGAGGGGACGAGTTCCATTCCTTACAGTAGATGGATATGACAGTAGATTATTATGAGCGTCATTTTTATGAGCTCAAGCAGTATGCCGGTATAGGTGACGATGAGGGTATGCTTGTGCAACATTTTGTTAGGGGCTTGAATGCCC
>VDFB02000002.1:67872174-67964747 GCA_007258455.2 Sequoia sempervirens
GAAGTCTATTAAAATTCCAAAGATGATAACCAATTGTTTTTAAAACTTTTCAATTTTATATGATCTCTTGTTTTGCAAGACCTATATTTGTTTGTATGTTTTAGAAAGGTTTGTATAACATAAGTTCAGTCCAACAAAATGTCTCAAATATTTTTGCATTTTCAACTAGTATAAAAGGACAATTGCAGGCTAGTGTTGAGTAGTTTTCATTTAGCCTTTTTGCGCTACTCTAAATGTGTATATAAGTGGACTGAGTCAATTAGGGATACACTAGCTAGCTTTGGAGGCCTTTGTATATAGCAATAAATATAATTTTTTGGAAGGTCTTCATCAGCATCATCTTTAGTTATACGTAACCATGCTTTTTTCCCAACATTCAAACAAACATATTGTTGGCTTGAACTGAGAAGAGGCAATTTCTGCAACATAGGGCATGTCTCCTATGTGGAGATATCATGCTCCATAAGAATATTCATCATGAATTTTTGATATGCAAGCAGTGATCTATCCTCAACTATATTTGTATTTGCAATTCTTTTCAACATATCAAGATAATTTTATGATTTCTTCTCAAATTTAGCTGCATGTTTAGAAATATAATTTAAAATGATTTTCCTAGAAACAACTGGTTGGTAGTCAACATTGGCATGCTAGATTGCAAGCATGGGTGGGCTATAAATATTTAGGAAATCATCATTTCTTGTTGGCTTGTAGGATTTGTTAGTCTCAGCATCCGATGTCAATGTAGAGGTAAGTTGTTATTGCCAAGGTGCTTTATACCGACATTGTAATTGCTCTCCTATTTTCCTTAAACAAGTATATTTAGAGCATTTTGTGTGCTTTTCAATTGTATTTAGCAGCTCTTCATAATCTATGATTGGATCACTAGAAAGAATCTAGCTTGTGGAAAACAAGCATGAATTTTCTTTAGAACACTGATACATTCTGAGCAATCTCTGTGTAGGGCAACGTGGATTCCAAGCTAAAACATATCTATCAAAAAAGTTCCTTGCCATGGAAACATCATGGTCATTGGACCAACCAAAAGTTTCCATGTTGGGGGCTTCTGGAAGCCATAAAAAGCCATGCACATGTGTAGAGCCAAGATGCTACCATCCATATCTATACCAATAATCTTTTGCATAAAAAAGATTTTCAATCACCTCTTAATGGAAATTTGAGTATCTATGATGGAAATATAAAGACGTGATATGTGGATTTTGAACAACACTATCTATTAGTGTCTTTGTTGAGGGATCCATCACCAATCGAGCCACAAAAGAGAAAACATTTTGTAGGTCATCCCATTTTGTATCTATACAACTTAAAGTGAAAAAATCATACGTGTGCCAAGTTGTTCAATCATTGCAGAGAGTTGGGCCCAACAAGAGTTCCAAAAAGAGCAGGTCTCGTGCAATGATGCACCAAAATGCATTAGTTGCTCAGCTATCTAACCATCGGTGGTAGCTTGAAGGAATTCACGCAATGTGGACAACTACCTAGGGATTTTTTCTTCCAGGTCCACTCTAACAAAGACATAAAGAGTTTGTTTGTTGTGATGTTTATCAAATTGCAAATTGTAGAGGAAATACCTAAACCTTACATGTTTTCTAAATTTGTGGCCAAAATATCTCATTAAGTGGAGACCATATTCATGCAAGTGGATTCGAACATTCCTTGGTTGGAGGGGAAGTTTTTCTCAAGTGGGAAACAATGTTGGAAAGGCCATTGTAAAAAGAACTTTAGTGTTGTATTCACTAACATGAGATAAGCTAATTTTAGGCCAACATAAAATATTCTGGTCTTTTTTAAAAAAATTGCAATACTTGTTTGATTTCTTGGAGCTCTCGTTTAGCATTTGGGAAGGAAGGCATAAATGACAAAAAGTTTGAAGAGCCATTTTCATCCTAAAAAAAAAAAAATTGAGCTAGTTGA
This sequence comes from Sequoia sempervirens, assembly GCA_007258455.2. NCBI lineage: Eukaryota > Viridiplantae > Streptophyta > Pinopsida > Cupressales > Cupressaceae > Sequoia > Sequoia sempervirens. Next base: position 67,874,110 of record VDFB02000002.1, read on the forward strand.
TGGCATTAGGTCTTCATCAGAAACTTGCTCTATTGTATGCAATAAATTGGACACATCAACAACATTAGGAAACATATTAAGAGCATCAACAACAATCTCAACATCATTGTAATATTTGTCATATTGAATTTTGTATTTCAATGCATCCATGACATGTTTTTTATTAACATAGAAATCATAATTACCACCTTCAATAGTGGTTCGACGTACTATGAAAACCTCAAGGTCTTGCAAGTGACGTGGTAAAAGTTTTTCTATAATTGAGATATCTTGAGGAACACTTATCATGCAACCAGTGTATTTAAATTGACCTCCTCTTGCATGGGACACTTGAAAAACTAGAGCCACCCTAGCAATAAACATTTCTTTAACATGTGTTAGCTTTTTTAGCAATAATGGTTGTGGGCCTGGGTCCATGCCATTTGCAGAGCTAAAGCGGTGGGTGCCTTTTTAAAAATAGAATCTTACAAATGTTGTTGTTGACCCCAACATACGAGTGCACATCCCTATGTATTTTTCTCTACATATCTAACATATAGATGAGGTTTGACAATGCATCTATGCGGTGCCAAAATTGTTTCACCATAAAAAGGTAGCAATCTTTGAATATTTCTTTCAAGCATTGTTGTTGGCCTGATGCAGTAAGGGGATTGCTCTAAGATTGTCTATAAGGGGTGGAATCTACCATTTCCAATGGGTACTATGATGGAATATTGGTAGTAGACAGAGCAATAGTTGTACATGATGTACCTAACCTTTGATCCATGTATTTTGTATGATGATTCACACAAATTTCCTCTCTATGTTGGCTATAGTACAAATGATTCCTAATGCAGGAGCGCCCAACTATCTTCATGCAAATTTGATCCAATTGTCAAGTGTAAGGATATTTTAGATTATTTGGTCTTTAGGTGGGTCAATATAGTCACTTGGACCATCATAGTGTGTCAATATGCTCATTTTTGTAAAGTGTTTTGAATATTGTCAAAATGATACATAAAGTTGCATAATATGTAAAGGTAGGTTTCAGAAAGGCTTAGTGTTTGTAGGGCCTTGATTATGGTAAATAAGGTCTTATTAGACCATTGGGGGTGTATTAAGTCATTTTGTGGTCATTAAGGGAGTTTTTGAGGTTAAAGTTGCAAAATGAACAATGTTGGAAAAAGTTGTCAATGCAAGAAATGAAAAGTTGTAAAAATTGCACTTTAGGAAGTCCAACAATCTTGAGAGCCCAAAAGGAAGGATGAACCATTGTGATGCTTTGTTTTGTGTTTAAAAAGGTCCTAGAACCTTGAACAAGAGGCTAGAAAGCATTGTATTGAAGATGCAATAACAAGAATTCCCAAATTCACAGTCAAATCTGTATTTTTGCATCCATTCTTTTAATCTTGTTGGTGTAATTAAAAGTGTTGTACCTTGTCCTAGGTCATTATTACACCTTAGTTAAGTTTACTTAGGGACCACATAGGAGGTAGTTGGATAATTTCCACTTTTGGTGGACTTGACATGTCATTACTTTATCACTTCCACCTTTTGTGGACACATCATGTGATTATCTTTCCACTTTTTGTGGCACCTGATTATCACATTATCACTTTTACACATTAGGTGGAGTGATAGCTTTTCAGAGTTGTCTCATGTCATAAGATTATGACAATTGTCATAATCTTATGCCCTTTTATGTTTTCACCTTGGCTATATAACCAAGGGGTCCCCTATGTACATTTTCTCATTCCATCATATTTGCATTCATTTAAGAATATAGTCTATTCTTGTCATATTGTTTCTATCTCTCTCATGCTTGTACTTTCTATTAGGCCTGTAGATCTTAGGTGGCTACCTTGATAGCCAATCCTTACATAGTAGATCAGAGCCATTGTAGTGCCTTTAGATTGTTATTTTGGAAAGATTCTAGGGGGGTTCTATTTTTGGCCTTGTATTGTAGGTGCTTTTTGGGAGCTTGGTGCATCATATTTGAGCTCATCATTGCATTTGGAGTGTTTGAGATAGTCAGATTTGTCTTTTGCTTCATCCCAGTTGGACATTGGAGGCCAAATCTGCATAGGTTTCAAGTTGGGTGTTGGTTGCTTGATTCAAAAGGTAGCCATATTTTCAGAGCATTTTGGGTCAAAAAAAACCCTACCATCGCATCTAGGAGGCCTGAAAACCTCAAGATTGACTATCAATTTGTCGATTTTGGACATTGTCAGTTGCAAGCTAAAGCAAAAAAAAATTGCCCAAAGGCCGTATGGAACTCCAAATCAGTAAATTTTTTATTTTCACAAAAACATATTTCAATAAAATATTTTCTATAATTTTTTCAAAATATTGGGGAAAATTTCATTGTTGGGGAGGTATATTCCACCTGTCGACATCAGCATTATCATTTGTCTACAGATCCACCGAATATTCCTTTGACAACGTTAGATCCATACCATCTATGGCAAGCTCTTTCATCCAGAATACCTAGTCTTCCATTTGGTGGGTCTTTTGAAGTAATCAATATCATACATCATCTCTACTAGTTAGATTTGTTGGCAAAGATCAACGTAAAAACCGTGGTCGGCATCCTTGAAGATCTGAGCACGATCAAGCTTTTGTCTTTTGCCAAGCCTGTGGATTTTACTATCATTAGTTATTCACAAGAAATATTGGATCAGGATCTTCTTTGTCCTTGAATCAGCTCGTTTCAACCAAAAATTTCCCCTTCTAGTTCATCTCGAGTACAGCTAGCTCTACATCGGCAGCCATATGTGTATCAAAGTCAGTGTATTTCTCAAATCAGCAGTGAGATCCTCTTCAGACCTCATTGCTGGCAATCTTTTGTTGATTTGTCTTAGCATACCCAACTAGCAGTACCTAGTTTGACACTTGTGACATAGATCACTAGGGTTTGGTCCGCGTACTTCTCTGCCATTGGACAGATTTTTCAAATCCAAACACTGTGAAGTTGGCATCTCAATTCAGTGTCGTCGGCTTGGTACGAAGTATTAATATAGTCAAGGTTTGATTATTGATCAATAGTTTTATCTGCATATATAATAAAGCTTGGTTTATTCAAAAACTTTATTTAATATTTGATGCTAACGGTGCAAGAATTGTAAAAGGCCGACATTTAGTGATAAGCCTGTGGGGTGGGGTGGCCCCCGGGGCACCACCCCTGCTTCGCCCACTTGCTCCCTATGGCGGGGATAATATTTTTTTAATTTTGAATAAGGGGTGGTCATAAGGATGACCTAGGGCCACATTTTTTGACCCAATTAGTAATGTATTTTTGCACTCAATTAGTGTTCAAAGGTCCTCTTTTAAGCCTTTTCTCATTTTTGCATAACTTTTGCTCCATATAGCAAAATTTTGCAACTGAAATATCATCGGAAAGGTAGTGATCTCAAATTTCTAGTTGTATTAATGTTTCTTCATAATTTTGTTGTTTGGCTACATTTTTTCTCATTGAAGTTTGAAGGTCCAGTTGCACTCCCAAGCTTTTTAGAGTTTCTCATGCAATTTTCTATCTTGATCATGGTTGTAGTATTTCTCCTCTTTGTAATGTTGTAAATGCACTAAAATAAAGTGCCACAATCTACTATTTTAGTGTACTTTTTCATGTATTGTATGCTTCTTTGGGTTGATCTATGTATCTAGTTTTAGTTCCTATATACTCAGGGAATGCAGTGATTGGTTACCCATGCATTTTGGTGAGATGGACTAGTCACCATATAGACACTCCTATTTTTGAAGCACTCTACCTATCTTTGGAAGTTTGGTTCTACATCCATAGACTTGGTGCATGGCTTCAGTGAGACTTCGATTGTACAATTTGTGCATGGCTCTAGTGAGACATAGATTTTACCAATGTGCTATTGATGGGCATTCAGTTGATGCTCATGTAGTTGTCTTCTTGGTTTTGACTTTTTTCCTATTGTAGTGTGGATTCATCTACAATTGTTCATCAAAATATTCTATAGTTACTCTTGAGTTGACAGATTCAACTCAGTCACCAATTATGTGGCATCTTCTGTAGTTGTACCTGATTATTTCTTCAGTACTTGTCACCATTTGGAATTTCTTTTGGAAAGAACATTTGGAGGACTCATCATCATCCTTGGTTCGCTCTACATCAGTCTTCACATTGCTCTACAATTTTTCAGTTAAGATTGGGAAATCTTGGCATTGTGACATTTGAGCAGTGACTTTCCATTAAGGGGGGTTGCACGGACTATCTTCATTCTTTGTTATGGTGGGGGACTTTTTCCTCACTCAAGGTTTTATCCTTCCTAGAGCATGTTTCTTGTTTTTTTTCTCTTTTGTGGAGGATTTTTATCCCATGTGGTTTTCTCCTTTTCTCCACTTAATGAGAGATTGCATTGCATTTGTACATGGGTACCTAACATGGCCTAGTAGTTGGGACCCATCTTGCATTATTTACATTTGTGTACATTCTCCCTGAGTTACGCTTAAGGGGGGTGTTAGTGTAATTAAAAGTGTTGTACCTTGTCCTAGGTCGTTATTACACCTTAGTTAAGTTTACTTAGGGACCGCATAGGAGGTCGTTGGAGAATTTCCACTTTTGGTGGACTTGACATGTCATTACTTTATCACTTCCACCTTTTTTGGACACATCATGTGATTATTTTCCCACCTTTTGTGGGTGATCCACCTTTGGTGGTGATTATCACATTATCACTTTTCCACTTTAGGTGGAGTGATAGCTTTTCATAGTTGTCTCATGTCATAATCTTATGCCCTTCTATATTCTCACCTTGGCTATATAACCAAGGGTTCCCCCATGTACATTTTCTCATTCCATCATATTTTCATTCATTGATAAGAATACAGTCTATTCTTGTCATATTTTTTCCATCTCTCTTATGCTTGTACTTTCTATTAGGCCTCTAGATCTTGGGTGGCTACCTTCATAGCCAATTCTTACAAATTTGTAGGGTATTGTATGTGTTTGTACTACAATATATCCTTCAAAAAATATAGGTATTTTGAAGGCTTGTTAATACTTGGTTTTGAATCCAATTTGAGGGAACTTCATTGAGTTTTAGTTGATTTATTGGTAAATCTTTATAGACATGCCAGTAGGCTTAGTTTTCAAGTTTTGAAGCTCTAAGATGAATTTAAAGCCCATTCCACATATTTTGTATCCTATATATTTCTAGAATGTGCAATAAAAGATTAGTTTAATATGGTAGGTTGGATGGTTGAGTTCATTTGGTGAGTTATTGTGATGTAAGGTGACTTTCTTCAGTTGAAATTAGTGAAATTGAGGTGGAAAATGATGGTTTTCTGAAGGATTTTGTTAAAGATGTGTAAGAAGAGACTTTGTGATAGTTTAGTGAGCTTATTCAGACTATTTGCAAAGTGTTGGAGGTAGTTATAGAGTTATATGTGATTGGGAACCATCAAAACCAACAAACCATACCTTTTATGGTGGAATTTTGAGAGTTTCTTGGAGCTGTGGGGTATGTGGAGGATCATGATGGGCCAAAAAGTGGCAATAAGATGGGTATGTGGCTGACGACTATTTTTTACCAAAAATTGATGAAACAAAAAGGGTTTTTAAAGGAGATTCTCAGATTTCCACTGATATAAATTATGCTTTCCTTTGAATTTAATAAGTAATTATTATTCATTTTCTATTCAAATTATGACTAAAATCCTAATTGATAGGCTTATTGAAAAACATCTATCACTTTCGAATGATATCACATTTTTTGAATCCAAAACATGTGTCACATTTTATGCTTTATATACTATAGGATTTAAAAAAAAAAATTGAATTTCATGAAGTTTTGACCAAGTTAAGGTGGTCAAACATATGAGTTTTATATTTTTTAAAAATTTGTAATAAAAAATAATAATTAATTATTTACTTGGAAAAAATTACAAAAAAATATGCATCACATCGGGGCTTGAGTCCTCTAATTATATATAAAATTTATAAAAAATAATTATCATTTTATTGTGGTTAGGTTGGTGAAGACACCTACTTATTTTTCCCTAAATTTCAAATTTTCACCAAATAGATTTTTTTTTTAAAACAAACCTAGTATTTTAGAAACTACATTCAATTTTCTACAGATTCTATTCTTACATATTTTTGACATAATATAGATAACTTATTCAAATTTTTACATCAAGTTACCTAACTCTGATTTTTTTGAATTTTTTGCCACTTAAGAGCCTATTTTTTCCATGATGATCCTGTAGATACCTAGCAGGTAAATGAGTGTTTAGGGTTCTAAAACCTATTGAATCAGGATTTTTTTCATTTGTTACTAAGATCTGAGTGGTTATTGAAGGTCATTGAAGGATTTGAAGGGCACTTGCTTTGAAAAATAGACCTAATTGGTCTACTAGGACAACATTTCCTTGGGGTTTTGAGTGATTTTTTTAAAGGAGGTAATAGTTGTTTTGATATATGTTTAGTATGGCCTTGAAGGGTATTAAAAATAGTAAAGTTTTAGGTTGTGGAGAGAACCTTTGAGAAAAAAAGTTAAGGAAACCTGGTTTGGAAACCTAGTAGAGAAAGCATAGTCAAACTGAGAAAGTTGGTTCTTGAGGTTTGAGACATAGGTAGTTGTTTATTCTAACATTGTTCATGTTGTATCAGTTGAATACCATCTAAGCTTACATCGGTTGGTATCAGAGCATAGGGAGTAGTTTTTTGGAAGATTGAAAGTTGTTGATTGGAGAAAAGGAAGAAAGAAGTTGAATAGACAAATTGACAAGATGCCTCCAAAGAAGGATAATGTAGTGAGAAAGATGCAAGAGATGGAAGAAATGATGGAAAGGGAGATAAGAAAGATGCAAGAACTTTGAAAGAGATTTGGAGAAAGCTTGGAATATGTTGAGATAGGACAAAAGAGAGGAGTGGTTGTGAGTGAAGATAATGAAACTGAAGATGAAGAGGATGAAGACTTTGAAGATGGTGAAGAAGAGTTATATGTTGAAGAATAGAAGATGGAAAGGCTTTTGAATGTTGTAAAAGGAAGCAAACATAAGGTAAAATTTTAATTACCAATGTTTGATGGCCCTTTAGATGAACAATCTTTGTTAGATTAGATTTTTGCTTTAGATAATTTCTTTGAATTTGAATAAGTTTCTAATGATGCAAAGGTGAAGATAGCCAAGACTAAATTGAAGGGGCATGATTTAGTTTGGTGGTATTTTGAACAAGTTGAGAGAATAAGAAGAGGTAAGTCAAATATTTTTTCATGGGATAGGGTGGTAGCTAAGTTAAAGGGAAATTTTTTGCCTAAAGATTATGCTATTAAAATTTCAAAGAAACTTCAAGATTTAAAGCAAAGAGAAATAGATGTGAAGAATGACACTAATGAATTTTATAAATTGAGTATAAGGGTTGGACATGTAGTTGATGATGTTGAAAAAGTAGCCAAATACCTTAGTGGGTTGAGATTTAATAGATCCATGACGAAATAAGTATGCATAATCCAAAAACCATTAAAGAATGTTATCAATTGGAAATAAGGGTAGAAGAAAGGTTAAAAGGAGAGAAGAAAATTCAGTAAGGGGAAGGGGAAGCACTTCAAGAGGTAGAGGCACATTTACTTCTTCAAGACAAAGTAATGAAAGCTAAGGTGATGCACAAAAAGGACAAGAATCATTTGCAAATTTCAAAGGTGGATTCAGGGGATCAAGAGGTAGATTTGGAGGTAGGAATCCTAACATGTTTGTAGGAAGATGTTATAAATGTAATGAGTATGGTCACCCTACTTGGATATGTCTAGAAAATATTCGTGCTTCATCAAGTGGTGGAGAAAGGAAGAATGGAAGGAGAGCTCAAATTGTACAAGAGGATGAATGTGAGACTTCAAATTCAAATACTCCACATGTTGCACCTAAAGTGGGAGAAATTTTGATGGTAAGGAGAAATTTGTTTCAATCATCCAAGAGCGAAGAAATGGCCCAAAGAAGGAAATTGTTCAAAATAACTTGCAAGTGCAAAGGTAGGGTGTGTAAAATTGTGATTATTCAAGGTCTACAAATAATCTTGTTTCTTGTGAAATGGTTGACAAGTTGTAGCTAGAAAGGATCCCTCTTGAAAATCCATAGCATGATTCATAGGTGAGTGATGAAAAATCAATTCTTGGTAAGGAGCAAGCATTAGTTGAATTTCAAATTGGTGCATATAGGGATCAAGTACTTTGTGATATCTTACCTATGAGTTATTGCCATTTTTAATCCTTGTTAGACCATTGCAATTTGATAGGCACTCTATTGATGATGGAAGGGAAAACACTGATAAGGTTTTGAAGCATGGTATCAATTTTATTTTAACTCCATTCTAGGAGGGTGGAAAAGAACAAAACCAGGTCGCTAACATTATTAACTTTGGTAAGAAAGAGTTTAAGAATTGAATAGGTGATGAAAAAGGAGGAAAGAAGACATTAGAAGCTACTTCAAGGTCAAAAAATGACAAGACGGTGAAAGAGAAAGCTGCCACAGTCATGGGAAACAACAAAGAAGGTGAAAAAAAGGTGAAGAGGAATGAGTTTGATAAAGGAAAAGGTTGAAAGATAGAAGGAATGTTGAAAAAGAAAGATGGAATAAAGGTTGGGACAGTATTTTGTACCATAGTTGATGAACATGTTGTAGGGTCATCAAAAGTTGAAAGTGTGGAAGTAAGCAAGTCTGTTAGAGCAGAGATTAAAGAAAAAGGAAAATTAAATACAAAGATACAAGGAAATGTGAAAGGGATCCAAGGGAAAGTGAGTAGACACAAGTGTGAAGTTAGAGATGACAAGAAGGTAGAATAGTCCAAGATGGAGAAAAGATTATTTACAGGTGTTAGAGAAAGGAGGACAATCAGAAAGAATGGGACAGTTAAGAAGTATTCAACAAGACAGTCAAAGCAAAAGAGGATAAAGATTGGTGATGAGAGGTTTAGTTACAAAGGTGATGTTGCAAAGTAGTAGTGTAAGGATCAGAGGAAGAGAAAAAGAGAGGTTGAAGGTCAAGGAAATGCAAGAGTCAAGATGGAGAAGTTTGGAGTATCTTTCCAAGAGACTTGGAAAGCTTTTAATTGCGGTTGGATGGTGCAAGAGCACCCAACTAGATCTTCATAAAAATTTGATCAAGTTTTCAAATGCAAGGTTGTTTTAGATTATTTGGTCTTTAGGTTGGTCAATAAGGTCACTTGGACCATCAAAGTGTGTCAATATGCTCATTTTTGTAAAGAACTGTGAATATTGTCAAAATGATGCATAAAGTTGCATAGTATGTAAAGGTAGGTTTTAGAATATTTTAGTGTCTATAGGGGCTTGATTAATGTAAATAAGGTCTTATTAGACCATTGGGGTTTATTAAGTCATTTTGTGGCCATTAAGGGATTTTTTGAGGTTAAAGTTGCAAAATGAACAATGTTGGCAAAAGTTGTCAGTGCAAGAAATGAAAAGTTGTAAAATTTGCACTTTAGGAAGTCCAATGGTCTTGAGAGCCAAAAAGGCAGGGTGAACCATTGGAATGGTTTTTTTCTTGTTTAAAAATGTCGTAGAACCTTGAGCAAGAGGTTAGAAAGCATTACATTGAAGATTCAATAACAAGAATTCCCAAATTGACAATCAAATATGTATTTTTGTATCCATTCTTTTAATCTGCAAGGTATTGTACGTATTTGTACTGAAATATATCCTTCAAGTAAATATAGGGATTTTTGAAGGCTTGTTAATACTTGGTTTTGGATCCAATTTGAGGGAACTTCATTGAGTTTTAGTTAATTTATTAGTAAATCTTTCTAGATAGGCTGGTAGGCTTAGTTTTCAAGTTTTGAAGCTCTAAGATGAATTAAAATCCCATTCCATGCATTGTGTATCATTTGTCTCTGTGGAATGCAAAATAAAAGATTAGTTTAATATGGTAGGTTGGAGAATTGAGTCCATTTGGTGAGTTATTGTGATGTAAGATGACTATCCTGAGTTAAAATTAGTGAAATTGAACTGGAAAGTGATGGTTTTGTGAGGGAGTTTGTTGAAGAAGTGTAACAAGAGACTTTGTGAGAATTTAGTGAGCTTTTGCACACAATTTTCAAAGTTTTGGAGGAGGTTTTAGAGTTATATGTGATTGCGAGCCATCAAAACTAGCAAACCATACCCTTTATGGTGGAATTTTGAGGGGTTCTTGGAGCAGCGGGTAAATGAGAGTTTAGGGTTCTAAAACCTATTGAATTAGGATTTTTTCATCTATTACTAAGATTTCAGTGATTATTCAAGTTCAATGAAGGATTTGAAGGGAACTTTCTTTGAAAAATAGGCCTAATTGGTCTACTATGACAACATTTCCTTGGGGTTTTGAGTGATTTGTTTCAAAGGAGTTGATAGTTGTTTTGATATATGTTTAGGATGGCCTTGAAGGGTATTCAAAATAGTAAAGTGTTAGGTTGTGGAGCAAACCATTGAGAAGAAAAGTTAAGGAAACTCAGTTTACAGACCTAGTAGAGAAGGTAGAGTCAAACCAAGAAAGTTGGTTCTTGAGGTTTGAGAGATAGGTGGTTTTTTATTCTAACTTGTTTGGTTTTTAATCAAGTGAATACCATCTTACCTTGCATTATTTTTGTTGTTGTATTTTACCTTTTCTCAATTCAGCAAGTGATTGTGGTGTAGGAGCACCCTAATCAAATTTTCCTCCATGTGGAATGTTTTGAAAATTGATCCAAATTGATGTTTTACCTTGTAATAAGGATGATTTAAGTCATTACTTATGTGTTTAGGTGATTAGGAGGTTATTTGAATATTAAATGCAAAAGACGCCAATGTATGCAAAGAGAAAGTTGTTACAAATTACAAAATTGTGAAAGTGTAAAAGTGCAAACAAAGAAGGTGAAGAGATACATTTGTCTTAGGTCATTCCAAGTTGGTTAGAAACTGAAAGGTCACATGTAAATTCCTATAAAAGGCCTTGTAACTAATGGAGAAGGTGTGGGTGATTGTAGGAGTGCAATTGAATGAATAAAATCATTATTTTAGGGAGTTTTCTACAGAATTCTTCTATGTTTCCAGGCACTACACGGCTTTGTATGGGTTGGAAAGCATGATTAAATGGTTTTGAATGGTAATAGGCTCAATCACCTTCCAAACTTAATTTGTTTAATGTGAATTGGTTTTGTTTTGAGCAAGATGTTTGTAATTTCTGGAAAACTGGTGAAACCCAAGTTTAGGGTAAACAACATGCAATCAAAATTAAGTTTCTCTCATTTTACTTGGTGGAAAATCTTAAAATTTGGCATATAGGCTTGTTTTTGTATACTCTTCCATATTATAAAGTTTTAATCCTAAATATAATGGTTGGAAAAAGAAACAATGAAGCCCTAGTGTTGTTTTTGCACAAGGATCTGGTAACTTCCTGAGAATAGTGAGAATTCATGAGCTTTTAATAGGGTTTTTGAGTTCCTCTTGAGCATAGTTGATTAGAACAGTGTTTTGGGTGTATGGTGATCTCATTTTTTATGACTTGATGAAATCATATGGCTATGAGACATTGTATTGGACTGTCCTATTAAGTAGACTAGTAAAACAAGGTTTTATGGAGTAAGCACTTAGGATTTGTAAAATATGTATGTAAGTGGACTTATGATGGACCTTTAAGCTTTAATAGACTAATATTGATGTTTTTGAAACATTTTTCAAGAGAATTTGGTTTTGGAATCATCATATCCAATAAACCTCATTTGGGTGTGAAGGCCTAATCTAGGCTGAGACAATCATTATTGAAACAAATGTTCTAAAGGATCTAATGTCCATTTTTTAATATGTTCAAAACCAGGCTAATAGGTGTCTAAATATGTGATTTTTTTGGAGTTTTAGTGTATATTTTGAGAGTAAACTTCTGAAAGTCCCTTGTGGATGGCTACAAGCGGTGACAATAGTTTGATAATGAATCGAGTTTAGAAATGTGATATTTGTGTCTTGAGGGTTTTGCATGGCCAAAAACTATTATGGTAACCCTATGGAGATTGACTTGAGGATTGGAACCATTGTGTATGCATTAGAACATAAAATGGGCATTGAGTGACATTTTTACTCATAAGGGTAATCATAAAGAATTAATGGAATATGGAAGGGAAGATTAATGTAATGGTTTGTTTTGTTGAATTTAACGTTCTTGATGAATGGTAAATACAATGGTGGCCATGCTTGAGTTTGTTCTTGAATGAGTTAATGCATTGAAGGGTGTACTAATGAAGGTTTTTGAATTCTTGTAACATGAATTAAGGTTTGTACAGTTTGTCAAGGCCTAGACATGATAAACTCATGTGAATGAAGGTACTTTGATGGATATAATGAACATTTGGAACTTTGAATGCAAATTGGAGTGTTTGAATAAAGTTATTGTGAGTGAGTTTTATTCTTCCTCTGATCTTCCATCAAATTGGGTTGTGGAACTTGAATGTACTTGCATAGCCTAGGAGTATACATACAAGCTCAGCCATATTAGCATATATGAATATACATTTATAACCATAAATATATTTAAAGTAGTAATTACACATAAACATGTAACAAAATATATATGTGTATCCATGTGTATATAAAAGTATATGTATGGATGATCACAGGTATGTACAGGATCATCATGGAAAAATAGGCCCTTAAGTAGCGAAATATTTAGAAAAATTAAAGTTAGGAAACTTGACATAAAAATTTGAATAAGTTATCTATATTATTTTAAAAATATGTAAGAATAGGGTATGTGTAGGATCATGATGGGCCAAAAAGGGGCGATATTATGGGTATATGTAGGGTATGTGGCTGATAACTTTTTTTTTACACAAAATTGATGAAACAAAAAGGGTTTTTAAAGGGGATTATCATCTTTCCACCAATATAAATTATGCTTTACTTTGAATTTAATAAATAATTATTATTCATTTTCTATTTGAATTATGACTAAAGTCCTAATAGATTAGTTGATTGAAAAACATCTATAGCTTTCAAATGGTATCACATTTTTTGAATCCAAAATATATGTCACATTCTATGCTTTGCATACAAGAGGATTTTAAAAAAAATTGAATTTCATGAAGTTTTGACCAAGTTAAGGTGATCAGACATACAAGTTTTTATACTTTTTAAAAGTAATTATAAAAAATTCATAATTAATTATTTACTTGGAAAAAAATTACAAAAAAATATGCATCATATCAAGACATGAGCCCTCTACTTATATCTAAAATATTATAAAAAAATATTATCATTTTATTGTGGTTAGGGGTATGTGCAGGATCATGATGGGCCAAAAAGTCACAATATGATGGGTATGTGGCTGACGACTATTTTTTTATCCAAAATTGATGAAATGAAAAGGGTTTTTAAAGAAGATCCTTAGCTTTCCATCAATATAAATTATTCTTTACTTTAAGTTTAATAAGTAATTATTATTCATTGTCTATTAAAATTACGACTAAAGTCCCGATTGATAGGATGATTGAAAAACATCTATAGCTTTCAAACGGTATCACAATTTTTTAATCCAAAATATGTATCACATTCTATGCTTCACATAATATAGGATTAAAAAAAGAAAAATTGAATTTCATGAATTTTTTACCAAGTTAAGGTGGTCAGACATATAAGTTTTTAAATTTTCTAAAAAGTTGTAATAAAAAATTCATAATTAATTATTTACTTGGAAAAAAATTACAAAAAAATATGCATCACATTGGGGCATGAGTCTTCTACTTATATCTAAAATCTTATAAAAGAATATTATCATTTTTTTTGGTTAGGGTGGTTAGAAAGATGCCTACTTCTTATTTTTTCCTTGAAATTTAAGTACCACTACATTGAAATTTAAATTTTTTACCAAATAGATTTTTTTTGAAAAAAAAAAACCTAGTAGTTTAGAAACTACATTCTATTCTTACATATTTTTGAAATAATATAGATAACTTATTCAATTTTTATTTCAAACTACCTAACTCTAATTTTTCTAATTTTTTTGCAATTTAAGGGCCTATTTTTTCCATGATGATCTTGCACATACCCTTTGGGTGCTCAAACATTCAGCTACTTCTTATTTTTCCCTAGAACTTAAGTGCTACTACATTGAAATTTCAAATTTTTACCAAATAGATTTTTTTTTAAATAAACCTAGTAGTTTAGAAACTACATTCAATTTTCTATAGATTCTATTTTTACATATTTTTGGCATAATATAGATAACTTATTCAAATTTTTACATCAAGTTGCGTAACTCTGATTTCTTTAAATTTTTCGCCAGTTAAGGGCCTATTTTTTCAATGATGATCCTACATATACCCAATAAAATATCTAGAAAATTGAATGTAATTCCTAAACTAATAGGGTTATTTATTTATTTTAAAATCTATTTGGTGAAAATTTGAAATTTCAATGCAATAGTATGTAAATTTCAGGGAAAAAATAAGTAGGTGTTTTTCTAACAACCCTAACAACAATAAAATGATAATATTTTTTTATAATATTTTATATATAAGTAGAGGACTCATGTCTCGATGTAATGCATATTTTTTTGTAATTTTTTTCCAAGTAAATAATTAATTATGATTTTTTTTACTATTCTGGGTGACCTGGGAATGAAGTGTACCTCTAGATTATGGGCTGGTTCCCCTTAAGATAACTTGAAAATACTAAAAACAAATAAGAAGGAAAAGAGTAAGAAGGATATGCTTGAAATTTAAAACCTATCACTAATAGGTGGTACACCAAAGATAAAAATTTGACAAGGCTGTTGAAACTCACAAAAATATCAATAAAGCTAAACAATCTCATAACATAGATATTTATGTCTACAAAAATGATTCTATGTAAGGTTCTAACTGTTCTAATACTTAAACACAAGTAAAAAAATGATGTTTTCATAGATATAAATGTAATAGAAAGAGATCACTAACATAAACCTGCACTATGACATAATATTCTTTGCATCTAGTATTGAAGGAATTTGATAAAATAAAATATTAGGGTATGTACAGGATCATGATGGGCTAAAAAGTGGCAATATTATGGGTATTTGTAGGGTATGTGGCTGACAACTTTTTTTTACCCAAAATTGATGAAACGAAAGGGTTTCTAGAGGAGATTCTCAGCTTTCCACCAATATAAATTATGCTTTAATTTGAATTTAATAAATAATTATTATTCATTTTCTATTAGAATTATGACTAAAGTCCTAATCGATAGGCTGATTGAAAAACATCTATAACTTTCAAACGGTATCACATTCTTTTAATCTAAAACATGTGTCACATTCTATTCTTCACATATTATACGATTAAAAAAAGAAAAATTAAATTTCATGAAGTTTTGACCAAGTTAAGGTGGTCAGACATATAAGTTTTTTATATTTTTAAAAAGTTGTAATAAAAAATTCATAATTAATTATTTACTTGGTAAAAAAATACAAAAAAATATGGATCACATTCAGACATGAGTCCTCTACTTATGTATAAAATCTGATAAAAAAAATATTACCATTTTATTATGGTTAGGGTGGTCAAATAGACACCTACTTCTTATTTTTCCCCTGAAATTTAAGTACTATGCATTGAAATTTCAAATTTTTACCAAATAGATTTTATTTATTTTAAATAAACCTAGTAGTTTAGAAACTACATTCAATTTTCTACAAATTATATTCTTACATATTTTTGAAATAATATAGATAACTTATTCAAATTTTTACGTCAAGTTGCCTAACACTGATTTTTCTAAATTTTTTGCCACTTAAGGGCCTATTTTTTCCATGATGATCCTGCACATACCCATTACATAGAATTTTATCATGCATTTCACAACCAATACTAAAACAACAAATAAAATAAGTGAAGGAAATGCCTTTCTATTGAGAAAAATAAAGATTCTTTGTATTACAAATCTATAGTATTCATTAAAAAAATGAGTTACAAAGTCTTAATAATGCTCTCCCAGCAATCTCTTAACCAAGAACTCCCCCTCTCCCCCATCTTATGGCCTTGAAATCCTTCTTTATAGAAACAAAAGGAGAAACAAGCATCGGATGAAAAGGGGGCACATGTCGCCTACCCATTGGACTGCCATGTGGCATTTAATGCAGGAGGACTATTACAAATACCACCATTAATTCACAACCCTTGTCCCTAATCCCGAGACTTTATCTAGAGTCGGTTGTGTACTTAGAAGGCATGGGCACCTATGTCAATTCTAACTCAGCAAGACAAGTCTCGTCTGCCATTAAGTCTTGTGGCTAACAATGGTGACCTCGACACCTCTCCTAGAGTTGCCTTAAATACCCTATTAGAGAATCGAGCCTTAACATTTATGTCTATCCACTCAGCCAGTAGACATCTCATCCACCATTAAGTCTCATGGTTGACATACTGAGATCGGGCGATCATGCACTTAGGAATCCTACTCATTGGACCGCCCCATAGTGTTCAGGTAGTTGAGACCTTGATCTGTCTTGCCAATGGGAGTTGTTGACAAGACATATCTATCGTTGACATCGGGGAGACCTCCTAGCGATAGACTCTATCACTGACTGTTCTGGCATTCGGCATGATGTCTCATTGATAGCCCTATTCTCACTGATGTTTTGACCTTCCTCCATTTAGTTTACTTGGTCAATTGCCAGCCCTAATGATTAAGCATCAAGCACCCTTTTTGTGTGATTATAACATCACCATCGATTTAAAGCACGTGATTCCCTTGACTGCCTTAGTAACTAGGTATTTAGTATGCATCTCGTGCTCCTGACGGTAGTTAAAGACCTTCCACCTTGATTTAGCAAGCTGGCGAGGAATGAATGTGATCGCCCACCTATTTTACTAACAATCGTTGACCCAGTCAAAACAAGAAATAGGACTAGAGCTGGAACCAGAATGGAAACTAAAACCAAAACTAACCAACATTTCCAAGTTCATCCCACATTCCCATTTTTCCTCTGCCAAAGTAAATAATCCCCAAACAAAAGAAAGCAAAGCGGGATTAGAATGAAAATTGATCCCGAGTGAAACAGAGTGGGGGTGAAATCGAAACAGAAATGAGACCATGAAACTTTTCCAAATTTAGTTTTGGTTATAGTCCCAGCTCTGCCTTTGATAATACAAAAATAAAAAGGAAGAAAGAAAAACACAAAGAAGATCAAAGAGAAGGAAACATCCCTCGATCACCGGCAACGAAAAAAGCAAATAAAAGAAGAACGTGTGGAGCCGAGACCGGAACTGGAACAGAAATAGGAATTGGAACTTTGGAAAAGTTCCAATGTTTGGTTTCGGTCTACGTCCTGGGTCCGCCAAAATAAAGAAAACGCCCAAGGAAGGAAAAGAAAACAAAAGGCACACACAAAAGAAAAGACCAAAGGACAACAAAATGCCAACGGGATTGGAAAAAAAACTGATCTTGGGAAAAAACTAGCTGGGGGGGAAGCGGAACAGAAACGAGACCCTAAAACTTTTCCAAGTTCAAGTTTGGTTCCAGTTCTGATCCCACTTTTGACAACACACAAAGAAAAAATGGGAAAATGGCAAGAAAAAGAAACAAAGGAAAAAACCACCCCATGGCCAAATGAAAGGTCAAAAGAAAACAAATGCACAAAAGCGTGGAACCAAAAATGGAACTAGAACAAAAAAAGAAATTGGAACTTTGGAAAAGTTCCAATGCTCAGTTTTGGTTCCCACTCTGCATTTGATAGAAAAAAAGAAGAGCACCAAATGAAAAAAAAATAGAAAGGGGGTGTTGTGCCCTCAGCACACGCCTCATTTCAAACAGGGACCTTTTTTTTTCTTTCACCTTGTCGGGTCATTTTGCCACTATCTCATTTTGTGTGCCACCCTTTTTGGTGTCTCAGATGGTCAATATCACTTCAAAGTCCCACCATAAGTTGACCATGCCTTCCCCCTTTAATTTTGTCATGTTTTAGTGCCTTGCAGGGTCTCTTTGGCAGATTGCCCTCCCAACGGCTTCGGCCCCCCTTGGGCCTAACCATCTAGATTTCCCATCTTGAGTTTCCTTTTCCCTCCCGTCATCCCTAATGGCATTTGGCTTTCATCCTCTCGGCCCTCGGGGCCCGAAACTCCATTGGCTATTTCTTTCAAATTGCAAAAATCTTGACGGCCATTTAGCCTCTCAGGCCTGGGACCCCAGAGTTCCGCTCTCGAGGTTCCGAGAGTGTTTTTCCATCCCTCACGGTGAACCTCTGGCATCATCCCACCTTCCAAGCCTCGACATCCCCTTTGCCGCTAAGTGAATTTACCAAGTCGAATCTTCACGCGACCGCCATCCGGTGCCCTCCCAGCCATCGGACCCTGGGTCTCCCGCCACTGTTCTAATTTTCAAATCCACCAACCCTCCATCTCACCTTATCGACATTCAATAGGATCATTAATGGTGATTAGGGGTATAAAAAACCCATTCAAGTCTGTCATTTTCACTTGACAGTGTTGCAAAGGAATAATCAGAGCTTGCTGCAGGATTCCGCTGTCTTTGAAGCTTCCATTCGATCTTCATTCACTGCCCTCACTTGTTGATCATAAGTGGATCCCTATGCCTCCCTTGTCGAGTGTTCAAGGTTGGTCTTTTGAACACTTTCTTGGGCATTGTTTTCATCATTTCCAGGGCTTAAAGTGGACAACAAGTATCAAAGTGACATATGAACAATAAAATCTGACATCATAAACAAAACCCATGTCTGTGAAATCTCAATAAACTAATGTAGCATCCCCATGACCAATTTGAAGCTTTACCTCCACGCAGCCATTCTTCGTAGAGGCGTTCATGGCTCTCAGGCCTGGATCCTCCCTTTTCCATCGGGGACTTAATGAGAAATCATAAAGTTGAAACGTCGTTTGGGTCTCTCGGGCCCAAGACTTTGGACCTCTGTCCCCAGGATTCTGCCCCTCACCCTCTGTTGGCATAACTCGACCTTTCGGCATAACCTTTCGCCGACACCCCGATCCCTTTATTCTTCAACGAGTCGACAGGACTTAGTCCGGTCGGCGTAACCTCTTGCAGACTTAGAAATCCTTCACTGAGCACTTGTGTTTTGCTCTCTTTTCACCAAGACAATTTGGCTTTCTTACCAACAAGAACCTCATTGTGTTGTGAGTGAAACATATGAGAGTCAAGGAAACCTTATAAAGAATATTTTACTTACGCCGAAAGCCACCCTAGGTTAGTCCTTCGTTTACCAAGAGAAAGCAAATCTTGCCTCGAAAGCCATCATTATCTGTCGGTGAAACTTAGCGAGGTTGCCAAGACCTTTCTCCGATTTGAAAATCTTTCTCCGAAGTCTCTCTCTATTGGCATAGCATGCCCCGGTCGTGAAGACATTTCCTCGCTTAAGTGTTGCCCCACCGACATCCTCATTCGGCATAAATTTTGAATGTTGGTGAGACCCTATAATGATCATATGTTGTTTCACCAAAGGAACCCACTCATTCACGTGTCGCTATAGCAACCTTGTAGTCATACCGATGGGGAGACTTCATCATTCCATTTAGTGAGACCCCGAGCATCTTGCCAGGACTTATGCCAAAACAAAAGTCTCACTGAAGCATCCCGAACTCATGTTTGTTCACTAGGAGAATCCTTTAGCTTGGCTGATGGATATACACATGTGGTTATTTAATTCATAGTCGCCAAGACATTTTATCTCTCTCCCTGACCGAACCCCATATGCCTAACATGTCACTATAACCCTGAACCCTCAACAAGACCTTATATAGGATTTGCTAAGTCACAACAAAGGTCACTCCAGCACTGCAAGTCACCAAGATAAAGTAGGACTTACATTGATAAAGGGTTATAAAGTTCATTTTCGGTGTGACCAAAATAAACTCACACCGAAAGAAAACCAAATTCAAAGTCGGCGAGACATGTTCATGTCACTGAGACCATGCACCAAGAGATGTAGCCCTATATCGAAAGTCGATTAAAGAAAGCCCATTAAAGTCTGTCGGTGTAACATTTGTGTGTCGCCATGACCCTATACCGAAAGCATTCTAGCTATATCGATGAGCCACCAAACTAAAAGTTGGGGAAACAAAGGGTTGTCAGTATGACACTATCCTGAGAGCTGTAACCTATGCCGATAGGGACCTTCACCATCGCCAAAGCATCCAGGAACCTATGCTGATATGCACCCAAGCGCAAAATGCTTAACTCAACTGATTTAGTGGGGCCATCCATAGTCCTTTGGTCATCCTTCGCCCCAAGGGGAAAACTTCACCCGCCCCTCCGAGCTTTGGGCTCCACCCTTCTGACCGCCGCTAGACTAGGACGAAACCAAACGACGGGCCCAACTGTCGGGCCCGGTATTGCTTTCGACTGTTGGCAAGACTTTCATCTTTGCCAAGACCTTTCCCTGAGGTGGATTTTCACACCAATTGAAACTTAAATGAAGTGATGGCATTCTCCCCTATCAGGCCCGAATCTCTAGACTTCTGCCTGGCATTTGCCATCCCGAATGCCAAAGTGCCTCCTAGCCCCTGGGCCTTCTGAACCCGGTAATAGAAACTGCTGACTGCCTTTTGACCCACCGGACCCAAAACCCTAGAGTTCCATCTTCAAATTTTCATCTTCAATTTGTTGTCCCCAAACGGCCATCTCCAGATGGCTCCCTGGCCCGAGACCCCTGGATTCTCCTAAACCGATCCAAATGAGCCTAAATATGAAATCTACCTTCGACCCACATGCTTAATTTTGGTCTCCTTCATTACGAACCTCTTAAAATGCTAAAATTTGACCCAAGAGAATCTTTGGGAGCTTTCCACCCAATTTTCCCTTCCAAATAGCATTTCTGCTAGGGAAGTCTGGCCCTCCAAGCCCATACTATCTCATTGCCCTTAATCAAAAGATAATGACACTGGGAGATGAAAGATCATGTTACGCTTAATAAATCATTTAAAATGGATGTCATCTTTAGAATCTCGGCTAACATGAATGCTTTTATGATCGACTACACTGACTACGCCTTTGGTTGCAGAATATATGGAATCAGGTGCGAGACCTTCAGCAACGCCCGCCGAGAAGGACAAAGGGAAAAGGCCAGGCAAGACTCCTCGAGGGAAAGAGGACCAGGACCAAATGAAGTATCAATTCTAGGGTGAGCATCTACACTCTAAAGTTACCACAGATTGGAAGGAGATCGTTGACACCAACATAGGCCATCTTCAGTAGCAAACACATAGTAGGGATTTCTTACCCCATGACTTTCAGACAGGGCATGTATAAGCTGCTAACTTCCTAGTGTGCCGGTAACTCTAAGAAAGAGCTGAAGGATTACCATTTTTACTTACACACTGCCCACCCATGGATAGACCCTCATGACCATGTCAGGAAGGCATTGGGACCAAGGTACGCCTATTTTCACCATATCAAAGATTTCTAGGTAGACTACCAAGATGATAAAGAGGTGTGGGCAAAGAATTATATGTGGATGACTGTGTATTTTATAAGGAAGGTGTAGGCTTTCCCTATACCGGACCAAGTCCAAGAAGATGAAAGCACCATAATGGATCCCAGGTATCCTGCGGTGGCCAATTTTTCAATACCAACAATAGACTAGGATGAATAGGAGATCGATGACCTTGACACTATAACCCAACTAGTCTTGGCCCGTACTAAGGAGTGGGTTGATGGGAAAGTAGCCCAACTGAAGCAACAAGAAATTATCTTAACTTATGAAGGGTTGAAAAGTGAGCCAAGTGCCATAGAGGATGTTGCTATCACCATGTCAACTAGTGGGATGTCCAAGTCTCCCTCACTTACCAGATCCAAGAAGAGAATGGGGACAGAAACAAAACCATCTCCGGACCCCAAGGTCTATGCAAGGAAAGAAATGAGAGGCTCACCCTCCAAAAGGCTCAAACAGGCGGGAAGCGCCATGGAGCAACCCTCAACCCAAGAGGGGGAAGTGAAGGATACAGATCAATTGAAGCCTCTCTTGGCCCTCCCTACCCCTGTTGTTGCACCATCTACTTCTTTGGCCATGATTGCTACCTCCCCGCTGGCAGTGGATATCTCTGTCCATCTTGCCCCTTCCCCTCCAACTAAGTCTGTAATTATTGTTGACTCTTCTTCTAACATGACTACTCTCCCTTCCTCTGCTGCCATGTCACCAACCACATCACTCCCTCTGGCCACAATAGCGGCAGCCATTCCCACCTCTGCCATACCTAAGGTCCTTTCTAAACACATGCAAAATCTTCCCCCTAAGCTCTCTCAGATCCTAATGGACCCAACTCTTCAAGCAGCCCTTGCACAAGCCCTTGCTACTGTACAGCCTTCACAACTACTGATAGGGCCACCATCTATGGAGGCCACCATGCTAATCTCTAAGGAGTAGGAGGAACGAGAGCAAGAGGCCTCGATGCCCTTTGAAGAAGAAGCTGATGAATACCATGAGCACCCAGAGTATGAACATCGAACCATTGACAGGGTGGCTTATGAGGAGGAAGGAATGGGCTCTTCTGAGAGTGGAGATGAGGTAGATGATGGTGGCAGGGCCATCATACAAGCTTTTGACGATGACCTCGAAGAAGAGTTGGCTCGACAGCTAAAGGACACTGAAAAAAGCAAAAAAATAAACTCGTGAAGAAGAAAAGCGGCCGCCAGAGGATAGTCCTAGAGAGTAATTACCTAAAGGTAGATCCCAAGTTATCAAAAGCCTCGAGGTTGAGGGTGTTAAGGAGAAGAAAGAAGAGGAGACAATAGGAAAAGAGAGTCCCATGCAGCAACTATCCACTAGGCCTCCAATCAAGTGCCTGTATTCACCCAAGACTTCGATGGAGAAGAAGGGGATGAAACCCAAAAAGGAGGTGAAGGTGATCATGGATCACCAAAGGATAAATCTGCCTTGCCTGGATGGTTGGAGGAGCAACTTGAGAGAAGACCTCCTGTGCTGAAGGACCCATGAGCAAAACTAGAGGCTATCCTCGCTCGGGCTCAGATTATAATGAAGAAGAAGAAGGAACCAAGGATTAGATCCAAAATAACAATGGATGCCTTTGGATCTCGGACTGTGCAGATAGCAACAACCATAATAGGTTAAGAAGGGGTAACTTACAATGTCTCCACCATGGATCTAGGGACTACCACCAGAGAACAGAAGGTAGAGCACCTTGAGGAGTCAGTAGCCACGGTGGCACACCTGATAAAGTAGGATAAGACCTCCAAGGATGAGCTCAAGGCACAGGTCACAGCCTTAATGGATTACATACAACAATGGTCTTCAATGGACAACCAACCTACCATGTCCACAGCCACACCCCAGCTGTTGTCCAAAGAACAAATCAACAAGATGGAAAGGGGAAAGAACTTGGAAAAAACCATGAAAAGCTGGTTTTGATAGGTCTTGGACGTTGGAAACATGGGAATTAACTAGGCTGTTCGAACAGCCAACAAGTTCTTGGACCTACAACTATCTCTGGAAGGCACATGGAAGCTCTGCACCGACTTCCCTGCGACCTATGACTCCACCTTTCTGAGGATTGAGGCCATCCTCCATTTACAAGAAGCCACGTGGGAAAAGGAGCTTGCATTTGAGAAAGATGATCATTGGTTGATGGATGTATGGCGATGAGACTTTGACAATCAGAAGGAAAAGCTAGAACAGATGATAAGCAAAGTGGATCCAGACATTGAATGGATCAAGGAAATCAGGGTAGAGTTCTCTCGTTATCTCAAGCTGATGACAGAGTATGACATGCCCACAGTGCAAATGGATCTGGAGAAGATAAAGCCTTTCTTCTAGAAAAAGATGGAGGATGGAATGTTGAGTGAAATCATAGTGGAATTCATGAACTTTGTTGCCCGTGCCTTCGATTAGTCAGAGCTATTCAGGGACCAAGGCATAAAGTATGATGAGGATTGGAAAAGGCTGAAAGATAATGCAAAAGAATGGAGCTACCAAGTGTTGCGATATGAAATCATTGAAATAGACAAGCTCCAGGTGGTCATCTTCAAGTTCATTGAATACACAGCTTCCAAGAGACAGGAGGACGGTCCCATCAAAGATGAAGAACTCCCTAAAGAGTAGCCACAGTAAAACAGCAATTGTCTAAAAGACAAAGTGCTATAGTGTCGTCACTAGAAGACAAGATAAGGAAAATGACAAAATGTAATTTTAAATTGTGATATATTGGGGGGTAGGTGAAACCCTATTTTGTAATGAATCTTGGCCACACAATGAGAATTGATCTTGGCCATTCATATGAATTTTGGAAAACTATAAATAGGGCTCTCCTCTCATTTGCAAGGTTGAGTTGAGTTGTGTGTAAAGACATGCTGCTGAATTTTATAAAGAAAAGACATTGACTTGGTCTATTTTATGAGTTTCTCACATGTTACTTCATTCAATCTCCATTGTTAGATGCTTAACTTAGGTTTCATTGCTATTCTAGTTAGCAGTTTTCTTACTTTGGGTAGATTTTAGGAATGCTGTCCTGTGATCATGAAAATTCCTGCTGTGTTGATGACTTCTTCGTCCATACTTTTTGTTGTTTACTGATGGTAGATAGCTGTGAAAAGTTAGCCTGGACTTGAATTCGAAGCTGCTCTAAAATTTTTATCTTTGATCATGCATGCACATGCTGAATGAAAGACAAAACATTTGCAGACCTTCGAAGATAGCACAAGTTCCACGATACTGTGAGATTTCTGGTTAAGTGGAATATTGTTTTAATAAGTTGTCCATTGTAGGAACTCCATTTTCACTGTTCACAATTAGTTACATATTTAGGAACCTCCTCTCTTCTCTGCCCTTTTTCTATTTTATTTATTGACTGACCTATGCTAAGGTTCATTGCACATTGTAAAGCCAAATCCAATGACAGAATGGAGTCCAAGACTGCTGTTTGAACCTACTGCTGATATATAATAACTTTCCTATCATAGGAACTCCATTTCAAGATCCAACCTCATGCTTTGTAATTCTTGCATAAGTCCACCTTGTGATTCCAGCAAATCACATCAAACTACTAAGGTATCTAAGCATTATCATGACCTGACATTCGAGAGACCTTGGGATAGTGTTCTGCAATCTGATTGTGGAAGATTGTCTTTCAAGAGAGGTAGTGCACCTATGCATTACCTGTGTTGAGAAGTGTATAAAAACACCATTAATAGGGGGAAAGCAAGGGAAAATCATATGATGCAAACCCAAAAAAATTGAACACCTACACATTGGGCTCAACCCTTATGGGAGCCACATTTAATCCACGTGCCGAATAATTTAAAACATAATTTTCCCCTGAAGCTGCACAAGAAGCAAACAAGTTAGAAAATATGTTACTTTGATGCAAATGTTCCTCCATATGGCCTTCATAAACACTTGAATACATAGATTGCTTCGCTTGATTGAGCTTGTAGGTGAAAATTGAGTAACATCTTTGGCAACCTTAGCTAGATGTTTTCCTGCTAAACATGCAAACCAATAGCCTAGGCCTATCCATTCAGAATAGAGTCATTGGGAACCTAGACCTATTCCTAGAAAACTCGCCTAGAACTTTCATAACTCAAATGATAGACATATACGAGGCCTTGGCCTATCAAGGACAAAATAGTAGAACGAAAACTGTTCATTTGTGCTGAAACAAAACTTAGGGAATGAAAATTGCATCTAATCTAATGTGTGGAAGCACTTATTGATATCCAAAATTTAACAGCTATGTACAGATTTATATCCATACCTTAAAAGCAATGTTTGAGGTGAATCCCATTCATTGGGATTAGTTCTACTACACCATCCAACTTAGATAGTTGGAAAGCATTATGCTACTTCTTCTTAGTGATGATATATGGCCAGTCTAGAATGCATCAAATTTGGAGTGCTTTCTAGGCCTTCTTTTCAATTCACCCACTTCAGCACTATGTCACCTTCCTGGAACACTTTGGGAGATGCTTTTTTATTGAATGACCTTTTCATTTGAGCCTAATGTTGCTCAATATTTTTTATTGCTTCAACTCTGAGTTCTTCAAGTTCAATTAATAGAGCTAACCTTGTTGTCATAGGCTCTTCCTCAATCATATCAAGTTGGTTTACCAGATCAAGGGCTGGGAGTTCAATTGAAATGGGTAATTTTTCCTCTTTTCCCTACACTAACATGTATGGAGAAAGTCCTGTAGACCTTTTTGACAAAATCCTATCAGCCCACAAGGCTAATTTCAGCTTGGTGTGCCAGGCTCTTTGATTGTCTTCCATAGTTCTCTTAATGATCCTTAGGAGATTCTTGTTAGTGGACTCAGCATGTCCATTGCCCTGTTGATAGTAAATAGAGGATGTATTCAGATATATACCATTCTTGACAACCCAGTTAGAAATTTTAACACTCACAAAAGCAAGGGCATTGTCTGAAACAATAGAATCTGGGATACCAAATTTGGCAACTAACTCTTCATAGAAATTTAGGACAGTAGATTCATTAGCCTCTTTGAGTGCCACAGCTTCAGTCCATTTTGAAAAATAATCAATGGCTATGAGCACCCACTTGTGGCCTACACTTGATGACATGTTTATAACCCCAATGAAATTGAAACCCCATTTCATGAAGGGCTGATCAATTTGAATTGGTTGCAGTAGGAGGGATGTCAGCTTCTATTTTCTAGCAAAAATGGCACATTCCTTACACTTCCTTACCCATAAATGAGCATCTATGAATAAGGTAAGCCATCAATAGCCTCCTTTCATTATTTTAAGAGTCGTAGCTCTTGGAGAAAAGTGTCCACTAGCTGACCCTTGATGGAATTCATGCAATACTCTATCAACCTGATCAACTTCAATACGTCTCAATAGGAAACCATGAGGATATCTTATAAACAGTAAATCATTTAAAAGAACATAAGGTATGGATTGCAGTCGATAATACCTTCTTATGGATTTAGGGCACTCACTATTCAATAAAAAATGTGTTATTTCTGCAATCCAACCTATAGGAGTAGGTATAGTAGCTTGTTGTCTATCTGGAAGTGCTAGAACAAAACTTTCTTCCTCCTTTATGTTGTTGTTGTCCTCTATAAGTTGTTCGCAGAGACCTCTCCCTCTTATTAGTTTGGTAGCCTTTATTTCAAGGTCATACTCCATCACCTTAGTGACCCAACCATCTCTTTTATCACTCAAATCTTTGTTCAGTAAAAACTCTTTTACACTTGGATGAGCAACCATCAGTATAACCTTTTTATTGGAAAGCATGTGCCTAAACTTCTTTAAGCTTCTTATAATAACGAGAACATGTTTCTCTACAAAAGTATACTTCAACTCATAATCTTTGAGTCCTTGACTGAAGAATGCCATAGGCTATTCAGATCCTTCATCATTTCACTATACAAGCATGGCTGAAAGTGAATCAATATTTCTGTAGGCATATAAAATGAAATCTTTAGAAAAATTAGGATTCAAAAGTGTAGGTATAGCTGCTAATGCCTCTTTTATAAGCTCAAAACTTCTTTTCCTATCCTTAGTCTAGCTGAAAGGTACATTCTTTCTCAGCATATGAGTTAGTGGACTTAATAAATTAGCAATGTCAGGGATAAACCTCCTAACAAAGCTAATCCTACTGATAAAACTCTACAAACCTCTTTTGTGTGTTGATAAATGAAGAGCGAAGATAGAACTTATTATTTTAGGGTCAATAGTAATACCCTGTTTAGACACCACATAACCAAGCAATCTTCCTTCGTGAATAACAAATACACACTTTTTGGGATTAAGTGATATCCCAAATTCCATGCATTTCACAAAAATCTGCCTCAAATGATTCAAATGATCCTTAGCCTCCTTAGAAAAAATAGTGATATCATCAAGATATCTACTAAGACTATCTTGTACATTAAACCCTGAAAGGCCATATCCATGGCTTTTTGAAAGGTTTCCCCAACATTAGATAAACTAAAGGGAATTTTTTGATAGGCCACAGTTCCCCATTTTGTGGTGAAGGTTGTTTTACAATACTGATTTTCATTTTTCACTAATTTATCTTATTCTAACCAAAATAGCCATCTAATAAGGAAAACCTTTGAGACCCTGAAACTAATTGAAGTATCTACTCCATAGAAGGAAGGCGATGATAGTCTTTTAAGGAGGCCCTATTTAAGTCACAAAAATCTACACAGAGTCTTATTTCACCATTTTTCTTCCTTACTCATACTAGGTTTGAAACCCATGAGGTATACTTAATGGGGAAAATAATGGTACTTTCAATCAACTTATCTAGTTCCTTTTTCATCAAAGGTTCTAACTTAGGATTCAAGGGCCTCTATTTTTTCCTAACAGGTTTGACATTAGGCTCAAGTTCAATGGTATGTTGAGCAAGCTGGGGATTAAATCCCTTTAAATCAGTATATTGCCAGGAAAAGATATCATTAAATTATTGACAAAGCTGAATAAAAACATGCTTCTCTTTAGTTGTACATACCTTGCCTAACTTAAGAAGCTTTTCTTTGAAAAGTTCAACTCCTTCATAGTGATCTTGCTGAACTTGAATACCACCCCTAGGTTTTCTAGCTTCATCATTTGTATTAAAAATAGATTCTAAGGTGACCAAGCCTTTTGGAAACTTGTTATTTTTGAGCTAAATAATCTGTCCACTATACTGGTGTTGTAACTTTTCCTGATTGGTATGTGAGAACTCAGCTTCTTCTCTTAAAAATTTGACAATCTGCTAGTCACTATCAAAGACTTTCTAGTGGATATTATTATCAGGCACAACAAGCCTAACTACAATCTTAATATGCTAATTTTTTTATCACTGCTAATCTCTTTTGGAATATCATGTTCAACTCCTATAGTAGCTAATCTATCAACATGTTTATTCTGAGTTCTAGGAATGGAAATCAAATTAAATGCATCAAATCCCTCTAAGAGGTCCCATACTCTATTCCTATAAGACCTGAGTGTATCATTTTTTGCAACATTAAGCTTTCTCACCTGATTGACAACCAACTTGTTGTCACCATAAACCTTTAGATGGCTAATACCTCTCTATCTTGCTCACTCCAAGCCTTGGACTAGAGCTTCATATTTAGGAGAATTATTAGAATAGCTAAAATAGAATCTGAAAGCTAAATAGTACTTCTGACCTTCTAGTGATACTAGCATACATCCACCACCAGCACCTACCCTACTCCTTGAGCCATCAAAATGCAGCTCCCATACATCATTTTCATGTTGTTAACTATGTTGTTCTTTGTCCTTTTCAATATTAGGCATAAAAGAGTCAGTCTCATGCATCATATAAACACCAATGTCAACCTCCAACTACTTACCTATACCAACTTCATGAATTTGAGATTCTCACTCTTTAGGAAGGATATCTGATGTTCTTTCTATTTGAATTTCAGCATCTTGAATAGCAGGCTACTTCACTTGTACACTTGTGAACAAGTTGGTATTAATAGGAGATAGATTGTAAGGTTCAATGTGAACTTTGGCTATGGGTTTTGATTTAACAATGACTTTAGTACCATATCTAGTTCTAAAGAGCATGTTAGACCAATCAGAGGATAGGTAACCACCTATCTTGGCCATAAAATCCCTAGATAAACAAAGGAAAAAGTACGGGGGCAACTCAATAATGTAGATATCTTGTGGTATTACAAAATTTGGACAGGAAATTTAAGCTCAAATTTTTAATGACCCCTGCTATGTTAATAGCAATACCATCCAATTGTACTACCCCCTTTTCTAGTGGCTCATACTCAATTCCCAATTTATCAACAATTTGTTTGGGCGTAACTAAACTACTAGCCCTAGAGTCAATTATACAATTGTGAACAAGATGATCTCCTATGATCAATGACAAATAAAAAGGAGGTGGCTTGGCTGTAGCAGCTTGATGTTCTTTATCACTAACAGCAATATTAGTCAACAAAACTTTCTCCTTTTCTACACTAGGCTCATCTAAGACACTTAAACCTGATAAAGGAGATTGAAGCAAGTCTTTTTGACCTAGAATATTCAGAGAATCCCATATTGACATGGGTACATTAATTTTCTTCATATGCTCAAGTATATTGAAAGATGTAGTAGGTTTAACTTGACCTTTAGGAGGAATAACATCACCTTTAACTGAAGGAGCCTGGACTAATGAATCAAATTGTTGCTTGCCTACCCAAGGCTGCCTTTTTGGTATCATTTGGATTTGGTCAGCTTTTGATGAGCTAGGAGCATTCTAATTTTGGTTTAGCCCTTGTTTCAATTGTGTTTGAACTGCATCAAATTGATGTCCTTCATCTATTTCCCTCTTTTACTGCGTGTGTTGTCTGCTATTGAAGAATCAACATGATTCACTCCACAAAATTCTTCCCCTTGCCAGTTTAGGAATGTAAACTCATGTGTATGTTGCTCTTGTTGTACTTTCATTGCTATAGGCACATTAGACTGTATTGTTGAACTATTATGAACCATCAAGGCTTGATTAAGCAGCCTATTTACATAGGTACTCTAATTATGGGGTTGATTATACGAAATGTACCACTCATAATCTTGAACTAAATTGTTCTAGATAGGTGCAAGCTCTTTGGAAGTGCTTGCAGCATTGGATTCATAAGCTTGATATGGCCTTGGGCTAGGAGTAGATCTTTGGCCTTGATTATAAGGCTGATAATATGGTCTGTTGGTATGATTTTGTTGGTAATTAGACTGAAATGAGGGCTAATAAGGCTTAAAATCTTGATTTTTCTATTTTTTAAGATTAACCATCTCATTGCCAAAGGTTCTAAAAAGTCCTTTAATCTCTTGCAGTTTGTTAGACTGAGCTACAAATGCATTTACTTGGCCATTAGGCTATGTATCAGGTGCTGGCAATGCTAGTGCACTTGGAATAAGCCAAAGGAGGTAACTACATAGGGATTGGAAGCTGAATAGTAGGAAATATTGGCATAGGTGGTCTTGGGGCAATTTTACTAGCCTATATGAGGCTGTTTTTAGCTCTAACAGCCACACCATATGCTATAGGAAGTGTATTCCATCCCATCGATTGAATCAGTACAAAAATATCACTATTTAAAGCTCTTAAATAGTATAAAAATCCATGATTAGTAGTAGGCCTTATCGTTTGTGGAATTCTATCCCATGTTCTCTAGAAACGGTGGTTGAAATTTGACATAGCTTCATGAGGAGCTCTTTTGATTATAGACAATTGATCCACCAATGACAAATGGTCCAAACGATTTAACTTCAAAAAACTTAAACAACTGCTGCCTAACTCATCCCATGTTGCTATGGAGTTGACAAGTAGACCTCTGAACCATTGTAAGGCTTTTCCTTTAAATGATGTTGTCAGTAATCTGAGTGCAACGTTTTCTTCAATCACATGATGAACCACACACAGGTTAGCAACATCTTTTATATTCTTCATTGGAGTTGTATGATCCTCGCCATGAAAATATGGCAAACTTTTCAAGGCAGGAAGAAGAATTTTGTCATGTTGAACCAAATTTAGTGGGCTGCCTTGGTTAAAAGCAACAAATGGTTGATTTCTCACTCTTGGAATCATTGTAATTGGGATGCTCTTAGCAATAATAACAGGAACAATAGTATGGATTCTCACAGAAGGATTTGACTTGGATCTTCTAAAATAAATAACTATCTTTTGAACCTTCTAAACTTCCCTCCCCCTTCTTCTAGGTGGGGACAACTTCAAATACTCAAAACTAGTTGAGTTACTCCTAGTCTACACTCTTCTCATGAGCAACAATGCATTGGAATTGCTAAATCTAAGCTCGGAGTCACCAAGTATGCTAAAATTTTTATTTTAAAGACTAAAATTTCTACTACACATACCAAATAGGAGTATGATAATTTTGGTTTAAGATTGAAAAATAGTTCTCAGTCCCACTAGCCGTGCCAAAAATTGTTGTCAAATAAAGTTTGCACCCTTGCTAAGCTATGAATTGTAGCAACTTATTCACACATGGGAACACTTTGAGGTTGTGGGTGACCTGGGAATGAATTGGACCCCCAAATTATGGGCTGGTTCCCCCTTAAGATAACTTGAAAATACTAAAAAAAAATGACAAGGAAAAGAGTAAGAAGGATATGCTTGCAATTTAAAACCTATCACTAACAGGTGGTACACCAAAGATAAAAATTTGACAAGGCTATTGAAACTCACAAAAATCTTAATAAAGCTAAACAATCTCACAACATAGAGATTTATGTCTGCAAAAATGATTCTATGTAAGGTTCTGACTGTTCTAATGCTTAAACCCAAGGAAAACAATGATGTTTTCATAGATATAAATGCAATAGAAAGAGATCACTAACATAAACCTGCACTGTTACATAATATTCTTTGCATCTAGTATTGAAGGACTCTAAAAAAATAAAAGATTACAAATAATTTTATCATGCAATTCACAACCAATACTAAAACACCAAAGAAAATAGGTGAAGGAAATGACTTTCTATTGAGAAAAATCAAGAGTCTATGTATTACAAATCTATAGTATTCATTAAAAAAAATGAGTTACAAAATCTTAATAATGCTCTCCCAACAATCTTTTAACCAAGAACTCCCCTCTCCCCCATCTTCTAGCCTTGAAATCCCTCTTGATAGAAATAGAAGGAGCAACAATCATCAAACCAGAAAGGGGCACATGTCACCTACCCATTAGACCACCCTGTGGCATTTAACGTAGGAGGACTCTTACAACTACCACCATTAATTTGCAACCCTTGTCCCTGACCCTGAGACTTTTTCCAGAGTTGGTTGCATGCTTAGAAGGCATGGGTGCCCATGTTGGTTCTAACTCAACAAGAGGAGTCTCATCTACCATTAAGTCTCATGGCTAACAATGGTGACCTCGACACTGCTCCTAGAGTTACCTTAAATACCCTATTAGACAATCGAGCCTTAACATTTAAGTCGATCCACTCAACTAGCTGTCATCCCATCTGCCATTAAGTCTCGTGGCTGACATGCTGAGCTCGGGCGATCATGCACTTAGGAATCCTGCTCATTGGACCACCCCATAGTGTTTAGCTCACCCAGACCCTGATCCTGTCTTTCTGACAGGAGTTGTCGGCAAGACATATCTATCATCGACATCGGGGAGACCTCCTGGGGATAGACTCTATCGCTGATTGTTCTGGAATTCGACATGATGTCTCATCGATAGCCCTGGTCTCGCCTATGTTTTGACCTTCCTCCATTCAGCTTACTTGGTCAATCGCCAGCCCTAATGATTAAGTATCGAGCACCTTTTTCATGCAATTATAACAACGCCATCGATTTAAAGCATGTGCTTCCCTTGACCACCTTAGTAACATGGTATTTAGTACACATCTCACACTCCTCACAATGGTTAAAGACCCTACACCTTGATTCAGTGAGCTAGTGAGGAATGACTGTGATCACCCACCTATTTTACTGACAATCATTGACCTGGTCAAAACAAGAAACAAGACAGGAGTTAGAATCAGAATGGAAAATGAAACTAAAACTAACCAACACTTCTAGGTTCATCCCATATTTTGATTCCATCTCTGCCAAAGTAA
The DNA here is from genome assembly GCA_007258455.2 of Sequoia sempervirens. Taxonomy (NCBI): domain Eukaryota; kingdom Viridiplantae; phylum Streptophyta; class Pinopsida; order Cupressales; family Cupressaceae; genus Sequoia; species Sequoia sempervirens. The sequence continues at coordinate 67,907,584 of VDFB02000002.1, forward strand.
AGAAACCACAAACAAAAGAAAGCAGAGCGGGATCAAAACAAAATCTAATCCTAGGCGAAACATAGCAGGGGTGGAATCAGAATAGAAACGAGACCATGAAAATTTTCCAAGTTTAGGTTTGGTTACAGTCCCGGCTCTGCCTTTGACAATACATAAAGCAAAAGGAAGAAATAAAAACACAAAGAAGATCAAAGAGGAGGAAACATCCCTCGATCACAGACAATGAAGAAAGCAAAGAAAAGAAGAATGAGCGGAACCGGGACCGGAACCAGAACAGAAATAGAAACTGGAACTTTGGAAAAGTTCCAATGTTCAGTTTTAGTTCACGTCTCAGGTCTGCCAAAACAAATAAAATGCCCAAGGAAGGAAAAGAAAACCCAAGGCTCTCACAAAAATAAATACCAAAGGACAAAAAAATTCCAACAGGATCAAAATGAAAACCGATCTCAGGCAAAAACCAGTGGGGGCGAAAGTGGAACAGAAACAAGACCCTAAAACTTTTCCAAGTTCAAGTTTGGTTCTAGTTTCGACCTTGCCTTCAACAACACACAAAGAAAAAATTGGAAAAAGGAAAGAAAAAGAAATAAAGTAAAAAACCACCCCATGTCCAAATGAAAGGTCAAAAGAAAACAAACGCACAAAAGCACGGAACCAAAACAAAAATGGAAACTGGAACTTTGGAAAAGTTCTAATGTTCAGTTTCGGTTCCGACTTTGCCTCCTATAGAACAAAAAGAAGAGGTTCCAAGGAAAACAAAACAAAAAGGGGGAAAGCAAGGAAAAATCATAAGATGAAAACCCTCCCAAAAAAAACTCAACACTGCACGCTGGGCTCAACCCTTATGGGAGCCATAGTTAATCCACATGCTGAATTTAAAACATAATTTTCTCCTGCAGCTACACAAGAAGCAAACAAGTTAGAAAATATGTAACTTTTATGCAAATGCTCCTCCATTGGGCATTCATGAACACTTGAAGACATAGATTGCTCTACCTAATTAAGCCCATAGGTGAAAATCGAGTAGCAATTACAACTTTTAAAAAATATAAAAACTCGTATGTCTGACCACCTTAACTTGGTCAAAACTTCATGAAATTCAATTTTTTTTAATCCTATAGTATGCAAAGCATAGAATGTGATAGATGTTTTAGATCCAAAAATTGTGATACCATTTGAAAGCTATAGATGTTTTTCAATTAGCCTATCAATCAGGACTTTAGTTGTAATTTAGATAGAAAATGAATAATAATTATTTATTAAATTCAAAGTAAAGAATAATTTATATTGGTGGAAAGCCGAGAATCTCCTTTAAAAACTCTTTTCATTTCATCAATTTTGGGTAAAAAAAAGTCGCCAGCCACATACCCTAGACATACCCATCATATCACCACTTTTTGGCCCATCTTGATCCTGCACATACCCTCACAAAATGAATAACATACTTTGAACATTGTGATATATAAAAATATATACAAAATTATTTTATAGTTTTTTGTGTCAATCATTTCCACTATTTCACTATTGTTATATTCCCCATTTTAAACAATACAATGACGAAGGACATTATGGAACACCCATGCAAAATTTCATGGAATTCCATTGCACATCATACAAAAATAAAGTACAGGGCAATCTATTGTCTTCATATGTGATCTATCATATTCTACTCTTTTGAAAATGCAACTTAATCAAATTATACTTTCCCACACTAGAACATTCAATATTGCATTCACTTCAACCACCAACACTGCACAACAACAACATGATGCATTAACACTCATGTGAGACAACACTTACCATTTAGCTTCCATATATACATATGCATATACATACACATACATATACAAATACATATACATATACATATTCATATGCATATGCATATACGTATACATATACATATACATAGACATATACACATACAACAATGACATGATGCATTAACCCGAGTCACGTGGGAAAACACTCACCATTAACCTTCTACATATCAAGACCACCAACTCCACCACCACCAACCCATGTAATCATGAAGCTCCACATCGCCATTAAAAATTCAAGTCATGTTGCCACCAACTAGGACATGTACATATACTTATACATATACATATGCATATACATACACATACACATACACATACATATACATATACATATACATATACATATCCATATGGATACACATGCACATACATATACATACACATCTACATATACATATACATATACATATACATATACATATACATACACATATACATATAAAGATATACATATACATGAAGGGGATGTTTTTTATATGTTGGAAAATATCAATTTGTATCTCCCTACACATCTATATGCTTTGTTAAGTCCACCCATGTGTGTATACACCTTAAAGTGAAGAAAATTGGAAACGATTATACCCAATTTGCAACAGGTATAACAAAAAGGAAATTTATACTTAAATAATCAGAATCTAAAGGCTGGTGTTTCATGCCCTCAGAGCTAGACTTTGCAATGAGAACCATGGAAGATCTGAACAAATCAATATTGAGACATAGTTCTGGGAACTTTTTTCAGAGAAAAAAATGTTACAATTTGAGTTGACTAATTGACATCTCTATTTCACAATAAAGAAAAGATATTAATGTATTGCAACATCCCAATGGCAATTGGTAGATAACTTAGAAATATCAATCTATAACCATTCCACTTTTAAAACTTAACAAACAACATGAGATACAAGAACAAGAATATAAATGTACTTTTAATACTACCAAAACACCAAGGGATACATCAACAAGAATAAAAATGATAAATGATATCAATATACCCCTATATGTATTTTTTTTACCTTTGAGGTTGCTTATATATGTATCCATGCAGTTTATTATTATTTTACTATATTTCTACATATATCTATATACAAAAAAATTTGTAAATGTTGCTAGCTAGTCCTTTCACCCTTTCTTAACAAAACAATAGGCTATACAACAATAAGACTGGAAATGATTAAGTACATATATGCATTGAGTCTCCCCTTTGTGTTCACATTTAAAAACAAACAAATATAACCAAATATATATATCGATATGTACACACATATACACTTATTTATATACAAACTACTATATCTAAATAGATGTGTATACCATACTTTTTCCTCACTATGTAACTCCTCCTTGAAATTTATGAAGAGAGTAAACATCAAGATTGAAATTTCCATCAATTTTCTAGTTAAGAAGGGTAGAAATTCAAACCTTTTGTTGCCTATAGGATATTGTCCAATCCAAAGTAATAGGGAACAAAAGGTTTGAATTCGTAGCCTTCTTAGCCAGTCAATTGAGGGAAAATCTAGTTTGAATTTTTGTTGTCTTCATAAATTTCAAAGGGAAGAGTTATTGATCTACAATTGCTCCTATGTTAATGGTTACACTGCAAAAGATGCACAGTATTGCCTCCATGTGGAATCTACACAATGTGCAAAGTGAAGGGCAAGCAAATGGCTAAATCTTTGCAAATCAACAACATTTTTTTAACTCCAAAGCTTATTAAAATACATACACCACAGGGGGACTCTTGCTACCTTCAGACACTAAAGCACAATGGGAAATGATTTCTTTTGTTGCTTGGACAATATCAATCAAGATGGAAACAACAAGCCAATGCAAGCTACACTATTTTTGGTGCTTTTTGAATGCATTCACTTTGGATAGGGGCATCCACTATGAAGGAGGACTCAATTTTACAGATTTCTTATGAACATATTACACATACTTGACCATTAAATTCTTTTTTATTAACAACATCTCAATGCTATATCATTTAATGGTATGGTTCTATTGTAGGAATTTTTTTAGAAGCTAAATAATACATACATATGCTATTTTTAACTCTTTTCAAATCAAATTCTACCTAAATACAAATAAAGATAGCATACAAAGCTATTTAGATATACATGTGCATATATAAATTGTTGTTGCAATCAAATGAGACAAGGTGGTCTTGGTCTATATGTATTGATATATATTTTTTCCTGTATGTGTTTTTTAAAATATCAAACAGGGAATTCAATACATATATATAGACATAAATTTGACCTACATTGCCTACTAGTAAATTTTATAAACAAACAAAGAAATTACAAAAGAGCTATTAGACAAAAAATCCTATTCACAACTAAGTTGATGAAAATCTTAGTGGAAACTTCAAACAAATAGCCTATCGGCTAAACATATAAAGCTGAACAAATAAAAGAGTTATTAGAATAACATTTAAAAGCCACAACTTTTTTTTTCTCCACGCTTATACAAATATCTTTTCAACTTGCCAAATTGATTATTTAAACCCAATTCTTTATCACCGTACCTATTTTCTCTAGGCCATGACAACAATTATATGATGCAAAAGTCTCTGAAAAAATGTGTATAATACCATAGGCTTAATTTTAAATTTTATCTACATTTCTTGCCATTAAATATTATAGAGAAATCATTTATGCAAAAACCCATGTGAAATGACTTGTAGCAAATAATCATCATTCTAAAACATCTTATACAATTTCTCTATTTCTCTTCAATATTTAATAACAAATAACATAGCTTGAATCTTGTATCAATATGTTTCATGATATTCTATTTTTCTTGATATGCTTGAAGCTCCCTAAAACAAACTACCCAAGTTTGTTTATGTAAGGGGGTAGAGTTTGGTAATTACGTGGGTTGGAAATGTCTTATATCAATATGCTTCATTATATTATTTTTTCCTCATCTATTTCAACTTCCCCACAACAAACTCTTCTTCATGATATGGGTATGTGCAGGATAATGATGGGCCAAAAAGTGGCGATATGATGGGTATGTATAGGGTATGTGGCTAATGACTTTTTTTTACCCAAAATTGATGAAACAAAAAGGGTTTTTAGAGGATATTCTCAACTTTCCAACAATATAAATTATGTTTTACTTTGAATTTAATAAATAATTATTATTCATTTTCTATTTGAATTACAACTAAAGTCCTGATTGATAGGATGATTGAAAAACATCTATAGCTTTCAAAAGGTGTCACATTTTTTGAATCCAAAACATGTATGCATCACATTCTATTCTTTGTATACTATAGGATTAAAAAAAAAATGAATTTCATGAAGTTTTGACCAAGTTAAGGTGGTTAGAGATACACGTTTTTTATATTTTTAAAACTTTGTAATAAAAAATTCATAATTAATTATTTTCTTGGAAAAAAATTACAAAAAATATGTATCACTTCGGGACATGAGTCCTCTAATTTTATCTAAACTCTTATAAAAAAATATTTTCATTTTATTGTGGTTAGGGTGGTCAAACAGACACCTACTTCTTATTTTTTCCTTGAAATTTAAGTACCACTGCATTGAAATTTCAAATTTTCACCAAATAGATTTTTATTCTTTTTAAATAAACTTAGTAGTTTAGAAACTACATTAAATTTGATATAATTCTATTCTTACATATTTTTGAAATAATATAGATAACTTATTTAATTTTTTATGTCAAGTTGCCTAACTCTGATTTTTTTGATTTTTTTGCCACCTAAGGGCTTGTTTTTTCCATGATGATCTTTCACATACCCATATTCTTTATTCTAATTCTCCATAAAAAATTGTTGATTATCGTAGTTTGTCTATTCTATTCTCTAAATTTTAAACTTCTATTTAATGTGGATTCTAGAAAATTTGTCATTTTCCTATTATTCTTAAGTGTTTTCCTAATAGCTCTTCCAATTTCACTTGTTCTCTTATACCACTATGTTTAATGATATTGCTTTCTTCTCAAATTATAAATATATAGTTGAACAGATAAAAGAGCTATTAGAATAACACTTAAAAGCCACCAAACTATTTTTCCCTCCACACTTATACACATATCTTTCTAGCCTGGCAAGACAATTATTTAAACCTAGTTCTTTATCATGATAGCTACTTTCTTTAGGCTATGACAACAATTATATGATGGAAAAATCTATGCAAAATGCATATAGCACCATAGGCTTAGTTGTAAATTCAAGCTACATTGCTTGGCATTAAATATTGTACACAAATTATTTAAGCAAAATACCTACGTAAGACAACTTGTAGCAAATAATTGTTATTCTAACACCTCCTATACAATTTCTCTATTTATCTTCAATATTTATTAACAAAGAACATAGATTGAATCTTGTATCAATATGTTTCATGATATTCTTTTTTTCCTGATCTACTTGAAGCTCCCTAGAACAAACTACTAGGTTTGTTTATGTAAGGGGTCAAGCTTGCTAATTATGTGGGATGGAAGTATCTAATATCAATAGGTTTCATTGTATTCATTCTTCCTCATATTTTTCAACTTCCCCACAACAAACTATTCTTCAAGATATTTTTTTTTTCTAGTTCCACATAGTTGTTTTACAATTTCCCTATTTTGTCTATAATATTTAGTGGGGAATAATGTAGTTCTATTTAATGTGGGTTTTCCAGTATCTATCATTTTCATGTGATTGTTAACAGTTTTCCTAATAGGTCTTTTGTAATTTCCCTTCACCCAAAAATTTTAGATATGGGCATCTATGTATGTGAAATTACTAACAAAGAATATTCAAAGTAAAGAACCTAGTTCAAGTAAAATGCATGTATATTTTTGAGTTTGCAGCATATTCCTGCTTAGCTTAAATTCTATCACTATCTAGACAAGGTGTAACAACAAATTCTATGTAATAGTTGGCTTCTCAATTCAAAATTCAAGCTACATAATTTCCCACTAAATATTATAGAGAAAATAGGAAAATTGTAAAACAACTATTAGAAAAACACTTAAGAATCATACATAAATCATAGATGATCGAAAACCCACACCAAACATATTCATACAAGAGCAATTGTATATTAACATAGGACAAAAAAAAAAATTCACCCTTTGTTTATTGTTTCAGTTATGTCTATGAATCTTCCATTTATTGTTTGTGGTTATCTATGTGTATCTTTGGTGTTGCATCCATTACAATGGGAGAAATTGTAGTTCAACGAGTAGCAATAAGCTCTACAAAAATCCTATAATGCCACAGACCCAATCAAAAATTGAGCTACATTGCTTGGCACTAAATATTCTATACAAATAGAGAAATTGTAAAAGAGCTATTACAAGACAAATCATATTCACAACTTAGATAATAGAAAATCCAATCAAAAACTTCAAAAAAATAAATTGAACAGATAAAAGAGATATTACAAAGAATAACACTTAACACCCACCAAACTAATTTTATGTCCAACATGTTTCTACTTTCATAGTAACCCTCTGCATATATATACATATGCAATCACTCCAATCTTAATATGCAATTGGTCCTATCTTAATGGGTGTAATGACGAAGACGCACAGAGATAACTAAAACAATAAATAGGGGGTGATAAAATCACTAACCCTAACCATATTTTTTTACCAAAGAAACAAGATTTAACTACAATTGCTCCTATGGTAATGGGTATAAGGCCATATATTTATGCAATCACTCCTATGTTAATTTGCAATTGGTCCTATCTTAATGGCTATAAGAGAAAATATGCATAGAGATAACCAAAAAAATAAACACAGGGCAATAAAATTACTAACCCTAACCATATATTTTGACCAAAGAAAGCCCAAAGATGCATAGGGATAACAACAAACAATAAATGAGGGAAGAAAAAATTACTAACCCTAACCATATTTTTTGATGAAAGAAAGAAACTTTAAGTGTACAAAACCATAACGCCAAACACCCATGTAAAATGACTTACAGATTTCGGACAACGACAATTTTAACATAAACAATAAAAAAATCATTTATGCAAAATACCCATGTAAAACGACTTACAAATTGCACAAAACAACAGTTTTAAAACCCTCCAATCTCTTATAAAACGAAGCCGAATCCATCAATTTTTACCATAGTCTCCTCTCAAATGAACAAAGAAAATGAAGTAGATGATTTTTAGAATAGTCTACTATCAAACCAACACCACAATGGCTCTATTGACAATGCAACTTAATCAATATATTTTCTCGCACATTTCAAACTTTACTTTCCCACATTGCAACACCCATGTAAAATGACTTACGGATTTTGGAGAACAACAATTTTAACATAAACAATCAATAAATCGTCTATGCAAAACACCCATGTAAAATGACTTATAGACTAGGGAGTACAACAATTTCAAAACCCTTGATCTACTATGAAACTACCATGGAAATAGTCTACTTTGAAACCAACACCACAATGGTTGTTTCAACAATACAACTTAAATAAAGTATACTTTCCCACACTACAATATTCAATATTACATTTACTTCATCTGCCCATATTTACTCCATCTGTCCCAATCGTACAACAACAATTGAATGATTAAACATTCCTACGAGAAAAAACTTAGGGTTCAGCTTCTACGTATCAAGGACACCAACTATACCACCCCCAACCCACATAAACACAAAGCTCCACATTTCCACAAAAAAACCTGGTCTAGTCATCATTGGTTAGGACATCTCCGGTGCCGAAAAATCCAATTCATGGCTGGGCTGATGAAATTCTCGGTGAAAACTTCAAACAAAATAGCCTATCGACTAAATACATATAGATATAAATAACTAAATGTTAAATTATATGAAGAATATGTGAATCTTGCATGGAATGTATTTTTAAGTACATTTTATGGCATGAAGCCACCAACATCCCCATTCATTAATGGGTGAAGTACACATCATATGGACTTGGGAATTAATGTGAAGTGAAGCAAGTAATAGAAAGACAGAGGTCATGGTTAAAAGGTTCTTGATGACTCAAAATATGGAGATGAATCATTGTGAGAGAGAAATGAGTCCAAAAGGGCATGTAGAGAAATTTAGAGAAAAGAAGGGAAGCGAGAAAAGATTAAAAGCATAGATTTTCCGTTGAAGATTCAGAAATCACTTGTTGAAGTGGAATTTTTATGCAATTGGGCAAGATGTTCATAGGTTGAGTGAAATTAGCACAACTAGTTGGCCACGATGAGGAATTTCTACTACCACGGTCACTTTCAGTACAACGATAGTGGTGGTGGTTTTGCATGCTTTTGATCTTCTCCTAGTGATAACAACAAGAAAACAAAGTTTTGACACCAAATATGTATGGCAGTTGTGCATGCTTTTGATCTTCTCCCAGTGATGCTTGAGCTAATTACAAAATGAATTGCTCTTTTAGAGGTTTAGTTTGAACCATAGACTTATGGGAAAATGTATGGCTTTCTATTTCCCATTCACTTTAGTACTACCTACTTTATCCTCTAGACTCTATTCCACAAAATTCATAGCCCTACTGATACATGGTTTTAAATAAAAAATAAAAAAAATTGATAAGTAGGAGGTATTTTTCATAGCGTGTCAAATTGTGATATTATTATCAAGATTCAAATTTGTAGTGTTACGAATTAAACTCATTGACCCATGTTTCATGAATATAATGACTTGACTCTTAAAACTACAGAGTTGAATAACAGTATCACAAAACACAATTGCTTAAAGTGGCTCAATTTTTCTGGAACATATTGTATGGGATGACGTATAGTGACTTGAAGTTGTCTTGAATGATTTTGGACCTTACACATATGGAAATTTGTGTAGAAACTAGCCCCGGTAAATGACAAGACAGTGGGCTTGACGTTATCCCTCAATTACAAGGTGTGTCACTCAACCGTGAACAAGACGATTGCTACACAGTGTTTGCAATCGAGTCTTGATTCAAGACTACAAAGTCACTAGTGAGTTTATTTTGGTTGGTCTTATGTTTTTTCAATGGATTTTATAATGTAAATTACAGTAATTTCTTCTTCATAACCTCAAAATTTGAATTATTTTGGCATCTTTTTAATATATGGGTATTGTTTTTAAATCTCAATATTTTAGACATCTATGTAAATAAGGGTTTGGGTTTTCTTTTTCTTTTTCTTTTGATGAATAGGTATATATATATATTAAATATAAAGATAGAAATACATATTCATAAAAAAAAGTGGGTGGTAGAAAGGCACACCCCGAGGGTCACATGGGTAGAGCCTAGAAGTCTACAGCTACATGGCCCAAGCCCAAAAAGTAAGAAATATTATGGTATTTCTTACATAAATTATGTTATTGTTTTCTCTATGAAAAAAGAGGTTAGTTTGTATTAGTATCAACCTTTCATCTTTGTGTATGGGTAGTAGCTTCTTGGATTAAGTGTATTTTGAAACAATCTGTATCTTTTAGGCCTAACTACATGGTTTAAACATTCGCTCTATCCTTTAATATTTCTTGAGTATCAACTTAGACTTACTAGGGTTTAAAAATTTGAGATTAGCTTTAGTTTTCGAGTAGGATAGACTCTTATCCATATTAGTTATTTTCAATAGAGATAATTTTATAGTGTAAGCCAATTCAACTTTAAACCAATGAATTTTTCTATTCAATCCTCATTGGACATAAACTCTTAACAAATTTATGTTATAAACTTATCCATATCAGATCTATTTTCTTCATATAAGCTTTAGATTAATCCTTTTGGCTCTATTTTCTATGAATAGAGATAGGAAATATTCTTAGACTTATAAAACTTCTTATTGTGAATAGAGAATTGTTATTTTCTTAGCCTTTTAGGCTTTACTATTGTGAACAAAGATGTGTTATTTTCTTAACCTTATTGACCTTGTTCAATGAATACATTTGAGTACCTACTTTATCTATTTGAGTTTATATACAATTTTGTTTTTTTGAAACATGTTAGAAACCAAGATTAGACATGCAAACCAAAAAAACCTTCCACAAAATAGAAAAATAGAAAAAGCAAGAGCTTTGCATGAAGATGTGCAAATAATATTATTCAAGAATTCATAATTACATGAGATGATTTTCTTTATAAAATAAAGCATGCACAACCCTAATCTTATATTGAACAACAAGATAGATCAACAAGATAAGGATGACAATAATTAACCTAGGAATTAAAATATAACCTAAGTAAACTTATGGAATTGTAATAATTAATTAATTACACTAACACCTCCCCATAAGTGCAACTTAAGGAGATTATAAAAGCATGCACCTAAAACTAAGATGAATACAAGAAAGCATAAATGGGTCCCAAAAACAAAGCCTGATCACGTACCCATGTACAAATGCAATAATGAGGTAGAGAAGGAAAACCCAGTGGGACAAAACCCCCTACAATGAGATGATTGCTGCAAAGAAGCACTAGAAGAACATTGTGGAGTAACACTAGAACCAAAATCTAGCAAGGAAAGATACTTTTGTCTACAAGAAACTATACGAGAGTCACTGGAGGGCTCGAGGAGAATCATAATAATACAACAATAGACTTGACGCCACGAAACACTGAAAAACTCACAAACTAGAACAACCCTAGAATTTGTGAAGTAACAATAGATGGTATGATGATAGAATTTGGAAACTGTGTATCTCGATGTCAATGCCAAACTGAGACTAAAACTTTTCCATGGGAACAAGTTCCATAAAGACTTTGGAACATTTACCATAAAAACATGGCCCTCAAACTGATATGGATCTGAACCAATGCATATCAATAACCATAGGCTCCCAATCTAAAGTTTGAACTGATGTGAATCTGATATGTGTCAAGCTAGAGCAAGATGTGGCCAACAGAAACTAAGAAGCTAGATATAACCCATGTGAGCTGTCAAAAAATCAAGATGAGATCAAAGTGCATGCACACTAATTATATTATTATGTAAGAAACCCCCTAACGGAACTTTTCTCAGTTAATTTATTACAATAACCCAAGTAATCTCCAAAACACCCATTGAGACAAATCTAGAATAACGATCAACTTGGGATAGATACAAAAAAAATGTGCATTGACATTAATGTAGATCTCCTCAATATATTTCCAACACCGCAAAGAAGGTGAAAATCAAAGATCGTGGAAAAAATTTATGAGCTTAGAAGCCATAAATGAACATCTAAATTAAAATAGAAATAAATAAATATAAACAAAAAATACTAAGAAATAAACTGCACCATAGGATAGTGCTCGAAACCAGCTTTCCAACGGTATCTTTTTGCAAGAAAATGATATCGTACGCAAAAGTTACACATGTTTTTGTGAAAACTACTCTAGGAAGGCCAATCTACCATACAGGGGCCCCGGGGGGCTAAAAAAGAATTTCGGCCTTTGGTCCTATGTGTGACTATGGGCTGGTGAGATAGGGCTATGGTGGAGCCCTTGGTCCTCCATACAGACTAGCTTGCAGGGGTTGTGTGGATGGCCCTTGGTCCTCCATGTGATCGAGGAGGGGCAGAGGAAGCCTGCGTGGGTTGGCTGACCGGTGACCTTTGGGTAGTGCCGCTACCCTGAGTAGTCAACGGGTGGCCACCTGGTGGTGGAACTGATTAGAATTGGGAGCACTGGCTTAGATCTTGAAAACCTCCTTTTTTTGCATTTTTTTCAAAAATCGTGCCTCAAAATGCATGTTGGTGAGGTCGTACGACCTCTCTAGCAAAATTTTTTTGCCTCATAAACCACTTTCTCCAAAATCGATGAAACGAAAGGAAATCTTGGGGTTTTTGGGTGCTATGAACATGATGGTGACCTCCATTTGTGCCCAAAATGCTCTAAAAATTTGGCTACCCCCAGAGCTTGCAAAAAATCTCTGAGCTTGAAACCTTCATAGATCTGGCAAACAATGACACAAATCTTCAAAATAAAAGCCAATCTTGACTTTTTCCAGTGCTCTGAATCCAATGGTGAAGCTCAATCTAATTCAAAACTCTGCATATATGAACTCAAGGCATGAAACCCTCGAGGAATCCCCTCTATAATGATTTTCTCAAAAATCTGAGAAGGGGCTACAAATCAAGGCTTTGATACCATGTTAGAAACCAAGATTAGACATGCAAACCAAAAAAACCTTCCATAGAAGAGAAAAATAGAAAAAGAAATAACTTTGCATGAAGATGTGAAAATAATATTATTCAGAAATTCATAATTACATGAGATGATTTTCTTTCTAAAAGCAAGCATGCACAACCCTAATCTTATCTTGAGCAACAAGATAGCTCAACAAGATAAGGATGACAATAATTAACCTAGGAATTAAAAATATTACCTAAGTAAACTTATTCAAGTGTAATAATTAATTAATTACACTAAAAAAACATGGGTATGTGCAGGATCATCATGGAAAAAAAAGGCCCTTAAGTTGCAAAAAATTCATAAAAGTCAGAGTTAGGAAACTTGACGTAAAAATTTGAATAAGTTATCTATATTATTTCAAAAATATGTAAGAATAGAATCTATAGCAAATTGAATGTAGTTTCTAAACTAATAGGTTTGTTTAAAAAAAATCTATTCAGTGAAAATTTGAAATTTCAATGGAGTAGTACTTAAATTTCAAGGAAAGAAAAAGAACTAGGTGTCTATCTGACCACCCTAACCATAATAAAATGATGATTATTTTTTATAATATTTTAGATATAAATAGAGGACTCATGTCCTAATGTGATGCATAATTTTTTGTAATTATTTTTCAAGTAAATAATTAATTATGAAATTTTTATTACAACTTTTTAAAATATAAAAACTCACATGTTTAACTAGCTTAACTTGGTCAAAACTTGATGAAATTCAATTTTTTTTAATCCTATAGTATGCAAAGATAGAATGTGATGCATTTTTAGGATTCAAAAAATGTGATACTATTTGAAAGCTATAGATGTTTTTAAATCAACCTATTAATCAGGACTTTAATCGTTATTCAAATAGAAAATGAATAATAATTATTTATTAAATTCAAAGTAAAGCATAATTTATATTGGTGGAAAGCTGATAATCTCCTTTAAAAACCATTTTTCGTTTAATCAATTTTGGGTAAAAAAAAATTCATTAGCCACATACCCATCATATCACCTCTTTTTGGCCCATCATAATCCTGCACATACCCACATATTTGACACCTTTGTTCTCTCTATTACTAAGATTTCATTATATTTAAAGGCCTTAACCTTACATAAATCAAGAGAATTTGATAACTATTTCTTCAGGTATTTCTATGAATTTAAGAAATGAAATGAGGTTCATCCTTTTGGCTTACAATGTTATGTTCATTATTTTCACTGTTAGTAATAGGCCAAAAAATAAAAGAGTATATTTTGGACTCATATTTCATTTATGATTATATTGGTGCAAGAATTGTAGGACTCTTTTATAAGAGTGTGTATATTTATTTATATATGTATATATGCTTAAATGTATGAACATTAACCTTAAGCAATGACTCCTTATACATTTTATATCGTTGATATATATATATGCAAATAAGAATTTGTATATGTGTGTGTGTGTGTAATGGAGTTATTTATTTTGCATGAAATCAATTCTATTTTAGATAAGATTATGATTGATTATTTCTTTAAAGGAAACTAGAAAAGAATTCAAGATTAAATAATTATTTCTAAACATATGTAACTTTCTAAGAACCCTATTTTTATATTTATAATGTAATTTAATATAGAGAATATTTTATCAATATCCAGTTTGAGATATAGGTGTATGTGAACATTTGGGCACATAATTTTATGTTATTTATATGAAATATTTTTCCAAAGTAGTACAAAAAAATTTCTTTCATTATTGGTTTTATGTGTTTAGAGTCATATTTAATCAAATATATCTTGCATGACTAGAGGGTGTTTAGAGGATTTCTTAATAGGTTATATGCATTCGAAAACAACACTAAATCTCAGATGTCCTTTAACCATAATTTTACCTTAATCTACTATCTTCCTTAAGGGTAGGGCCAATTATAGAAGGATGGTGTTTAGAGGATTGTTAGTTTTTTTTGGAGGTAAAGCACTCGGGTGATGCTCTCCCTCTTGCAATCAGATGCCGAAGACTTGGAATATTAAAGACAAACTATGAAAATATTCCTTTTGATGTATCATCATTGTGACATTTCTCTCATCGAGTGATGATGACATATGTAATTGTATTTATGATTCTTACTTTGGACTAGTAAGTTTAAACTTGATTATTGTAAACATTGAGATTTTATATTCATGTTTGGGTAAATGGAATCAACATGATTATCCATTTAAGATTTGATGTATTATTGGAATGATTGTGAAAATGAATGTGATTTTTTTTTTTTATGTGATATACTCATTTGTATTATCAAAATAAATAAATAAATTGGTGTTATCTAATGGACCAAATGGGCTCATTACAAACAAAGTATTTTACAAGAATTTTAATAATGTTGTGATCTTCATAAAAATTATCCTAAATGTTTCCTAGTGAGTACTTTTAAAATAGTCAGAAGAACATATAACTAAGTATACATCCATTATAACTTTGGTTTCACTTTGATTGGAAGGTGAAGTGCAAAAGGAGGTGAGAGATAAATCAATTCATGACAATTTGATTAGGGATGTTGGAAAGATCAATAAGTTTATGAAAAAAATAAAGAGGTGGGCATTCTAGAAGATTCCATGTGAAAATAGGGAAATTTTCTAAACAAATTTTAGATTAAGTGTAGGGCCCCTCCTACTTTCATCTTGTTAATGTGAGATGGATGTTTCAACTTCACTACTTCCTCATGATTTCTATTCTGACTATTTTATGGCTTTGGATGGTGTGCATGAACAACCACATGTTTGAGATGATGCTCCTCAACATATCAATTGTTGGAATTTTATACATTTACATGTTTTTTTATCATTATGCTTTAGTTCATGTATATACATTATTTATTTTGTGATTAAATGTGAACCTGATTATTGTTGTTCAAAAGAAATGATTTATATGATAGATTTCTAGATGTTATTTATGCTTTATATTTTTGGACATTATTGGATGATTATGTTGTGCTTTGTCTATATATATATATATATATTTATTAGGTACCCTTGACATGTGTTGAATGGTTATAGATACAAGGTTATTTCTGCACCTAGCTACACAAGCCTAATTCATTCCCCAATGGTGGTTAATTCAAAGATGTCATATTGGGCCTCCCTATCCATTCCCCGATCATACTTGAATTGAGTATGGTATGTGTCATGTTTGACCCTATGTGAACATGAATCTGAATTATAGGAAACTTTGGATTATGTTTGTGTCATGAACAACCAATAAATGTTTGATTTAATTAATAGCTCAAATTTCATATTTTCTTGTAAATGAAATGTTAGGGATTCCAATGATTTACTATGATGGTTATTAAAATATTTTTTGTGTTTTGGGAAAGGGGAAAATAAAATGAAAGTCGAAATGAAATAAAGCTATTGTTTAACTAAATTGTGAAAATTCCTTTAGTTGAGAATTGTGGGCTATGTTTGACTTAAATAACTTCTATTTGAATTTTGAATTCCATAAATTTAAAAGAATATATGCTTATATGGATTTAAATCATGAATTTAAATGATATGGGTTATTTAGAAATTGATTGATGTGTCCATTTGGAGTTTGAGGAAAATGGGAATTAAGGAAATAGAAAATCAATTTTATACTTAGTTTATTTGGGAAGTGAAAAAGGGTAAATAGGAAAAAGGAGTTTCATTTTCATTATGTAATTTTATTTTGGGAAGAGTTTTGGAGAGAAGAAAACCCTCTTTTGGGAGAAATTTGAATTTTTAATTGGGAGATAATTTGGAAGGGAAAATTCGATGAGGTTAGATTTGTTGGATTAGGAATGAAAAGGAGAATGTGCTTGTAATTGATCTTGTGCATTCATTTGGTGTGCTTAAGATATTCCTCCTTTGATGTTTTAACATAATTTGAAGTATTTTGTTTATTTCTTTTAAATTAGTCAATTTATTTCAAATGCGAATATTAAAATAAGATTGGGGGAGTATAGACATCTCTCAATGCAATTCGATTTGTAAAATTGCATGCTTAATTAATTGTTTTATTAAAATTTTAGAAATTTTTCAAAATGAATGTTTTATAGTTTGAAAGGGGTGTTAGAAATTTTTGCTACCAAAGGGTATCTTTAGATTTTTTTATTTTTTTTAAATTTCAAACTTTAAAGAACTTTTAATGGGGTTTTGGAAAAAAATTTGTGTTGTAGTGTATTGGATAAATAAGAAAAATTGAATTTTTTTAATGAAATATGATGAGTTTGAATGTGTTTAGTAAAAGTGTCCATAAAATATTGACATAGTGCTTGTGGAAACTTGTTAGAATTTTTTGATGAAATTGATTTTTATGCATCGGTTTTCATGCCACTCATTGGTGAGTATAAAGAGCCTAGGAATAAGGTACTAGACAAGGTATTGGGTTGGATCCCAACATTTCCTTTACCCGAAGTGGCAACTAGGTTGATAAAAAGTAGTGATTCATTTAATCAAGCAATAATTAATGAAACATGGGCAATAAACTAACTAAGATAATGGATACTTCTCTGATGCCTTGAGCACTTGTAAAGGCTATGGATGTTTGGCAAAAAAAGTCAGCTTGGGGAGTTTGGGTCTTGTAAGATCAAGTACTCTTGTATGTATGAGAGAGGTACTAGATTTTGTGTGTCGTAGCAATGAGCATCGTGATGGCACTCCCTCCTAGTTCTCTATCATCTTACCCTAGTGTCTTGTGTGTATAGTATGTCATTGGTGAGTTTCCCAATGATGGTCGTTATGGTACCCTAGTAGTGAGTTATCCCATAATGTTTATATGACATGGCATTGGTGACTTGTCCCAATGCGGGTTATGATGTGACACTGGTGATTTTTCCCAATGTAGACTATGTTATTCAATTTGTGATTGTACCAAATGATGACTTCTCTTGGATTCATTATTATGGTTTGGATAATTGTTTGATATATGATGCATATGTTGAGTGTTTTCATGTATAGTGTGTGTAAGCCTTCTCACCATGTGTTTAGCATGGGTGTTGTGCTTATGGCCCATGTGACTATCTTCTAGTATATTTAGACTAGATATTTTGATTCCACGAGGTCGAGTGGCATGGAACCACCATTGTGGATCAAGGGACATAATGGTATCATGTTCTACCAAGTTTAATTCATGTATTTAGTTATTTTCCATTCATACAAATTATAATATTGATGAAAAGGACCTCTCTTTGAGATGGATGAAAATTAGATAATAGAGAAGAGCATTAGCTTATTTACATGTCTCAATATTGGTATTGAGCATGATTACTCTACGCTTTTCAATATTATAATATGAAAAGGATAAAAAAAACTTAGGATTACTTCAATTGGTCCTTAAAATGATTATTAATGTCATTTTATGAGTTTGTGTGGCATGGTGTTGCATCTAGGTGGCCTAGTTTGCTCACTAGCCTTCAAACTCAATCAAAAAAATTCTAAGTCTAATTGGGAAGCCTTGTGTTTTTGGGTGGCTTAGTTGCATGTTTGGACGGCTTGGTCATTAGTTGGGCAGCCAAGTTTTGTAGGCTTAAAGCTCAAAATTTTGTCTAACTCTATTTGGGTGGCCTCGTTTTCATATAAAAAAAGAATTTTAACCCTCTTAACCATGGTTAGCTAGTGGTTTCTCAAGCCCAATTGCAATAACAA
Source organism: Sequoia sempervirens (assembly GCA_007258455.2). Taxonomy (NCBI): domain Eukaryota; kingdom Viridiplantae; phylum Streptophyta; class Pinopsida; order Cupressales; family Cupressaceae; genus Sequoia; species Sequoia sempervirens. The sequence goes on from VDFB02000002.1 coordinate 67,926,144, forward strand.
ATAATTTTTAAGCCTTGTATTTTTCCCATTACAATCATTTTAGTTCTTGAAACCCTTGAAAACTATATAAAAGAAATGTGTTTATCATGGTACTAGGGGTCTAGTGGCATTGTGTTCATGTTCTTATATGTTTTTTTCTAAAACTTATGGCTTCTCTTTCCTCATTTTGTGTGCCTTCTTTTGAAGTTGTCCAATTATCAAACCTAGAGTTAGGGAGATTGTACACTTAGTATTGTGAAGACAAGGGAATGTTGTAATCCTTCATGGATGGCCTTTTTGGCATCATCCATATTCCTCATAGGTCATGGGGTGTTAGGGAGTAGATTATTCCACTTATGTGATGTCATTTTGTGATGGAATGTCTTGGTGAGCATGTGGTTATCTAGAAGTGACCCATCATCATTCCAACTAGTGAAGTGTTATGTCTCATGGGTAAGCAACCTCTCATGAAGGTTTTCCCATGTCTTAGATTTTTTTAGTGTGTTTAGATTTGGATTGGAGGTTGATGATTCCCTCATCCTATCTTGGTGTGGTTTTATAAGTGTTGTCCTCTCTCTCTCTCATTTTTTTTTTTGTGCCGATTTATCCCACAAGTGGTTGTATTCAAATGTTAACATCTAGCTTATGCAATGGTGAATTTTTCTTTTTGTTATTGTCACTTTTTCATTGTGAAACTTGTGTGCACATTGTTTTGAAAGTGCAACATGTTATTGTTGTATTATCAATAGTGTTTTCAATGTTTCAAAAAACAAATGTTCCATTATGGTTTGTTCTAAGTTTGTTGGTTTGGGACATTACATTCATATTGTAGCATTTGATTCATTACATATTTGTAATATCTTAGTGATGGGAAACATATATTTGCAATTATTTCTACAAGAAAATAGATATACTATTTCCTCATCCCCACAACAATATTTTGAACATTTTGTTGTGTATCCTACATTTTTGTTAACTATTTCATTTGAATTGCTACCAATAGTACATTAAATGGCATTAGAACAAGTGCTCCAAGTCTTGAAAGGGTTAATTTGTGCTCTACAACTACAAATAATTTTGCACAAGTATTTTATTACAAGTGTTATTGATGTGAAGATGGTCTATAGAGTTAGGAGAGCTAGTGCAAACCAAAGAGAATTGTATGATAATGATCTAGCTAACATGGTGAAATCAATCTAGGAACGTCTTAAGGTCTTTAAGACTTGTTAGTGATGAGAAGTGGTTATGGTTGAGGATATCAACTAGCATACATATATTAAATATTAATATGTATAAAATATGTTGAGAGTTATCTTTTCTTCAGGCACCTATTTTCATCAACTTATTCAAAACAACAATAAACTGCCCATATGCTATCACTATTTCAATCAATCAAATAATATATGAGCAAAATAAATCAAGCGGAAAGACTCAATAGTGAAACAAAGCCAGAAAAGACTCAATAGCACATTAGAGGTTAAACACAAAGATGCCTAGTTGTCTTACATGAGTTCCTCGTGAAATTTGAATTCGCTAATTTTAATTATAATTTGATTTACAATACATATGTCCAATTTCTTCTTTAAAAAAATGTGATACAGTTGTTAATTAAGATAAGATCAAATATTACATTTATGTATTTTCTTCACAAAGATACAAGATAAGGTAACCAAACCCTAGTTTTGATTTTAGAGTGTATTAATAAACTGTAACCTTGCGAAGTTCCAAACCAAATGAACCCTAGCAAGTCCAACAAAATAAACTTGGGATAATTTCCATCCCACTCAATAATAAAACAACCATAATTAAAAAGCAATAAACCTTACGACTCCTTGAATCTTTGTTTTGTTTTACTGCAATGTTCAACAGATTATAACAATGCAATTGGTTTTAATAGGACTGAAGACAAATTTGTGATAGCTAAACTCAAGTGAATCCCTAAAATGTAAAGCCAAAGTTGCAACTACGAAGTTTTGAAATGGTTATGATTCAACAACCTCTTTTAATAGAGATCTTCATGAATTCAAAGATAAGAAAATCTAAAGAAAGTTGTGAATAAAACAGATTTAAAACTACTTTAAAAACAAAGCAAAAAAACTAAAAATATTGAAAAATAAATAAAAACAAAATAAATACACTATTGAAAAAAAACAAAAAAAATTACAAATAAATACATTGAAATTTCTTATAATTATAAAAAATATTTTTTTTACTACTATAAATAAATGTTCATTCTAAAAAGTTAAAAATTTATTATATGACATGAAGCATTTAGTTTTAAGTTATTCGAATAGAGGTCTTCATGAATTTATGAATAAAACAGCTTTAAAACAGCTTTAAAAACAAAGCAAAAAAACTAAAAACTATTGAAAAATAAACAAATAAATTACAAATAAATACATTGAAATTTTTTATATGAATAAAACATCTTTAAAACTGCTTTAAAAACAAAGCAAATAAACTAAAAACTATTGAAAAATAAACAAAAAAATAAATACACTATTGAAAAATAAACAAAAATAAAATACAAATAAATACATCAATTGAAATTTGTTATGTGAATAAAAAAACTTTAAAACTACTTTAAAAACAAAGCATGAAAAAAATAAAAGCTATTGAAAAATAAACAAAAAAATAAATACACTATTGAAAAATAAATAAATAAAAAATTATGAATAAATACATTGAAATTTGTTATAATTATAAAAATAATATTTATGTTACTACTATAAATAAATGTTCACCCTAAAAACTTAAAAAATTATTAAATGACACTAAGTATTTAGTTTAAATTTATTTTTTTATTTAAATTTATTTTAAATTCTAAAAAAACAACATTACCACCACTACATAATAGCCTCTTAGTGTAACTCTCAACACAATTATTTAAATAAGTGTCTCAACGTATTATATATAAATAATAATGTTATTTAAATACTAATTTATTTTAATAATTACTATAATTAAATTAATTATAATTATTAATATTAAATTTTAGTATTAATAATATTAATTTAGATAGAGGCAAAGGTTTTGTAGGTGGTTTTATTTCAAGGAAATATCTCAAATCAAAACAAGTTTACAAGGTAGCTCTTGAGGCAGTGAGAAACGACTTTAGAAATGATGTTCCTTGGGCTTTGAAAAGAGTTTTAAGTTTTGTTTTTGAGGAACTAGGGATTCCAATGGTGGAAAATATTATGGAAAAGTTATATGCTTTATCTTATCTGCTAAATCATCATGTCAGGAATGGTCATCCACTTCGGCTCAATTTCAATCTTCACAATCAAACTAGTTAGGATGATGAAGAACAGGGTGAGAAGGAAAATCAGCAAGAAGGTGAGGGGGAAAATTATTCTCAAGATAATCAAGATGTAGAGCAAAGATGGGAGAAAAATGTAGAGCATGGTGCTAAATTCTTGGAGGTAGAGGTAGCTGATATGGAAGAGTAAATAGGTCATATGCTCCTACAAATTTTGTATGATATAAACAATGAATTTTTTTTATCTATTTCAATCGGGCATATAGTCAAGAAATATTATAAAGGTGAAGCATGTGTTTGTGTTTGGATAAAACTATACTGGTTCTATGGTAGAAGTGTCATATAAATGAGACATAGTTGTGTTGGTGCTAAATCTGAGTTGGCTATTATCATGATGAAGCTAAATGTAAAGTGAAGGTGTCCTATAATGTTAGACACAACTTTGAATATTTTGGCAGCCTGTTAATTAGTACTATAAATCTGATTAATCATGTAAAGTTTATTATGATATTAATATAAATAGTTAGCCCTTAGCCTTTTGTCTAAAAAAAAAGAAAGGTCTTTTAGAGTGTACAAGATATCAAATCAATTTAAAACTGTTTTTAAATGTGTTTTAAATCTGCTTTAAATCTATTTGAAAAAATGTCTACATACAATGATTGTAGTTATCCTATTCGCATGTCATTTGAATGTCAAATTCAATCTAAAGAGTTTTTCCTTACATTGAATTTTTCTTTTTGATGGGTGCCATTGTAATACGTCTCTCGGCATAATGAACAATAGAGAAAATTGTGAAGGACATAAGAGGTGATTTAAATCTAGAGGGTGAACTCAATCCTAAAGAAAAACTTTCCATAGTCTTGGTGAAGGAAGTGAGAAGGATGATATTTGATTCCTAAGCTACGAAAGAACATAAATCAAGTGGAACTGTTGGAAGCAAATAGGAGACATCTATGGAAGAATTAAAAAAGATTTAGATACTCAATATTCATGTTGATCATGTAAATAATGACACATAAAATTATCTAGATATAAAAATGGTTTGTAGCCCTCAATCTAAGATGGCATATATTAATTGTAGATTTATTCTATAGAGGCCTATCATCTTCATTTAGAGGAAAGAAATTTTTCCACATAAAAAAAAGCATGTGAAAGAAAGGACAAGATAGAAAGGGAAATAGGGTTGTTGTGGGGAAACCTATGCCTAGAAGTTATTGTCTAGCATTTGAATTTGCATTTTGTGCCTTCTCAAATGTGTCCATTATCATAATTCTAAGTTAGATATGGATTTCTCTTACTATCTTATTTTTTGGAACACGTGATGGATATGAAGAAATGGATGTGTTATAATAATTGAAAATTGTGATTGTAAATAGACAATAGAATAATCGCAAACTAGATATCATTAACTAATAAAATTCTTACATTTCTAGCCGTAACAAATACCTTAGATTTAAAGAACCAGATCTAGAATTTTCTTACTACCTTCTTTTTCTAAAGCACATAGTGGATAAGAAGCAATCAACATGTTATAATACTTGAAAACTGAGATTATGAATAGACAGTAGAATAATCAAAACCTAAAAAATCAATCAATAACAAATTTCTTACAGATTATAGCAATAATGAATATCTTTGATTTAAAGAATTATCATATATATAAAATAATTATTGTATAGCTAATCTAAGGGTTGCAACTACAAAATCTGAGAAAAAAATTACTTTCAATTATACTTTGTTGTATTTCAATGCCCTAGTGGAAGTCTCCCATTTTAGGATAAGCCAAAAGAATGCTAGCAAAGGTTGTGGAGACTAGCTTTACACTTGTAAAGTGTATTTTCTTATATATTTTCAAGGCCTTTTAAACAAATCCATTTTGTGCATATCCTAAAATCATTGCATTCCATGAGACTGCATGTCTTTCAGGAATTTTTTCAAACAATTGACATGCCTCGTGTGTGGTTTCATATTTTTTGTACATCTCTAAATGAGGGGATGGCTTAACCAGTACACTAAACGTTGATTGCTTAGGTGGCCAGTTCATGTGGGCCCCCTTATTTTGTACCTTTCTATTTCCGTAGACTGATTTTGCATTTGCTATCTTCGTTCTCATTTATATTCAAATTTTATTTTTTGTTTACACCATTACACTAACATGGGAGCTAGGTATAGGGTGTTGCCACAATAATGGGTTACACTTTTTGGGACATCCTGATTTTTGCCTAAAATCACATATTTTTAGAAAATACAATTATTTATGTCTTTAAAGGTTCTATTTAAATTATTTTAATTAAAGAGGGATTGATCAAACCCCCTTAGATCAAAACCCCTTGGATAGAACCTTGTTAGATTTAAACCATACCTATAATCGAGTCTCCTCTACACCTATCAAAATGTTGATAAAAAACCACTTTTTATTTACCTTTTGAGTAATCAAATGAATTCATTTAAAATTTATGCTTTGTAAGCCTATAGCCCTTATTATAAGCTTCCTAAAAAGTATATTTTTAAATATGTTTAATTTGATTATTATATTTATTTCTTATTTCTTGTGAATGTAGGATTTTCAATGAACATCAAGTTCTTTATTTCACATATACGAAAAAATAGAAAAATAGAGAAAAAAAATCTCAAAAATACATGTGCCCTAGGTATTTATGTCCTTATTCCAACAAAAAAAGAATAAGTTAATTCAAATGAATACAAAAAAATTTATGCGTGTCGAAGTACACCTCTGTCCAAATTATAATTACGCTTACTTGGAAAATTAATTAAAAAAATATATATAACAAAAAATTATGAAAAAATATCCATCCCCTAGATATTGGTGTGAAAAAATTGCATTTTAAAAATCAGAATTGTATCCTTGTATAAAAAAAGTTATGTGTGCCGAAGTGAACATCACTTTTTAAAAATGCTGATTAGTAGAAAAATAAGTTATTAAAAATTACATAAAATGATTCACAATTTATTTTTTAATTTTAAAAAAAATATATAATTAGAATCTACACAAAATATCTAACAAATAACTAGTTTGATTCATCTTCAAAACCTTAATGGTTTAGCTGCTATAGGTGTAAGAAAGTGAATGTCTGGTGAAAAATCCTGATTTTAATGTCAAGTTTGGCCAAAAATTGTAACCCATTATTGTGGGATCACCCTATAAGTGTTGCAGAAATTAGTTAGTGTGTCTCAGAACTTCTTGCATGAATATGGAAGCAAGCATGGTTTAAAGAACATATAGAAGTGAATTTCAGTATCTTTGCATAATCTTTGGAATGCAGAAGTGAGCCCCTCAATGCTGGCCTAGTGCATGAAGGAGAAAATATGGTTTGACTGAAAGTGTTCTTAATCCCACGTGCATTGGTGAGAAAAAACAATGCAGAAACAAATTATATATATAGAGGGGTAAGAAACTTACTATCACACAAAGAAAATTGAAGATATAGTCATAAGCTACCAATTATTTTATCTAAGTGCTTTATAATTAATTATTTCAATAATTTCAATTTTTATTTTGTCTTTCATTTTTAATTATTTTATTAATTTTATATTTAATTTTATCTTTGTTTTTAATTATTTATAATATTTTTATTAGTTTGAATTGAAAAATGATTCATTTATCTTTAAATATTTATAAAGGTGAAAATTATAATTTTCTATTATTTATTTTTTATATTTATTTTTAAATGTCTTGGTAAATATGTATTATGACAAATATCATATTCTAATTATAAAGTCGGACACATATATTACATATATTTTACCTCATTTTTATCTACACAAGATCTTTTGTTTATCAACACTTCACTTCATATTTCCATAAACTTGATCTATCCATCTAATTATCCATAATAATATATGCATTGATTCTTAAACCCTAGTTATCATGATCTACTACATCTATTTTTTCCTATGTCAAGTCCATGATCACAGGGTCATTCTTATAACTATAAACTCAACTTAACTAAATTCAAATTGGCCTATTGACCCCCTTTGTGGATGTGGGTTTTTATGTAATTTATTATGTTTTGGTATAAAAAGATACATTTCCATTCATTTCAAACAACACATGCATTCAATTAGAATTATTTTGGGAGGATTTAGAAGGTCATTAAATAATAATGAATTTGAATTTGGTGCTTAAAAAAGAGTGACAAGACTAATTTCTAAGCAAATTATCTATTACACTTGTCATTAAATTAACATTCTTACTTGGCTTGAAATAACAAAAAATAGTGAGACTCCATCAATTTGGGGAATTTTTAAGAGAGAAATGGTTAATAAGGAAAAGTAGAAATATATAACAATGCATATGAAAGAGAATTTTGAAAAGAAAAATTTGAAATCTTTTTCTTAAATATAAACTTATATGATTGTCTATTAATGAGTCTATTCTCATGTTCAAAAATAAAATTCAGCAATTTTAAAATATGATTATAAGGTGTATTCTTTCATCATGCATTTATATATTTATTGAACATGTATTTATATGTCCTCTTTTTATAAGTTCTTTTTTTTGTGTCTTTTTAACATAGTTTCTTAATATAAATATAGTTTTATGATATTGCTATCAGGATTCAACCGTGTAGTTTCGAGTCAAACTCATTGACCCATGTTTCATGAGCACTGGTCTGTCCCAGGAGGTCACCCATCCCAGTACTGCTCCAGCTCAAGCGCGCTTAACCAAGGAGTTTTCTCCAAGGTTAAGCCCGCTTGAGTTGTTACCCCATTTGCAAAACCTTCAGCAAGTGTTGTGCCTTATGAACCATTCATAATAGAGCCCCTTTAGCCCTTTAGTTTCTTAATATAAATATAGTTTGTGTGATATTTTAAGTTTTCTATTATATTTTCAATAAACTCAAAGTTATCAATATATTCTTCTTTAATTAACATTCTTCATCAAATTCATTATTTTTCAATTCATGCATGATTAAATTATTAAAATAAATTAAATATTGTACATTAATAAAGTATTTAAGTTACAAATCACACAAGTTTTGCAAGTCAAACTATAATATTCTTTATAATTGAAGGGATAAAAGTGTATACTTTAGAGTTTACACTTTTTTCTATACTTTTTTTTTTACATACATCATAAACACTTAATGACCCATTCGGTGCACAACACCCATTAGTAATCTACCATTACAAACCATCTCAACATTTTCCATTTCACAATCAAAAAAATTTAGCCACCTTGGACTGGATTGTTTTGTGGGACATTGTCTGCCAAACTTAAATTCACCATTTTTGTGCCCAAAAGTCAAACCTTTCACAAAATATTCATTATCACAATGAATCTCATGTTGGACATATTTCAAATTAATGACCATGGACATGTATTTATGGAAATTTCCTATGGCATGAATCTATCTACCAATCAATCACAAAAGATAAATCTGATTTGAAAAAATATTCAAAAGTCAATTTTTTATACTAGTCCACTAGCACATCATATTTTTCATTCACATACCTTGTTTGGCATGCTTGTGACACCTCATTATTTTTTTTGTGCTTGAATTTCATCAATGATAGTTAAGGAAACATCTTGAAGTAAGTCCTACTATACTTCTAAGCATGACAAAAATTCAAAAGAAGTACAAAATATGGAGGTAAGTGAGGTTTGAAGACTTACATCAACAAAGGACCAAGCCACAAAGTGACCTTCAACTCTAATATTCAATTTCCTTATTGTAAAATATTTTGCATTTTTTTTCCTTTGTTTCTCTAAATTATTCTCTTTCATGCCCTGAATGGATGCTGCATGATTTCATTCAATTAAAAATTATGATGTCTTCATCTATGGTCTTCAAATTCTTACTTTCACAAAGTTGCCTCATTCATTCCATTTTCTTCGTATTCTTGACTTCATCCTCTCCTAATGTTTATCTTTGGTTGTTTCCTCAACATGATGTTGAATTCTAAATCAATCATGAATAATATGTGGAGATTACTTGAACCATGGTATGATAAAGCATCAAACCATAACCAAACAAAAAGGAAACACACAATTAAAACCACTAATAGAGCCACTACAAGATCACATCAATCAACCAGAAAGATGTATATGAGCATTAAAGCACCTACATTCACAACATGAGACATAAGAATTATTCTCAATATAAACACACTCACAATAGTACTAGCAATAGAAATATGATTTCCACAAATAGAAAACATGGATAAAAAGGTCTAATTTCTTCACACACAACTCAACTAGCTCTAGCATAAGAAGTACTGACTTGGGAAGAACTTAATTGAGTTTAAAACTCCAAACACACTTAGGGTTAATATAGGTTAGATAGAGGATAGATAGCCCTTATTGTTGTTGTTTTGTTGAAGCTGAAATTTTAAATGTTGTAGGGTTTGGAAGAGACTTTGGGGGTTTGAATTTTGTCAAGAGTAGGTTAACCATAGGGGTCTAGGTTTTTCTATTTTATTTTCTTATAATGTCTGGCATAAAAGGGAATTTAAGGTTACCTTTACAAATCCTCTAAATGAAATGTGTTCTCCTTTTACATTCTTCACTCCCTTATCAATGTAGATGTCAAATGTGTGAGGGAGGGAAATCTTCCTCTAGAGGCCATAGATTTAAATGTTTCTAGGGCCTAATCTAATACCCCTTTCCAAATTTTGGGGGTATCAGGCTAAGGGGACAAAACATTAAGTCTATTCCCCTGGCCTACTTATCTCATTCTATTCCCCTAGTCCCCACCCCTTCTTCCATCGATGAATAGATCTTGGTGGATCATTATTGGTGGCATTACTCTATGCTCACCTTCTTGTATGGAATTAGGGTGAATGAATGTTACGTGAGGAATGTAACATAGACTAATTAGGTGCATTCACACCCTTTCCTTACTAATTGGGAGTACAAGGCTTATTTTTCTATAAACCATATCCATTTGAGGCTACAAGCATAATAAAATCATATATATATATATATCATGCAAAGAGAAAAAGTGTAGATTTTTGATACTTCAAAATGCATGTTTCTTCTTCAATAAAATACTAATAAACTCTATACTAACTCATCAAACTATTGGTAATCATACATGGGAATGGGTTTATGACCTAACTTATTTTCACTTGCATTTGACCTTATTTATCCCAAATATACACTTTCATAGCAAGGAAAGCATTCCTATTGATGAAGTTCCTTTCTTCTATCCTCGTCTTATTAATTTCTCTAGTTCACCACAAAAATATTTTCTTATTCTTATTTATCACACCTTCCTACCCTTAAATCTTTCTTCTCTTAACTTCAGTATTATATATTATCTCTTCAAATACGTGAATATTAAATATAATAACATCGGAGAGAAAAAAATCCTATATCTGAAGTCTCCTCTTCTTGCTAATTATTTTTCTCCTACACAATAATTAGAAATATCCAACACCACTATGCTGACTCTATTATTGGATAAAGAATTAACTCCCCCTTTATGATCTCTTCCTTTATTTCCATGTGTCATTATTTTTATTTTTTATTTTTTTGTCCATGTTTTAATATTGTCTCCTCTATCATGTGGCCTTCTCTTTCTCTTTCATTTTTTTCATATTATCCTAACTGAGATACCTATATTATTTATTGAATTCCTTATCTCTCAAACACACACATACCTTTGTATTATCTCTTATTTTATGTGCACCCTTAGTTTCTTCTATATTATTTTCCCTTTCAAATTGTTCCCAAAATGTTGCTCAAAGTCTAAATTGTAATGGATATGACCACATATATAACTTAAGAGTGTTTAAAAAATTCATGTAGATGTACTATCCTCAATTATAGTCTTAATTTATAAAATTTGTTTCAAATATATCGACAATACATTTCCATAATACATTAAGAAAGATTAAATGTATGAATAAATAAAAAATATTTTTTAATATTAATTTGTAGAATAGTAAGCTATGACATCTATAAAAAATTACATAAAATATAAACAATGTAAATAAGAAAAAAAAATTATTTAGATAGAAATATTTTAAATAAAGAAATATTTAAGATATCTATTTTTTTCTAAATTATCTATTAGAAGGTTCTCAAATTTATTCTTAGTAAATACTTTATATTTATTAAAATTATAAATTTCCTAACCACTACTTTATATATCTATCTATGTATTTTATATTTCAAAATCATAAAATTAACAAATTTATTAGTCAATAGGCTACATATAGTGTGAGATTTGAACCTAAAACAAATTCCAAACCATTGTTGAGTCATTGGAAAACAAGTTTCAACTAACTAGCTATCATTTAATGGTAAAAGCATCTAAAATATTTGTAAAAACCTCCAAAATCTCACTGATTACTAATCCTTGAACCTTCCTTTAAGTACAAGTGCCAATATTGTTTATTTATATATACTTTATAATTGAAAATTAATTACTAATAAATAAAATAAATTTAACATAATAAACAATGAGAATAGAATACAAAATATTAAATGATTTTTTAAATAAAAATATATTTCTAAATAAAAAATAACTTCTAATATATATATAATTTTTTTAAATACATGAAATAAAATAATTCTTTCCTAACCTCAAAATTAAAAAACCATTATTTTTAACCTTAAAATTATATAAAATAAATCCTATCACTATTTTTAACCTCGATTTCTGTGAGTTCTTGGGTTTGTAGCCGCGATTACCTGTTAAAAACTTCTGCGCGATTTTCAATTTCGTTTTCCACGACTTTTGGCGGCGGCAATTTCCGTTAGGGTTTCTCCTATCTTCGCGTGCCCTCTGTGTTTTCCTTTCACCATGAAATGGACGATCTGTTTTTACAAATCAATGGTTCAAAATATAGAAAGTATCCCGTCCGTTCATCACTTTTCGGCGTTTTTGGTGCTGTACTTCCATTTTTCATGTTTTTGGGTCATTCTTTAACCTAAGCCTAATATGAGGAGAAACCTAATCTGAGGAGACGTATAGTGTGAGCCGCCTCTATTTAGCTTAGGTAATATAAGCACGAAATACATTAATTTGAGGAGACGTCGAGTGCGAGTCGCCTCTATTTAGCTCAGGTAAATGCCATAATTTAAGGTGCCATGTATATGAGATGCGAAATTGTTTTAAAGAAAAAAAAAAGGAAAGGAAAGGTCCTTTTTAAGTCCACGATACCATGAGTATATGGGACTCCTCGTACTCCCCCAATATGGGGGAGGCACCTAACTCGTGCTCCACAATACGAGGCCCTCATACTCCCCCAATATGGGGGAGGCACCCAACTCGTGCTCCACAATACGAAAATATTGTTGATCGTGATATCAATGTCCAAGAATGTTTCTATTCGTTATTAAAAATAACCCTTTACAATATGCAATATGTCATCTGTTTCTTTGAATGTAAACCTAAAAATACATCCAACGCATCCTTCTCTATAATGATGTTAATGCTTCAAATTTGAGCTTCATTGATTCATACATGGCATGACCTCGTGAATTGGAAAAATGTTCAATACCAACAATTCATTGAGTATCACCTATTTCACTACCTTTCTAACAAAATATATACATTTTGAATCATTCTATTAGAGTGAGCTACTCTTATATCAACCCTTCTAGAGAATTCACAAGGACATTCACTCGTCAGAGAAATATATTCTAGATGTGCTTCTTATAGAATAGTTTACAATACATTTATGCGTTGTTGTAATAGAATGTGTTTCTTATAGAATAAGTAAAATTTAAAATGAGTTTTGAACCAACATTCCATATGAGTCATCCTCCACCTCATTGTTCTAACTTTGAATTAGTACTCAAACCTACTCACGTTAGGAACCTCTTTTATCAAGCTTCTTTTTAATGTTGGTATAGAATTCTATGTTCTAATTGTCTGAACCATCTACCAAGAAAGCAGTATGTCAAATCTCCTAAAATTCAAAAGCTGCTTGCTCAAACTATTTTCTTTTAAGCCAATTTCCAAACTTTAACACACCTAATTATCATATTTTAACATACTCACATGTCAATTTCTTCCACTCGGTTTTAACTTCATGATGACAATGTTAATTACAAATGTTATTGCCAACATTCTTGTAGCATGTTTAGTCTTGAAATTTCTTTAAAGGTTACATCTATAGACTCCATTTAACAACCTTATTCTACAAATGTCAAATACCAGCGACAACTCTCTAATGTTATGCACACATGTATCTTTCTCTGCTTCTTGAACAACTCAAATATCTTGTTTGGGAAGAGGCTTTTGTCAAAGGTTTTGTTGTCCGTTTGAGAGAATATACTTGCAAGATGTTCTACAAACCCACATACGTCTATATTTTTCTACTGTTGTTTTATCTCCTTAACAAATTATTAGTCTCCTTTAATATCTACAATATTGTGTTCATTGGGTACACTATTATATTTTTAAAAATAAATTTCTTTTAGTAATATATCTATTGTCTTGTTATAGCGTAAAATTGTACCTAGTGCAATCTCCCATAATGTTACCTCACTTTAGCCTTACAAACCCGATAATGCAAAAAATTGCCACCCTTTCCTTTCTTTTGCACGTGCCTTTGGCATTTTTCATTGGTGGAGAGAATTTTGTCTACGATGCTTTCGCATCACGTAGATGTTCATGCACTATGCAAACATCCCTACCATATTCTTGAGTCAGTGAACGCTGGAGGCATTACATTCTCTAGCCCCTATGAATTGTAACACCCGCTTCAAATATTGACCACCTAAAAACATCCTCTTACCTCCCAAAAACACTTTTGAACTTGATTCTTGCAATTCATTCGATCTTTATTCACTCTTTATTCTATTCTTTATCACTTCTATTCACTCTTGTTCTACACTCTACACCATTTTCTATTGCAGGTTTTCCAAGCTTCATATTATCGACATGGTTATCTTTCTCTCTTCCTCTTTCTCTCGGCTTCTCCAAGCATGTAGAAAGGAGGGTAATATCTATTTAATTGTATTGTCTTGTTTGAAGAGTAGCATAGATTGTAATTGCACTCTATAATTTGTGTCTACTTTTTATTTATTTATCATTTCTATATCTTGTGGTCTATCAACTATTTGTGGAGGTGGAAACATCAAAATGAGGGTTTAACTTCGACAAGCTCTGAAACAAAACAACAAAAAAATTCTATCACTATGTGTGTAGGTACAATTTGTTCATGAGGAGCTTATGGGAGGTTGCACCTTCAGTGATTTGGTCTTCTTCTTCCTTTCTCTTATCATTTTGTTATTAGATAGTTTATCTTTCAAAGTTAAATTCTTCTTCTTGTTGTTTCAATTTATTTCATGTATTTTTTGAACTGTCAAATTGTCATATTGAGGCTCTCGAGTCATTAGCACACCCTATGATTTTGATTCTATAAAATTTTCTCTTTGTTCGTATGAGACACCAACGTGCCTGGGCAGGTGTAGAAGGATGGGGGTCTAAAAAGTGGCCACCCATCTTTCAAAAAGTAAAAAGCCATAACACGAGCATGTTATGTCATGTTAAAAGAAAAAAAGCTCATTTAATCTATGATTGTGCTATTTCCTCCGCCTGTGGTAGGGGAAAACCCTTCCCAAGTGTGCTCATGTTATTAAGAGCTCAAATTTCATGGTTTCTTCACTGATTCTTTGCTAGAATGCCACCACGTTAATAGGGAGCTCATAGGAGTATGTTTTTTTTGTGAATTTGTTATTAATAAGTAGATTTAATATGTTTTTGATATTAATTTCTTTAATTTTCAAGAGTTGATAATCCACCTCCTCCTAAAGATCATCCTTCACCTTATGCCCAAATACCTACTAAACAACAACCCCAACAAACACCTCCAACAATTCCTCAACATGCCCCTAGAACTCAATAAAATTTAATGCGAGAAATTGAAAATAACAAAAAAATAATTAAGGAGTTAATTGTGAGGTTGAAAGATCCTACAAGTTCAACCTCGCAAAGAACCACACTTGCACACTTGAATCTATGTTAACACATGTATATTCAATTAGTAAGCAATTAAGTGGTTGGGAAGAGAAGAGACAGGAGTACAAAGAATATTATGTAGATAAACTATCCTAGAAAAAAGTGAAAGAAGAAAAAATTACAAATTTTGACTTTTGTTTCCTATTCACAAAGCCTAGAACTAATCAACCTTTACACCCTTCGAGCAAGAGGTTCCCTATCCATTGGTGCAACCACCAAGGGATAAGGAATCATTTTTGGAAGAGGTGATGGATGGTTTCTGACAATCCTCCATGCAATAACAATGAGGTACCACAATATTTTTTGACAAAACTCTATTTTGAGCTTGTCTTTGTAATTTAATAACTTTAAATATAAGGAAATCATTATTTCTTTCTAGAAGGAAATTAGTATTTCTAATCAAAGTAGTACTAGTGATGGGCAAGGTCATTGATGTCACAACTTGCATCATTTAATTTATCAATTTATCAAACCAAGTGTGTCTTAGAGTTGTATGCAATAAGGATGGTTGTCACAGACTTTTGGGGGTGTTTTTCACTATAAACATTGACTTTTAGGTTGCAGTTTAGCTTCACCAGGAGCTATCAAGAGTTATCAGGAGCTCTTAGTAGCAGATCATAACAACGGGTTTCTAAGTAATTCTAAAAATTCTAATCTATCTCTTAACTAACGATTATCCAAACTCTAATAACTTTGTTCAAACTTCACTTGACTTATTTGTAATGGATCCATTGAAGTATTTATGCTAAGAAAATTAAATTTTTAATTAAGCTAAAACTTGAATGGAAATGTACTTGTAATTACATTTGCAGAAAATAATCTAATTACATTTTTAGAAAAGGAAATTTAATCTAGAAAGCATTAACACTAACTTCTATGAAAACATACCAAATGAGCTTTAGTTTCATTCTCCTGTAAGTCATTACAGTCTTCTCCATTATGGTATGTGATTTATAATAACCACTGAATCTAATCTATGAACAAAAATTAAACCTACAATAACTGAGTAAATATAACTCTATAGTAAAGCATAATGAATTACTCTAAGGATTCCATGAACTTAATTTAAGAATATGAGCATTCATAGTTACTAACAATAATTAATCAGAAATCTAATTTCCTATTTTCCAACTAAGATGAATGAATGCAGAAATCAATTGAACCAACGAAAATACCACAAGTCACCTCCTTCGATTGAGTGGACCCTACTCTTCGTCTGGTGGGACTTTAAACACCAAGATTTAGATTAACTCCTTATTTTCATTCCAATTGGCCTAAACAGGCGAGTGGTACAAAAGTGTAGATAATTCCAAATTACAATGCTAAAGAAAAAATGTTAACTAACTCCTAAACTAATACAAGGGTGGATATATATAGGAATATCCACTTATTTCAATACAAAATTTGGTGTAGCTTGCCAAGATGTGAATGGTTCCAACAAAACTAGAACAGAACTAAAAGTGTCATAAAGAAATCCACCATGCGAAAGTAACTGAATAGAAAGTTCTCAGACTGACTGAAGAAGTCAATTTGGAAACATTCATTAGGAGCTAGCTAGAGCGATTCAGGGGCAAGACAGATTTCAAAGTTGTTAAATAAGAAGTTTAACATGTCCACCTCATAATAATGACACTTCAATCAACCGAACAGAATCCTCAAGGATAGGATGTATTTAAGACATCAAAAGATCTTCAACTTGCATTAATCATCATCAATAATCATTCAAAAGTAAGACATTTACTACAAAATACCATTTCTCATATCTACTATAATTAGTTAAATGTAATGCGTCATTAATCAAAGATTTAAGCATAAATTCTACCACCACATAGTTAATTATCATATAATAAAGTCTTTTAAAACATAAAAGGGAATAATTAGAATGTCCCTTCTTTCACTCATCATTTCTCCCCATCATGTTGTCAACTATTTCCTCATAGTTGAGGATTTGGTAAATCCCAGTTTCTACCTTCAAGCCAAGTAACAAGATCACCAATATAAGCCATATACTGTATGAATGTCCTTTGTTGAGCATATCCATTTTGTTCTTTAATTGTCCTTAACCAATCTCTTAGACTTTCTCTAGCAAATTGTGGTGGAAAATTTAATGCAGGTGCAGGTGCTATGAGTAATGGAGGTTTGAACCTCATTCCTATCCAATTTGTATTTTTCTCCTCGATAACTTGTATCAAAGATCCTAGTCTCGTGAGACCCCAAGTGATATTACTTGGGGAGATTGGTTCTCTCCTTCCAAGTGGTGATGGAATGTTGTTGAATCTTTCCCTGACTGCAGTTAAGGCTATGTGTGGAAGGTGTTCTTGGACACTTGTAAAAACTCTAATGCTTTCATTCAAATTTATTCTATAAATAGGTTTCACATTATCTCCTTGTTTAAAGTAGATAAATGCAGCTTTGAAGGCCTTGGACCAAGGCGTTTCATTCCTCATTGGAATGCCCAATCTCAACTGTGCCTCCTTATACTGATCCATTCTATTATCCCACTCAACTTGATTTTGTAACAAAGAGACAAAGGACCTTATTTGCAACTCACCAACATAAATATTTGGGAAAGACTGTGGGAAATTACCGAGAATGAAACCATGCTAAAATTATTTGCACATCTGGTTTTGGACTATATGATGATTGTAGAAATCCTCCAAAAATTCTCAGTCATCCTCATAATTTACAGTCTTCCTTTTCAAAACCAATTGATTAATTTTCCATTGTAGAAACCTTTCCCTCAAGAATAATGCATAAAATTTGGAAGGTTTCCACATTGATAACATAATAGAGGAGAGCTCAACTATTTTTTGCAATCTATCATTCGCCTCATCTCTCTCTTTTTCTAGCTATTGATTTTGGATCTTCAATTGGTCATTTTCATGCTTAAACTTGAATGTTGAAAGGAGAGGTATCTTCTTGGAGTTGATGAAGTAGAAGCCTCAAGATCATGCAATCTATTAGATTGTTGTTTTAACTCCTCTTCTTTTTGTTGCAACTCAACTTTTAATCTCTCTATTTCTTTAGCACCAAGCCTTGTTGTTTCTTCTGTTTGAGCCAATGCATGTATACAAGCCTACTATAAGGCCTCTTCTATTTGACTCAATTGTGTTTTCAAATAATTTTCTTTTTCTATTATCTCCTCTAATTTTTTAGCTTTGGAAAACAATTTTTGTAGTTATTCTTCCTTTAAATTCTTAACTTTTCCTCCATAAACTACATTCTTTTCCTTTCCTCATCCACCTCTACCTGTATTCTAGAAACTGCCATAGCCTTGGCTAGTTCCTCCTTCTCTTCTTCTTCTTCTTCCATCTCCCCTTCCTGTTGCATTTGAGGAGATTTCTATTTTTTAGTGATTGGGTCCTTTCCTTTTCTTCTTTTAAACACCAGAATAGGAGGTGAAGAAGATTCATCAGACCCTCTAATAGGGTTATCTCCTTCTAGTATATCAAGGGACTCTTGTTTAGATGGAGACCCATGAGACACTCAAGCAGGGGATTCTTGTGGAGATGAAATTAGGGATTCAGGAGGGTTTTTGGGCTATTCAAGAGAACAGACAGCCTCTTCGTCATGAGTGGCAGTGAGGGTTTCAAATGGTTTTTCAAGGGATGTTGGAACATTGGTGTCCACATCAACAATATCAGGTCTTTCCTTTGGTGATGCATGCCTATTCCTTTTACCAATACTTCGAGTTTCTCTTTGAAATTCCTCTTTCTTTTTCCTTATTTTTGTACTTTTTCCAAAGATTCCCCTTTCTCAATTTTTAACTTTTTCACAATGGGCCCCTTTTTAGATTTCTTTCCAATTTTGGCAGTGGTGGTTGATAAAAATTCCAACCAACTGTCCTTCTCGAACTCCATAAAATTATTTTTGATTATCAAATGAATTCGGCTATGGTATCTTATGGAAGGAATTCCTCTAGACTTCACCCTAGCTAACCATAGAGGAGATTTGTGTACATAAAAGGGCGAGAAGATTGATTCTTGCAGAAGGTGATGCATTTCCATACCTTAAGTGTGTAAGCATCCACATTCTTGGCCCAAGAATTGTGCCATACTAGCCTTCGCAGGTGAAAAATTTCATTAACCAGGTCACGGTCGATTTCCACAGATCATCCAAACTACTGCGAGCAATTCCCTTTTGAATTCCTTTATGCCACTGGATTTTTGGTTTCCTTTCTAGTTCCTCATGGAATTTAGCTACCAATTCTTCAAAGCCCACATGTCCTTTTTTCACTGGCTCACCCTCAACTGGGATTTTAGAGCGCTCACTAATAATAACGGGGGTAACTTCAATTACTTCTCCTCTTACCCTGGTGATGTTTACATGGAAGTTCATCACAAATTATTCAACCAATTCAAGTTCAAATCCTTCGTACATATGTATAAACTCTAGCCACCCTGCTTCTCTTAGCAACCTCTCTATTTCAAGATCAAGAATGAAGTTTTCTGGTTTTGAGTCCCTTTTCTCCCCATCTTTAACTTCTGCAATTTTTATCAAATAAAATGGTGAATGCAACCCTTGAGTTAAATACAAATGTCATTCTTTTTTATAGACGCCACATTTTTAAAGAACAAAAATGCACATCATGTCAATTAGTTAAGCATTTACTCGATCTCGTTCCTAGTGAATGCTTCATACGCACCAGTCGTCACTTTTCAAATTATGACTTGAATAAGTTGGCATAGGTGGCAATGATAATATCATCAACACATACATTCCATACTGATTTGAAATCTTTTGAATAATCACATTTATTGCAGCAGTCATTTCAATTACTAAATCCTTTTATTTTTCGTCAGATTTGGAATGATTAGGACTCATTAATTATAAAATTAATAACTATGGTGGAGATATCTATACTCAAGATCTTCTTTTACTATCACATCACATTAATTAAACTAGAAGTAATATTTCAAAAATGGTATTCACAATAAATGCATACCTTTTTCATTAATTGCAAAAGTCAACTAGAGCATGAAGTAACTCAATTGGCAATAATTCCAATAAGTTAATAAAAAAGAGCTCAAATTTCAACTAGATAATTTATTACAAAGAACCTTGGAAGCGTTAGAAGCTATTAGGGGTTGCCAAGAGTAATCAAGAGTCATCAAGAGACCGCCATTTTTGGTTTTCAGTCATCCACCTTTTTTTTTCTAAGACATAAACCACCATTTCTGGTTTTTAATTTATCTCCTTTATTCAAAAGTATAGACACCTGAAATTGACATTGAACTCATACTTAATTTAAGTCATATTCATCGATTCATCAAATAAATCAATTTTATTTGATCAATCTCCTAAAGTCATCAATTTAAATTAAATAAATCAACTTTATTTAATTTGATCCTAACATCACCCTCCTTGATTAAATAAATCAAACCTTTATTTACTTAAATCTAAAATCACCTTTCATCTCCCCTTGATTTAATTTAAATCCAAATATTTAAGTCAAATGGGTCAAAAGCATCTAATCATCATCTAAGTTAACCTAATCCTGATTAACCTCATCTAATCAACCATCACATCCTCTAGCTTTTCCCACTTGCACAAATAAATCAATTTATTGATTTATCAAATTCATCATTTTCTTTCAACATGTCATCTTTGAGGAATATTCTCCAAATTTGAATCTTCCCACAAGTTGACATTTACATCCAACAAAGCATTTATGAGCTCTTACATGGCTCTTACATGTCTCTTGCAAAGGTCAAACTCAACATTTAACTCTCAAATTTAGATTTGAAATCTCCCCCTCTTTGGCACATTGACCAAAATGTGCTCATTCCTCAACCTATTACAATGGTGGATCTTGAGTCCCACATCCTCCATATTTGGCATTCTTCTATCCTTTTTGGCTATAAATAGAGGGCTTCTCTATTGTATCAATCCTCCACAATCTTTAGATCTTTTTCCATCTCATTTGAATCCATATCATATCTTCATAGAATTTTATATCATATCTTCATAGCATTTCATATCATCAATATCATGGAGCTTAGCAAAGGATTGGGAAAGGGCTTCTTTCCATAGAAGCACCAATCCACTATGAGATAAAGTTTGATCATGTTTTTATATGTTTTATTTAGTTATTTTAAATCTTTTCATCTTATGTGCATATTTTAATATGATTGAGTATTTCATAGGAACACTACTTTATTTGCTTATTTTAGACTAACATTATGCTAATGTGTGATGAAGTTTAAATGGTTTGCAGATTTGTGGTGCTCACATATGGCAATAGAAGGAGGGAATATATGGACCCCGATTCCATTTTGCATGGTGCAAAGAAAACAAATCACATTGTTAGGCCATAATGTGGACCCCGATTCCAACTTGCATGGTGCAAAGCAAACAAATCATTGTTAGGAAAAAAATGCAATGTTAGAATAAGAATCCCCCATAAAATTGATTTGCTTTGTTAAAGAACAAGGAAGAAGATGAAATAAATGAGAAAATATAAACAAAGATAACTATTCCTATTCTAAAACAAAGCAAGCACTTGATCTTATGGGGGGATTGGTGCTATTTTGATGTGGAAAATAGCCCTTTCCCAACCCCTTTTTGATAAGCTCAATGATGAAACTCATATGAAAATGCTATGAAGATGATATGGATTCAAATGATAATGATGTATTAGTGCATGAGATGGTGGATTTGACAAAATTAGCTCTCAATTGAAGAGATTAACTTTGCATGAGGATTGTGGATCAAGTTGTGGAGGAGTAAATCAATAGAGATAATCTCTATTTATAGAATAGAATGATAGAAGAATGCAAAACATGGAGGATGTGGGACTAAATATCCACCAATGAAAAGATGCCACTTGTCAACTTGTGATAGGTTGAGGAATGAGCACATTTTGGTCAATGTGCCAAAGAGGGGGAGATTTCAAATTTGAATTTGAGAGTTAAATGTTGAGTTTGACCTTTGCAAGAGACATGTAAGAGCCATGTAAAGCTCATAAATGCTTTGTTGGATGTACATGTCAACTTGGGGGGAGATTCAAATTTGGAGAATATTCCTCAAAGATTCCATGTTGAAAGAAAATGATGAATTTAATAAATCAATAAATTGATTTATTTGTGCAAGTGGGAAAAACTAGAGGATGTGATGGGTGATTAGATTAGGTTAATCATGATTAGATTAACTTAGATGATGATTAGATTCTTTTGACCCATTTGACTTAAATATTTGGATTTAAATTAAATCAAGGGGAGATGAAAGGTGATTTTAGATTTAATTAAATAAAGGTTTTATTTATTTAATCGAGGAGGGTGATGTTAGGATCAAATTAATTAAAGTTGATTTATTTAATTTAAATTGATGACTTTAGGAGATTGATCAAATAAACTTGATTTATTTGATGAATGGATGAATATGACTTTAAGTATGAGTGATGTCAATTTCACATGTCTACATTTTTCCCCTCTTTGAAGCAATGTACTTGTTGCGTTGGTTCAAAGAATAAACTTGCCATGATCAAAATTCAAAAAAAATCTAATTTTTTCAGATGCCCTAGCGAAAAGAAGAACTGGTACATTGCCCCCTCAAGAGATTGAGTGAAAAGATTCGATTTGAGGGTCAATCTCATGATAAAGAGGTTCAAAATGGATGGTTATGATGATGATGCAAATGAGATGGTTTTAAGATGCTTAGAATAACCAATATATATTATCCTAAACAACTTAAAATGATGATGTAATGTATGATATGGATGAAATGGATGATGTGATATGCTATGATTATGTGATGGATGTTCTAAGCAGATGCTTAGACTAACAAATCTATATTATGATGATGATGCAAATGCAATGCATGTGAAATGATCAGTGTTTCCTAGTATGATATGTGGTATGCTGACAGTTTGTGGATGCAGGATGGATGCATGATAGATGCATGATGGATGCGATGGAATGTGTAGCTAAAGGAGAAAAGTTCATGTATCTGGATGACATTTCTTTTCTCTAATAGATTTCACACAATAACTGCTAAATCTGGTAGACCAAAACTTTTGCTAAATTTGGGAGGTAGCAGCTAAAGAAGACTTCCATTCACACAACTCACCAACTCATGCCTACACTAGAAATGTCAATTGGTGCCATGTGATTGCTGCTTTTCTAGCATACCTAGTATAGGCTTTGAATTGTTTAGAAAATGTGCATCAAGGCAGGTCAAAGTAGAGTTGAATATGGGAATTGGCTCACATTAATTAGAGCCCATAAATTTGCATTGAGTGATAGAAATTTTTGATGCATAACACTCCACTGTTTTATTACCAACCTCCTTATTAAGGGCGTTGATCATATGTTCATGGCAAACTATACTTAAGCATTATTGTTGCTATTAGATATCCAAGTATTTGCAGATTTGCTAAATCTCCTTCAAAACTGTTGTTCACGCAATCCTTTTTCATTGGTCCCCTACTAGAGAGTATTTTTATTCTTCTCATTAACTTTAGACTACACACATTGGTGGAGTCTTTGTTTCTATTTAAATATCAAATGATACATAAATAACTAATGGTTCATGTTTTTTTTTTTTTTTTTGAAAAAGCGTTATATTATTAACTCTTGCAAGAAAAATCACTGACATATGGAAGAGCGTTATTTATTTCAAATTTTAATTTTTATTTAAAATTATCTTTATTAAAGACAACAACCATCGATATATGGTCTATATTATACCTTTGAAGTGCTTAGACTATTGAAATAACAACAATTATCACTTCATAATGTTCATTCGGTGAATAATTTGATTGATTTGAATCATGAAGTGAGGCTTCAATAAAGCAAACAATACTAGATCTTGAGAATAAAGGATTGTAATCTTACAATTCCATTGTAATGCCTTGCATTTGTCCCTTAAATACTGTTTCTTGGGGGTTCACTTTTAAGCTATAAGCATTGCTTGTTTTTCAAGATTTTACATGACGGGTAATTTCTTTGTGATAATCTCATCTCTAAGATTCTACATTTTATTGTTTGTAGGGGAAGTTTTACATAAAGGTGAAGGTTGACATCAAAATCAAACATTGGAACCAAGCGAAGAAAAAAAACAAGATTGGAGTTGAAGGGTTGATCTTCAAATTTCATATCGACTAAGAGTTTTTAAATGCTTTAAAGGGCTTCCATCTTATGTTTTATTTTTCTATTTTTCAACTCACATCTTTTTGGGGCTCTAAAAAGAATGTTTCAATTTTTGCAAACAAAAGGGCTTAAAATGAACTTTAGGACAAAAACATACTAGAGTTGGTTTTCAGATTTAACAAATTGAACAAGGAAACCCTCATATCTCATTTTGGTGCTTTAAAACGAATCAAAATCACTACTTTGTGGACTTAAAATGAACAAGTGCAACTTTTTTTTTGTGATTTCTTACTTAAACTAACATCGTTGAAAAGGACGTATGCACTTCTCTCGTGCTTTACAGCAATCTTGAGAATCAAAAGGCATTTTTTGTGATCTTAGGTTGAGATAAAGTAATCACCTCCACACTTCATTTTCTGTTTAAAAATTTAACAAAGCACTTTGCGAGTGTGAGTAAACCTATTGCATGTGTTCTCCCTTTGTTTCTAAATGAAGGTTGATCGAACTATGAATATGTTTCCTCACTTTTGTCTATCTTAGAGGGCCTACTTTGGGGAAAAAGTACTCACCCAAGGGAACGACTCAACCAATAACACTCTGAACTTGAGAGTATTTCCAACTAGGATATAAATGTGGGTACTGGAGTAAACGCTAGTATCACGCGATTGACTCCAATGAGATGGATTTGAAAAGGGACTCTCGTCGTATGGGTCAATCTCCACAAACGCAAAGTTTGAACTAAAACCCTTGTTTGTAGTAACCAACTAGTCCATCCAACGAGTTTATCAAAGTGGTGCATTGGAACTTAGATTCCAAGAATTTACTTGCCATGTCTAATCTTGGTTAAAGTATAGAGGTTAGACTTCATTCTTAACATACCTTTATATTTTTTCCCTTGGTTGCATGTAAAATCATCTCTTCTACTATGAAGGGCATGAGGTAATCCCACCAAGAAAAAAATACCCATTGAGCTAGGATGTTATATTGCTTGTGAGTCAAAACACAATGCTTGGATCCAAACCATTGAAACCAACATTCAACGAATCATCAAAATTTCAAACCCTTTGTAAGGAACAAATACCTTTGAAAAGTCCATGTGTTACTGCTTGTCACTAGGGGTTCTTATCCCTAGAAGGCTTCTAAACACTAGGACCTATATCTCAATTTGTTCATTCCAAAGTCAAAAATAGGACACTATTCTCTTGAAACCTTAATTTTCACATAATGGACCTTGTGCAATGAAAAGGAATTGAAACATAGATATTCAATTTGAAAACTAATCAAGAGTGTATTTGTGATAAAAAAGAATCCATTAAGCAAAGATTGAATCACTTGGACCCCACACGTGTGCTTGTTCTATTTTGGTCATATGGTTTGCATGCAAAAATTGGTCTTTTGATTTTGAATTACTCATAGAGAAAGGCCTGTTCTTCACTATCTTCATCTCGTAAACAAGTCCTTCCTAGGTTCATTTAGGATCAAATAAAATACTTCATCCAAATTCCAAACATTTATCATCCCATCCCACCAAACAACTTTAGAACTTTGGAAACATCATTGTAGACTTGGGTAAATCATCAAAATCAAAATCACCTTGTTTAGTTAGGAGTATGGGAATGCATCCTTTCTCATACCTCTAGTTAAATTATCACCCCTATGAACAAGTTCATCTTAAGATAATATCTAACATGTTAGGTTTTACAAGTTCAATATCTAAATCAAACCAATGAAAATCAAAACCTAAGTCTAGCATTGATCCAAAATCCCTAAATGTCCAAACACCCATATTATTCACCCCTTTCATCCTTCATCTCATCATTGGTCCTAAATTCCTTAGAGGTCAACAAGGTCAAAACGCAAGAAGAACATGGAATATAAACTTGATCCATGCATCATGAGTAATCGAAATAAATTGAAGTTTCAAAGCCTTACAAGGTTGATTGATTATCAAAACTCACACTTATACAATCCATACATGGGATCATTACCTTCTACAAACATCAATAGTATAAATGTGAATATGCCCACATTGAAGTTTGGAACACCTTTTTTGATGGTAGATTTAAATCCAAGTCCAAACCTACAATTCTATCAATCGAACAATTAATGCATGAGCCTTCAAATGAACAATGTCATCCCATCAAATCCCAACATGCCAAATGTGAATATACCAAGTACAACTTTATGAAACATGAACATTTTGGATTCAAACTTGATAAACTTTGGGATAGATATGTTTGCAAATCACACAATTTTTTTCAAAGTCCAAACAAGATGTTAAAAACTCCATGTATTAATCCAAGTCAAGGTAACACATGCAAAATCAAAGTTACCTAAAACAAGGCAATGTGATTCCCAACATAAACAAGGTTCAATTTCAACCTATCATAACAAATCTGAACATCATCCCAAATCAAAACATTGTCCAAAATCAATTTGTCCATGATCCGATTGAAAAACCACAAGTATACATCCCAAATATGCTTGAACAAAAACCAAATCAATTATATCAAGGGAGTCAAGATTGAAATCAAGATAAAATTGCTACACTTACCAAAATAGTTGAGTCATTGCACCAAGAGACATATCCACCACCATTACCCATATCAACATCATTCCTTGGTTTAGGGCTTCCCCCTTTACCTAGCACCAATCACTCCATCCAAATCAATCCACCTAACACCAATCAAGCCATCACATCAAATCCTTTGAATATACCATGACATCGCACCAACATATGGTATCTAACTAAATGACATCAATCTCAACAAATAAAAATACGGTCTCCTAAGGACCTATCACCTCGATCATTCTAACAATTCCTATCACCTTGATCACTCCAACCACCCCTATCACACCCATCATATCTCAAACCTTCACGATGACTCCAAACGTATCTCAATGACTTGTCACTACATCCAACACAATTCCAAATCCACCACCACTACCACCAAAAACAATTATAGCAATACAATATAACATTGCGCTAAAAGCTCACCAGGCCTACCAAAAGGCCATCCAACAATATCTAGCCACACAACAAGCAACACAAGCTCAACAAGTGCAACAAGCCTCTCAAGCTGTCCAAGCCTCTCAAGCTACCCAACAAACACAAGCACAAACACAAAAAAGATAACTATTGAGCATAACGATGAACATTCAACCACTGGTGATAGCATTGACAATCTCCCCACCATAATTGCTGAAAGAAATGATCAAGATATATCCATCAAGGAGCACATTGAAGATATTTCTATCTCGTTCAAAGATAAAATCAACATAGGTCAAGAGTCACTTTTCAATCATGATCAAAATCCACCAACAATACTCGATGTAATGATCCAATTCAAGGAATGTCAACATCACTTGACCCTATGGTTGAAGACATTCACAATCTCTTTGCCACAATTGTTGAAAACAATGTTCAAGATCTCTCAATTAAGGAACACATTGAAGATGTTTCTACCCCATCCAATGATCAACTCACCATACATCAAGAGCCACTTTTTAGTGATATATTTCAAGGAGTGTTAGAAGTATTTAATTCTATTGACATAATGCATGATCCATCGACCAATGATCATATTGAAAATGTCTCTACATTTCCTTATGATTTAGAGGACATATCTCAATATTTTATTCCAAAGCATGATCAAAATCTTTCACCAAAGTCTAGCAATGGTCCTTTCCAAGACATTTTGACCCCCTTTCACCTCATGGTTACAGATACTGAAGGAACCCTAAAATCGACACTTGAAGATATTCAACCACTTACCATGTCTAATGATGACATCCAAGAACCCCTTATAAGAAATCCATCCTTTGAAATTGACCCACGTCAAGAACTTGATCCAAAGCATGTCAAAAGCAATTATGAAATTAATCAAGATCAAGAATTTGTATCTCCAAGATACTACAATGATCTAATGGATAGTCTCCTATCTATACAAGATGTCACAAATGATGATCATATCCACATAGTACATACTCCATCTACCCATGAGATACTTTATGCAAATGGACACATAGATGATATTCCTTCATAATAGGATTCCTGTACTTTTGACATTATAACACAAAAGAGCAAGTTATTGATTCCTACAGTCAAACTGAATTATCAACATCAGGATTAGATATATCCCAAAATTAGACTAAGAACATCATGTATGAATATATCTAGCATTATCCACTCAGGGAAACATGTGAGATAGAATAGAATATTCTAGAGTTAGTAGAACAACAAATTCCAATAACATCATCTGCAGTAGTCATTTATCTGAGAATGCATTCTAAACAAGAGCTCTCAAAATAGGTAAAATCAAAGCATGAAGGTACTACTACCTCCATACTAGGGGAGACTTCCTCTAGTGTAAATGTCAAGATAGGGAGCACGGAGAATCTTTATGGTGAAACCATTGCCAATACTACAACCAGGCACATCATGAATCTTCATCCACCCATCAGCCCATCCATGAATTGGGACCAACTTCGAAAGAAATATTTGAATCAAAATACAATGAATGTTATCAAAGAAAGAGAATCTAAGAAGCATGATGGACAAATCAAACACATATGGATACTAAAGAATACAAAGAAAGATCATCCCTATCAAGCTCCATAAGTCAAAGAACCTATGGGGAAAAATAAAAAAGGGAAAATTATCCATCAAAGATGTCCACAAAAGAAAAAGCAGGATTTTCAAGCGACATACAAAGTATATCAAACAGTTGGTCCTAATTCCACACACACTTTCGTATCCACCCACCATTGCTCATATTCCCAAGTTTGGAGAGTCAAAGATTCCAAGCTGTCAACCAATCCATCTCCTATTCCTAAACACACTCCATCCATGCCTCCATGTGTGATATCCAATTCTCAAATTGACCATGTATTGGAAACAACCCTTCATCATAAGGATTTTGAAGGCACTCTATCGCGAGGTGTGCACAAAGACATAGTTAACCCTAGTATTAATAAAGCAGATCAAGAATCCCAAAAGTTGCATTCAAGTGCATGTATCTTAGCAAAGAAACTTCTTCAAGCAGGATATCGATGGCACATTCTGATAGGGGCATCTACATTAGCAACACCTTGTGATTTTGCATGAGCTTAAAATCTTTCAGAAAAATAAAAAAAATCAAAAAATATGAAAATCCAAAAAAAATCAGAAAAAGGATTGAAAATAGTAAAGAGAAAAAATTGTCCTCTACTGAAAACCACTACGGTGGTGCTTTGGATAGGTACCATGATGAAAAACTGGAAAATAGGCACCATGAGCAGAATCTAGCATCTATGTGCACCAGTTAAGATGAAAGCATCTCATCCCATCTATAATAAATCCAACATTCCATCCATCTCAGCCATAATAAATCCATTTATCCATCAACCATTTATCCAATCCATTTTCATCCATTTGCATCCCTCATCCAATTTATCTTGATCTTGATGAAAGTTTGGGGCACACTTTACACTTGCTTATGGTAAACATCTTGATATGGGTCATTTTCACTAATCCTATCTTATCCAACGTTATCTAAGCCATGAAACATTATCCAGATGAAAATTATTTATATGAACACCTTATCTTATCACAAGATAATCCCTGGCATCCTTTGCATTCTTGCCATATCCATCCATCCATACACCTATCCAAGCATCCATCCATAGCATTACATACATTACTAGACACTGGGGGCAAATATTTACATCTTGCTTCGGGAATAAATCTTGATCTATATCCTCCAACTTATGTGGTGATCCAAACATTGGAAAATATGAAATCAAATTGGTCAAGCATCTGTAATCCAAAAATCCAAATCACTAGCCCATGGCATATTTTGACAAGAATATGTTCCTTATCAGGCTTCATCTTTCATCTAACATCAATCCAAACAATCAATATCAGCCACATCTAATGTGTGCTTCAAACATCACACCAAATCATTCGAACAATTTTTTTCCAAATCAAGCTTCATCAATCCTGATCGATCAAAATCCAATCAATCCATCATCTTGGGATATCCATCCTAATCCTTGTGTTGCTTAACACTATCCTTGCATTGTTTTGTATCCTCAATAATGTTATCATAATAAATCCTGATCAATCTTGATCAATCAAATCCTTGCATTGTTGTGCATCCTAAGCAATGTTATTATCATCAATCCATTTGATCAATCAACTTTAGCTTGGTTTTCAACAAAATCGCAAAACAAGGCACTAATATCATCACACATATGCATATCCAAAGAAAGGCCAAAGATGCACAGGGATAACAACAAAAAATAAATGAGGGAAGAAAAAATTACTAACCCTAACCATATTTTTTGACGAAAGAAAGAAGATTTAAGTGTACAAAACCATAACGCCAAACACCCATGTAAAATGACTTATAGATTTCGGACAAGGACAATTTTAACATAGAAAATAAAAAAATCATTTATGCAAAATACCCATGTAAAAAGACTTACAAATTGCACAAAACAACAGTTTTAAAACCCTCCAATCTCTTATAAAACAAAGCCGAAGCCATCAATTTTTACCATAGTCTCCTCTCAAATGAACCAAGAAATTGAAGCAGATGATTTTTAGAATAGTCTACTATCAAACCAACACCACAATGGCTCTATTGACAATGCAACTTAATCAATATATTTTCTCGCACATTTCAAACTTTACTTTCCCACATTGCAACACCCATGTAAAATGACTTACGAATTCTGGAGAACAACAATTTTAACATAAACAATCAATAAATCATCTATGCAAAACACCCATGTAAAATGACTTATAGATTGGGGAGAACAACAATTTCAAAACCCTTGATCTACTATGAAACTACCATGGAAATAGTCTGCTCTGAAACCAACACCACAATGGTTGTTTTGACAATACAACTTAAACAAAGTATACTTTCCCACACTACAATATTCAATATTGCATTTACTTCCTCTGCCCATATTTACTCCATTTGTCCCAATCGTACAACAACAACTGAATGATTAAACATTCCTATGAGAAAAAACTTAGGGTTCAACTTCTGCGTATTGAGGACACCAACTCTACCACCTCCAACCCACATAAACACAAAGCTCCACATTTCCACGAAAAAACCTGGTCTAGTCATCATTGGTTAGGACATCTCCGGTGCTGGAAAATCCAATTCATGGTTGGGTTGATGAAATTCTCAGTGAAAACTTCAAACAAAATAGCCTATCGACTAAATACATATAGATATAAATAACTAAATGTTAAATTGAATGAAGACTATGTGAATCTTGCATGGAATGTATTTTTAAGTACATTTTATGGCATGAAGCCACCAACATCCCCATTCATTAATGGGTGAAGTACACATCATATGGACTTGGGAATTAATGTGAATTGAAGCAAGTAATAGAAAGACAGAGGTGATGGTGAAATGGTTCTTGATGACTTAAAGTATGGAGATGAATCATTGTGAGAGAGTAATGAGTCCAAAAGGGCATGTAGAGAAATTTAGAGAAAAGAAGGGAAGCGAGAAAAGATTAAAAGCATAGATTTTCAGTTGAAGATTCAGAAATCACTTGTTGAAGTGGAATTTTTATGCAATTGGGCGAAATGTTCATAGGTTGAGTGAAATTAGCACGACTAGTTGGCCACGATCAGGAATTTCTACTACCATGGCCACTTTTAGTACAACGATAGTGGTGGCAGTTTTGCATGCTTCTGATCTTCTCCCAATGATAACAACAAGAAAACAAAGTGTTGACACCAAATATGTATGTTAGTTGTGCATGCTTTTGATCTTCTCCCAGTGATGCTTGAGCTAATTACAAAATGAACTACTCCTTTAGAGGTTTTGTTCGAACCATAGACTTATGGGAAAATGTATGGCTTTCTATTTCCCATTCACTTTAGTACTACCTACTTTATCCTCTAGACTCTATCCCACAAAATTCATAGCCCTACTGATACATGGTTTTAAAAAAAAAATTAAAAAAAAATAATAAGTAGGAGGTATTTTTCATAGCGTGTCAAATTGCGATATTGTTATCAAGATTCAACTTTGTAGTGTTACGAATCAAACTCATTGACCCATGTTTCATGAATATAATGACTTGACTCTTAAAACTACACAGTTGAATAACAGTATCACAAAACACAATTGCTTAAAGTGGCTCAATTTTTCTGGAACATATTGTATGGGATGATGTATAGTGACTTGAAGTTGTCTTGAATGATTTTGGACCTTATAGTTATGGAAATTTGAGTAGAAACTGGCCTCGGTAAATGACAAGACAGTGGACTTGACATTATCCCTCAATTACAAGGTGTGTCACTCAACCGTGAACAAGACGATTGCTACGCAGTGTTTGCAATCGAGTCCTGATTCAGGACTACCAAGTCAATAGTGAGTTTATTTTGGTTGGTCTTATATTTTTTCAATGGATTTTATAATGTAAATTACAGTAATTTCTTCCTCATAACCTCAAAATTTAAATTATTTTGGCATCTTTTTAATATATGGGTATTGTTTTTAAATCTCAATATTTTAGACATCTATGTAAATAAGGGTTTGGGTTTTTTTTTCTTTTTCTTTTGATGAATAGCTATATATATATATTAAATATAAAGATAGAAATACATATTCATAAAAAAAGGTGGGTGGTAGAAAGGCACACCCCGAGAGTCACATGGGTAGAGCCTAGAAGTCTAGAGTTACATGGCCCAAGCCCAAAAAGTAAGAAATATTATGGTATTGTTTACAAAAATTATAATATTTTTTTCTCTATGAAAAAAGAGGTTAGTTTGTATTAGTATCAACTTTTCATCTTTGTGTATGGATAGTAGCTTCTTGGATTAAGTGTATTTTGAAACAATGTGTATCTTTTAGGCCTAACTACATGGTTTAAACGTTGGCTCTATCCTTTAATATTTCTTGAGTATCAACTTAGACTTACTAGGGTTTAAAAATTTGAGATTAGCTTTAGTTTTCGAGTAGGATAGACTCTTATCCATATTAGTTATTTTCAATAGAGATAATTTTATAGTGTAAGCCAATTCAACTTTAAACCAATGAATTTTTCTATTCAATCCTCATTGGACATAAACTATGAACAAATTTATGTTATAAACTTATCCATATCAGATCTATTTTCTTCATATAAGTTTTAGATTAATCCTTTTGGCTCTATTTTCTATGAATAGAGATAGGAAATATTCTTAGACTTATAAAATTTCTTATTTTGAATAGAGAAGTGTTATTTTCTTAGCCTTTTAGGCTTTACTATTGTGAACAAAGATGTGTTATTTTCTTAACCTTATTGACCTTGTTCAATGAATACATTTGAGTACCTACTTTATCTATTTGAGTTTATATACAAAATTATTTTTTTTGAAACATGTTAGAAACCAAGATCAAACATGCAAACCAAAAAAACCTTCCACAAAATAGAAAAATAGAAAAAGCAAGAGCTTTGCATGAAGATGTGCAAATAATATTATTCAAGAGTTCATAATTACATGAGATGATTTTCTTTATAAAAGAAAGCATGCACAACCCTAATCTTATATTTAGCAACAAGATAAGGATGACAATAATTAACCTAGGAATTAAAATATTACCTAAGTAAACTTATGCAAGTGTAATAATTAATTAATTACACTAACACCCCCCATAAGTGCAACTTAAGGAGACTATAAAAGCATGCACCTAAAACTAAGATGAATGCAAGAAAGCATGAATGGGTCCCAACAACAAAGCCTGATCAGGTACCCATGTACAAATGCAATAATGAGGTAGAGAAGGAAAACCTAGTGGGACAAAAGCCCCCTACAATGAGATGACTGCTGCAAAGAAGCACTAGAAGAACATTGTGGAGTAACACTAGAACCAAAATGTAGCAAGCAAGGAAAGATACTTTTGTCTACAAGAAACTGTATGAGAGTCACTGGAGGACTCGGGGAGAATCATAATAATACAACAATAAACCTGATGCCATGAAACACTGAAAAACTCACAAACTGGAACAACCCTGGAATTTGTGAAGCAACAATAGATGGTATGATGATAGAATCTAGAAACTGGGTATCTCGATGTCAATGCCAAACCAAGACTAAATCTTTTCCATGGGAACAAGTTCCATAAAGACTTTGGAACATTTACCATAAAAACATGTCCCTCAAACTGAGATGGATCTGAACCAATGCATATCAATAACCATAGGCTCCCAATTTGAAGTTTGAACTGATGTGAATTTGATATGTGTCAAGCTAGAGCAAGATGTGGTCAACAGAAACTAAGAAGCTAGATATAACCCATGTGAGCTGTCAAAAAATCAAGATGAGATCAAAGTGCATGCACACTCTAATTATATTATTATGCAAAAAACCCCCTGATGGAACTTTATCTTAGTTAATTTATTACAATAACCCAAGTAATCTCCAAAACACCCATTGAGACAAATTTGGAATAATGATCAACTTGGGACAGATAAAAAAAAGTGCATTGACATTAATGTAGATCCCCTCAATATATTTCCAACACCGCAAAGAAGGTGAAAATTAGAGATCGTGGAAAAAATTTATGACCTCGAAAGCCATAAATGAACATCTAAATTAAAATAGAAATAAATAAATATAAACAAAAAATATTAAGAAATAAACTGCACCACAGGATAGTGCTCGAAACCAGCTTTCCAATGGTATCTTTTTACAAGAAAATGATATTGTACGCAAAAGTTACACATGTTTTTGTGAAAACTACTCTAGGAAGGCCAATCTAGCATACAGGGGCCCCAGGGGGCTAAAAAAGAATTTCGGCCTTAGGTCCTATGCGCGACTAGGGGCTGGTGGGCTAGGGCTGTGGTGGAGCCCTTTGTCCTCCATAGGACCAGCAGTAGTCAAACTAGCCTGCAGGGGTTGTGCAGATGGCCCCTGGTCCTCCATGTGATCAGGGAGGGGCAGAGGGAGCCCGTGTGGGTTGGCTGATCGGTGGCCTTTGGGTAGTGTCGCTACCCTGAGTAGTCAACAGGTGGCCACCTAGTGGTGGAACCGATTAGAATTGGGAGTGTTGGCTCAGATCTTGAAAACCTCCTTTTTTTGCATTTTTTTCAAAAATCGTGCCTAAGAATGCATGTTGGTGAGGTCGTACGACCTCTCTGGAAATTTTTTTTGCCTAAGAAACCACTTTCTCCAAAATCGATGAAACGGAAGGAAATCTTGGGGTTTTTGGGTGCTACGAACATGATGGTGACCTCCATTTGTGCCCAAAATGCTCAAAAAATTTGGATACCCCCAGAGCTTATAAAAAATCTTTGAGCTTGAAACCTTCATAGATCTGGCAAACAATGACACAAATCTTCAAAATAAAAGCCAATCTTCACTTTTTCCAGTGCTCTGAATCAAAATGTGAAGCTCAATCTAATTCAAAACTCTGCATAGATGAACTCAAGGCATGAAACCCTCGAGGAATCCCCTCTGCAATGATTTTCTCAAAAATTTGAGAAGGGGCTACAAATCAACGCTTTGATACCATGTTAAAAACCAAGATCAGACATGCAAACCAAAAAAACCTTCCATAGAAGAGAAAAGTAGAAAAAGAAAGAACTTTGCATGAAGATGTGAAAATAATATTATTCAGGAATTCATAATTATATGAGATGATTTTCTTTATAAAATCAAGCATGCACAACCCTAATCTTATCTTGAGCAACAAGATAGCTCAACAAGATAAGGATGACAATAATTAACCTAGGAATTAAAAATATTAC
The DNA here is from genome assembly GCA_007258455.2 of Sequoia sempervirens. Lineage (NCBI taxonomy): Eukaryota > Viridiplantae > Streptophyta > Pinopsida > Cupressales > Cupressaceae > Sequoia > Sequoia sempervirens. Next base: position 67,962,164 of record VDFB02000002.1, read on the forward strand.
CTAAGTAAACTTATGCAAGTGTAATAATTAATTAATTACACTAACAAAACATGGGTATGTGCAGGATCATCATGGAAAAAAAAGGCCCTTAAGTTGCGAAAAAATCAAAAAAGTCAGAGTTAGGAAACTTGACGTAAAAATTTGAATAAGTTATCTATATTATTTCAAAAATATGTAAGAATAGAATCTATAGCAAATTCAATGTAGTTTCTAAACTAATAGGTTTGTTTTAAAAAAAAAATCTATTTAGTGAAAATTTGAAATTGCAATGGAGTAGTACTTAAATTTCAAGGAAAGAAAAAGAACTAGGTGTTTGTCTGACCACCCTAACCACAATAAAATGATAATTATTTTTTATAATATTTTAGATATAAGTAGAGGACTCATGTCCTAATGTGATGCATAATTTTTTGTAATTATTTTCCAAGTAAATAATTAATTATGAAATTTTTATTACAACTTTTAAAAATATAAAAACTCGTATGTTTGACTACCTTAACTTGGTCAAAACTTCAAGATGAAATTCAATTTTTTTTATTCCTATAGTATGCAAAGATAGAATGTGATGCATTTTTAGGATTCAAAAAAATGATACTATTTGAAAGCTATAGATGTTTTTAAATCAACCTATTAATCAGGACTTTAGTCGTTATTCAAATAGAAAATGAATAATAATTATTTATTAAATTCAAAGTAAAGCATAATTTATATTGGTGGAAAGCTGAGAATCTCCTTTAAAAACCATTTTTTGTTTAATCAATTTTGGGTAAAAAAAAAGTCATTAGCCACATACCCATCATATCGCCACTTTTTGGCCCATCATAATCCTGCACATACCCACATATTTGACACCTTTGTTCTCTCTATTACTATGATTTCATTATATTTAAAGGCCTTAACCTTATATAAATCAAGAGCATTTGATAACTATTTCTTCAATTATTTCTATGAATTTTAGAAATGAAATGAGGTTTGTCCTTTTGGCTTACAATGTTATGTTCATTATTTTCATTGTTAGTAATAGACCAAAAAATAAAAGAGTATATTTTGGACTCATATTTCATTTATGATTATATTGGTGCAAGAATTGTAGGACTCTTTTATAAGAGTGTGTATATTTATTTATATATGTATATATGCTTAAATGTATGAACATAAACCTTAAGCAATGACTCCTTATACATTTTATATCGTTGATATATATATATATATATATATATATATATGCAAATAAGAATGTGTATATGTGTGTGTGTGTAATGGAGTTATTTATTTTGCATGAAATCAATTCTATTTTAGATAAGATTATGATTGATTATTCCTTTGAAGGAAACTAGAAAAGAATTCAAGATTAAATAATTATTTCTAAACATATGTAACTTTCTAAGAACCCTATTTTTATATTATAGTGTAATTTAATATAGAGAATATTTTATCTATATCCAGTTTGAGATATAGGTGTATGTGAACATTTGGGCACATAATTTTATGTTATTTATATGAAATATTTGGCCAAAGTAGTGCAAAAAAATTTCTTTCATTATTGGTTTTATGTGTTTAGAGTCATATTTAATCAAATATATCTTGCATGACTAGAGGGTGTTTAGAGGATTTCTTAATAGGTTATATGCATTCGAAAACAACACTAGATCTTAGATGTCCTTTTAACCATAATTTTACATTAATCTACTATCTTCCTTAAGTGTAGGGCCAATTACAGAAGGATGGTGTTTAGAGGATTGTTATTTTTTTTTGGAGGTAAAGCACTCAGGTGATGCTCTCCCTCTTGCAATCAGATGCCGAAGACTTGGAATATCAAAGAAAAACTATGAAAATCTTCCTTTTTGATGTATCATCATTGTGACATTTCTCTCATCGAGTGATGATGACATATGTAATTGTATTTATGATTCTTACTTTGGATTAGTAAGTTTAAACTTGATTATTGTAAACATTGAGATTTTATATTCATGTTTGGGTAAATGGAATCAAAATGATTATCCATTTAAGATTTGATGTATTACTTGAATGATTGTGAAAATGAATGTGAATTTTTTTTTTTTTTATGTGATCTACTCATTTGTATTATCAAATCAAATAAATAAACTGGTGTTATCTAATGGACCAAATGGGCTCATTACAAACAAAGTATTTTACAAGAATTTTAATAATGTTGTGATATTCATAAAAATTATCCTAAATGTTTCCTAGTGAGTACTTTTAAAATAGTCACAAGAACGTATAACTAAGTATACATCCATTATAACTTTGGTTTCACTTTGAACTTCTTTTATTTGTAAAATTAACATATTATGTGTTATATGTAGGCATAGTTTTTTCAATAGAACTAGTATTTTATCTCTTTTTTAATCATAGGAGGATCCTCATTACCCATTTCCAATTTCTTAGTCTTATCATGGTGAAGTTATAAATATGTATTTCCATAATCATCAATACCCTCTACTTAATTCATGTTTGTAATGATAAGTGATGTAAGAGAACATCAATGATTGTATCACTCAACACTATTTATTTCATGTAGGCTATCTACTTGGGAAGCTTGTTTGCTTCTTTTACACTTTGT
>VDFB02000002.1:67964847-68104830 GCA_007258455.2 Sequoia sempervirens
AAATACATGTCCATGGTCATTAATTTGAAATATTTCCAGCATGAGATCCATTGTGATAATGAATATTTTGTGAAAGGTTTGACTTTTGGGCACAAAAATGGTGAATTTAAGTTTGGCAGACAATGTCCCACAAAACAATCTAGTCCGAGGTGGCTAATTTTTTTTGATTGTGCAATGGAAAATGTTCAGATGGTTTGTAATGGTAGATTACTAATGGGTGTTGTGCACCAAATGGGTCATTAAGTGTTTATGATGTATGTAAAAAAAAAGTATAGAAAAAAGTGTAAATTCTAAAGTATACACTTTTATCCTTTCAATTATAAAGAATATTATAGTTTGACTTGCAAAACTTGTGTGATTTGTAAATTGAATACTTTATTAATGTACAATATTTAATTTATTTTAATAATTTAATCATGCATGAATTGAAAAATAATGAATTTGATGAAGAATGTTAATTAAAGAAGAATATACTGATAACTTTGAATGTATTGAAAATATAATAGAAAAATTAAAATATCACACAAACTATATTTATATTAAGAAACTATGTTAAAAAGACACAAAAAAAAAGTACTTATAAAAGAGGACATATAAATACATGTTCAATAAATATATAAATGTATGATGAAAGAATACACCTTATAATCATATTTTAAAATTGGTGAATTTTATTTTTGAACACGAGAATAGACTCATTAATAGACAATCATATAACTTTATATTTAAGAAAAAGATTTCAAATTTTTCTTTTCAAAATTCTCTTTCGTATACATTGTTATATTGTTCTACTTTTCCTTATTAACCATTTATCTCTTAAAAATTCTCCAAATTGATGGAGTCTCACTATTTTTTGTTATTTCAAGCCAAGTAAGAATGTTAATTTAATGACTTGTAATAGATAATTTGCTTAGAAATTAGTCTTGTCACTCTTTTTTAAGCACCAAATCCAAATTCATTATTATTTAATGACCTTCTAAATCCTCCCAAAATAATTCTAATTGAATGCATGTGTTGTTTGAAATGAATGAAAATGCATCTTTTTATACCAAAACATAATAAATTACATAAAAACCCACATACACTCATGGGCATGACTTAAGGTGAGAAACACAAAGGGGGTCAATAGGCCAATTTGAATTTAGGCAAGTTGAGTTTATAGTTATAAGAATGACCCCGTGATCATGGACTTGACTTAGAAAAAAATAGATGGAGTAGATCATGATAACTAGGGTTTAAGAATCAATGCATATATTATTATGGATAATTAGATGGATAGATCAAGTTTATGGGAATATGAAGTGAAGTGTTGATAAACAAAAGATCTTGTGTAGATAAAAATGAGGTAAAATGTACGTAAAATATGTGTTTGACTTTATAATTAGAATTTGATATTTGTCATAATACATATTTACCAAGACATTTAAAAATAAATATAAAAAATAAATAATAGAAAATTATAATTTTCACCTTTATAAATATTTAAAGATAAATGAATCATTTTTCAATTCAAACTAATAAAACTATTAGAAATAATTAAAAACAAAGATAAAATTAAATATAAAATTAATAAAATAATTAAAAATGAAAGACAAAATAAAAATTGAAATTATTGAAACAATTAATTATAAAGCACTTAGTTAAAATAATTGGTAGCTTATGACTATATCTTCAATTTTCTTTGTGTGATAGTAAGTTTCTTACCACTCTATGTATATAATTCATTTCTGCATTGTTTTTTCTCATCGATACATGTGGGATTAAGAACACTTTCAGTCAAACCATATTTTCTCCTTCACGCATTAGGCCAACATTGAGGGGCTCACTTCTGCATTCCAAAGATTCAGTAGAGATACTGAAATTCACCTCTATATGTTCTTTAAACCATGCTTGCTTCCATAGTCGTGGAAGAAATTTTGAGACACACTCATCGATTTCTGCAACACTTATACCTAGCTCCCATGTTAGTGTAATGGTGTAAATAGAAAATAAAATCCAAATAGAAATGAGAATGGAGATAGCAAATGGAAAATCAGTCTATGGAAATAGAAAGGTACAAAATAAGGGGGCCCACATGAACTGGCCACCTAATTAGTCAACTCTTAGAGTGTGCTGGTTAAGCCATCCCCTCATTTAGAGATGTACGGACAATATGAAACCACACACGAGGCATGTCAATTGTTTGAAAAAATGCCTCAAAGACATGCAGTCTGATGGAATGCAATGATTTCAGGATATGCACAAAATGGATTTGTTTAAAAGGCCTTGAAAATATATAAGAAAATGCACTTTGCAGGTGTAAAGCTAGTCTCCACAACCTTTTCTAGCATTCTTCTGGCTTATCCTAAAATGGGAGACTTCCACCAGGGCATTGAAATACAACAAAATATAATTGAAACCAGTTTTTTCTCAGATTTTGTAGTTGCAACGCTTAGATTAGCTATACAATAATTATTTTATATATATGATAATTCTTTAAATCAAAGATATTCATTATTGCTATAATCTGTAAGAAATTTGTTATTGATGGATTTTTAGGTTTTGATTATTCTGCTGTCTATTCATAATCTCAGTTTTCAAGTATTATAACATGTTGATTGCTTCTTATCCACTACATGCTTTAGAAAAAGAAGGTAGTAAGAAAATTCTAGATCTGGTTCTTTAAATCTAAGGTATTTGTTACTGCTGGAAATGTAAGAATTTTATTAGTTAATGATATCTAGTTTGCGATTATTCTGTTGTCTATTTACAATCACAATTTTCAATTATTATAACACATCCATTTCTTCATATCCATCACATGTTCCAAAAAATAAGATAGTAAGAGAACTCCATATCTAACTTAGAATTATGATAATGGACACATTTGAGAAGGCACAAAATGCAAATTCAAATGCTAAACAATAACTTCTAGGCATAGGTTTCCCCACAACAGCCCTATTTACCTTTCTATCTTGTCCTTTCTTTCACATGCTTTTTTTTATGTGGAAAAAATTCTTTACTCTAAATGAAGATGATAGGCCTCTATAGAATAAATCTACAATGAATATATGCAATCTTAGATTGAGGGCTACAAACCATTTTTATATCTAGATAATTTTATGTGTCATTCTTTGCATGATCAACATGAATATTGAGTATCTAAATCTTTTTTAATTCTTCCATAGATGTCTCTTATTTGCTTCTTGCAGTTCCACTCGATTTATGTTCTTTCGTAGCTTAGGAATCAAATATCATCCTTCTCACTTCCTTCACCAAGACTATGGAAAATTTTTCTTTAGGATTGAGTTCACCCTCTAGATTTAAAACACCTCTTATGTCCTTCACAAATTTCTCTATTGTTCATTATGCTAAGAGACGTATTACAATGGCATCCATGAAAAATAAAAATTCAATGTAAGGAAAAACTATTTAGATTGAATTTGACATTCAAATGACATGCAGCTAGCATAACTACAATCATTGTATGTAGACATTTTTTCAAATAGATTTAAAGCAGATTTAAAACACATTTAAAAATAGTTTTAAATTGATTTGATATCCTATACACTCTAAAACACCTTTCTTTTTTTTAATACAAAAGGCTAAGGGCTAACTATTTATATTAATATAATAATAAACTTTACATGATTAATCAGATTTATAGTACTAATTAACAGGATGCCAAAATATTCAAAATTGTGTCTAATATTATAGGACACCTTCACTTTACATTTAGCTTCATCATGATAATAGCTAACTCAGATTTAGCACCAACAAAACTATGTTTATATCATACAAAATTTGTAGGAGCATATGACCTATTTACTCTTCCATATCAGCTACCTCTACCTCCAAGAATTTATCACCATGCTCTGCATTTTTCTCCCATCCTTGCTCTACATCTTGATTATCTTCAGAATAATTTTCCCCCTCACCTTCTTGCTGATTTTCCTTATCACCCTGTTCTTCATCATCCTAACTAGTTTGATTGTGAAGATTGAAATTGAGCCCAAGTGGATGGCCATTCCGGACATGATGACTTAGCAGATAAGATAAAGCATAGAACTTGTCCATAATATTTTCCACCATTGGACTCCCTAGTTCCTCAGAAACAAAACTTAAAACTCTTTTCGAAGCCCAAGGAACATAATTTTTAAAGTCATTTCTCACTGCCTCAAAAGCTACCTTGTAAACTTGTTTTGATTTGAGATATTTCCTTGAAAGAAAACCACCTACAAAACCTTTGTCTCTATCCAAATTATTATTATTAATACTAAAATTTAATATTAATAATTATAATTAATTTAATTATAGTAATTATTAAAATAAATTTGTTTTGATATAACATTATTATTTATATATAATACGTTGGGACACTTATTTAAATAATTGTGCTGAGAGTTACACTAAGAGGCTATGATGTAGTAGTGGTAATGTTGTTTTTTTAGATTTTAAAATCAATTTAATTAAAAAAATAAATTTAAACTAAATACTTAGTGTCATTTAATAAATTTTTAAGTTTTTAGGGTGAACATTTATTTATAGTAGTAACATAAATATATTTTTTATAATTATAACAAATTTCAATATATTTATTCGCAATTTTTTCTTTTTTGTTTATTTTTCAATAGTGTATTTATTTATTTGTTTATTTTTCAATAGTTTTTAGTTTTTTTGCTTTGTTTTTAAAGTAGTTTTAAAGTTGTTTTATTCACATAACAAATTTCAATGTATTTATTTGTAATTTTTTTTTGTTTATTTTTCAATAGTGTATTTTTTTTTCTATATTTTCAATAGTTTTTAGGTTTTTGCTTTGTTTTTAAAGCAGTTTTAAAGATGTTTTATTCACATAACAAATTTCAATGTATTTATTTATAATTTTTTTTGGTTTGTTTTTCAATAGTGTATTTATTTTTTTGTTTATTTTTGAATAGTTTTTAGTTTTTTTGCTTTGTTTTTAAAGCAGTTTTAAAGTTGTTTTATTCACAAATTAATGAAGACCTCTATTCAAATAAATTAAAACTAAATACTTAGTGTCATGTAATAAATTTTTAAGTTTTTAAAGTGAACATTTATTTATAGTAGTAAAAAAATATATTTTTTATAATTATAAGAAATTTCAATGTATTTATTTGTAATTTTTTTTTGTTTTTTTCAATAGTGTATTTATTTTATTTTTATTTATTTTTCAATATTTTTTTATTTTTTTGCTTTGTTTTTAAAGTAGTTTTAAATCTGTTTTATTCACAACTTTCTTTAGATTTTCATATCTTTGAATTCATGAAGACCTCTATTAAAAGAGGTTGTTGAATCATAACCATTTCAAAACTTCGCAGTTGCAGGTTTGGCTTTACATTTTTGGGATTCACTTGAGTTTAGCTATCACAAATTTGTCTTTAGTCCTGTTAAAACTAATTGCATTGTTATAATCTGTTGAATATTGCAGTAAAACAAAACAAAGATTCAAGGAGTCAAGGTTTATTGCTTTTTAATTATGGTTGTTTTATTATTGAGTGGGATGGAAAGTATCCCAAGTTGATTTTGTTGGACTTGCTAGGGTTCATTTGGTTTGGAACTTGGCAAGGTTACAGTTTATTAATATGGTCTAAAACCAAAACTAGGGTTTGGTTATCTTATCTTGTATCTTTTTGAAGAAAATACATAAATGTAATATTTGATCTTATCTTAATTAACAATTGTATCACATTTTTTTAAAGAATAAATTGGACATATGTATTGAAAATCAAATTATAATTAAAATTAGTGAATTCAAATTTCATGAGGAACTCATAAGACAACTAGGCATCTTTGTGTTTAACCTCTAATGTGCTATTGAGTCTTTTTTGGCTTTGTTCCACTACTGAGTCTTTCTGCCTAATTTATTTTGCTCATATATTATTTGATTGATTGAAATAGTGATAGCATATGGGCAGTTTACTGTTGTTTTGAATAAGTTGATGAAAATAGGTGCCTAAAGAAAAGATAACTCTCAACATATTTTTTATATATAAATATTTAATATATGTATGCTAGTTGATATCCTCAACCATAACCACTTCTCATCACTAAGAAGTCTTAAAGACCTTAAGACTTTCGTAGATTGATTTCACCATGTTAGCTAGATCATTATCATACAATTCTCTTTGGTTTGTACCAACTCTCCTAACTCTATAGACCATCTTCACATCAATACCACTTGTAATAAAATACTTGTGCAAAATTATTTGTAGTTGTAGAGCACAAATCAACCCTTTCAAGACTTGGAACACTTGTTCTAATGCCACATAATGTACTATTGGTAGCAATTCAAATGAAATAGTTAACAAAAGTGTAGGATACACAAAAAAATGTTCAAAATATTGTTGTGGGGATGAGGAAATAGTATATCTATTTTCTTGTAGAAATAATTGCAAATATATGTTTCCCATCACTAAGATATTACAAATATGTAATGAATCAAATGCTACAATCTTAATGTAATGTCCCATACCAACAAACTTAGAACAAAACATAATGGAACATTTGTTTTTTGAAACATTAACAACACCGTTGATAATACAACAATGACATGTTGCACTTTCAAAGCAATGTGCACACAAGTTTCACAATGAAACAATGACAATAACAAAAAGAAAAATTCACCATTGCATAAGCTAGATGTCAACATTTGAATACAACTACTCATGGGATAAATCCACCACAAAAAAACAAATGAGAGAGAGAGAGAGGACAACACTTATAAAACCACACCAAGATAGGATGAGGGAATCATCAACCTCCAATCCAAATCTAAACACACTAAAAAAATCTAAGACATGGGAAAACCTTCATGATAGGTTGCTTAACCATGAGACATAACACTTCACTAGTTGGAATGATGATGGGTCACTTCTAGATAACCACATGCTCACCAAGACATTCCATCACAAAATGACATCACATAAGTGGAATAATCTACTCCCTAACACCCCATGACCTATGAGGAATATGGATGATGCCAAAAAGGCCAACCATGAAGGATTACAACCTTCCCTTGTCTTCACAATACTAATTGTACAATCTCCCTAACTCTAGGTTTGATAATTGGACAACTTCAAAAGAAGGCACACAAAATGAGGAAAGAGAAGCCATAAGTTCTAGAAAAAACATATAAGAACATGAACACAATGCCACTAGAGCCCTAGTACCATGATAAGCACATTTATTTTATATAGTTTTCAAGGGTTTCAACAACTAAAATGATTGGAATGGGAAAAATACAAGGCTTAAAAATTATTTGTCATTGCAATTGGGCTTGAAAAACCACTAGTTAACCATGGTTAAGAGGGTTAAAATTCTTTTTTTATATGAAAATGAGGCCACCCAAATAGAGTTAGACAAAATTTTGAGCTTTAAGCCTACAAAACTTGGCTGCCCAACTAATGACCAAGCCGTCCAAACATGCAACTAAGGCACCCAAACACACAAGGCTTCCCAATTAGACTTAGAATTTTTTTGATTGAGTTTGAAGTCTAGTGAGCAAACTAGGCCACCTAGATGCAACACCATGCCACACAAACTCATAAAATGACATTAATAGTCATTTTAATGACCAATTGAAGTAATCTTAAGTTTTTTTTATCCTTTTCATATTATAATATTGAAAAGCATAGAGTAATCATGCTCAATACCAATATTGAGACATGTAAATAAGCCAATGCTTTTCTCTATTATCTAATCTTCATCCATCTAAAAGAGAGGTCATTTTCATCAATATTATAATTTGTATGAATGGAAAATAACTAAATGCATGAATTAAACTTGGTAGAACATGATACCATTATGTCCCTTGATCAACAATGGTGGTTCCATGCCACTCGACCTCATGGAATCAAAAATCTAGTCTAACTATGGTAGAAGATAGTCACATGGGCCACAAGCGCAACACCCATGATAAACACATGGTGAGAAGGCTTACACACACTATACATGAAAACACTCAACATATGCATCATATATCAAACAATTAGCCAAACCATAATAATGAATCCAAGAGAAGTCATCATTTGGTACAATCACAAATTGAATAACATAGTCTACATTGGGAAAAATCACCAATGTCACATCATAACCCGCATTGGGACAAGTCACCAATGCCATGTCATATAAACATTATGGGATAACTCACTAATAGGGTACCATAACGACCATCATTGGGAAACTCACCAATGACAGACTATACACACAAGACACTAGGGTAAGATGATAGAGAACTAGGAGGGAGTGCCATCACGATGCTCATTGCTATGACACACAAAATCTAGTGCCTCTCTCATACATACAAGAGTACTTGATCTTACAAGACCCAAACTCCCCAAGCTAACATTTTTTGCCAAACATCCATAGCCTTTACAAGTGCTCAAGGCATCAGAGAAGTATCCATTATCTTATTTAGTTTATTGCCCATGTTTCATTAATTATTGCTTGATCAAATGAATCACTACTTTTTATCAACCTACTTGCCACTTCGGGTAAAGGAAATGTTGGGATCCAACCCAATACCTTGTCTAGTACCTTATTCCTAGGCTCTTTATACTCACCAATGAGTGGCATGAAAACCGATGCATTAAAATCAGTTTCATCTAAAAATTCTAACAAGTTTCCACAAGCACTATGTCAATATTTTATGGACACTTTTACTAAACACATTCAAACTCATCATATTTCATTAAAAAAATTCAATTTTTCTTATTTATCCAATACACTACAACACAAATTTTTTTCCAAAACCCCATTAAAAGTTCTTTAAAGTTTGAAATTTAAAAAAAATAAAAAAATCTAAAGATACCCTTTGGTAGCAAAAATTTCTAACACCCCTTTCAAACTATAAAACATTCATTTTGAAAAATTTCTAAAATTTTAATAAAACAATTAATTAAGCATGCAATTTTACAAATCGAATTGCATTGAGAGATGTCTATACTCCCCCAATCTTATTTTAATATTCGCATTTGAAATAAATTGACTAATTTAAAAGAAATAAACAAAATACTTCAAATTATGTTAAAACATCAAAGGAGGAATATCTTAAGCACACCAAATGAATGCACAAGATCAATTACAAGCACATTCTCCTTTTCATTCCTAATCCAACAAATCTAACCTCGTCGAATTTTCCCTTCCAAATTATCTCCCAATTAAAAATTCAAATTTCTCCCAAAAGAGGGTTTTCTTCTCTCCAAAAGTTTTCCCAAAATAAAATTACAGAATGAAAATGAAACTCCTTTTTCCTATTTACCCTTTTTCACTTTCCAAATAAACTAAGTATAAAATTGATTTTCTATTCCCTTAATTCCCATTTTCCTCAAACTCCAGGTGGACACATCAATCAATTTCTAAATAACCTATATCATTGAAATTCACGATTTAAATCCATATAAGCATATATTCTTTTAAATTTATGGAATTCAAAATTTAAATAGAAGTTATTTAAGTCAAACATAGCCCACAATTCTCAACTAAAGGAATTTTCACAATTTAGTTAAACAATAGCTTAATTTCATTTCCACATTCATTTTATTTTCCCCTTTCCCAAAACACAAAAAATATTTTAATAACCATCATAGTAAATCATTGGAATCCCTAACATTTCATTTACAAGAAAATATGAAATTTGAGCTATTAATTAAATTAGACATTTATTGGTTGTTCATGACACAAACATAATCCAAAATTTCCTATAATTCAGATTCATGTTCACATAGGGTCAAACATGACACATACCATACTCAATTCAAGTATGATCGGGGAATGGATAGGGAGGCCCAATATGACATCTTTGAATTAACCACCATTGGGGAATGAATTAGGCTTGTGTAGCTAGGTGCAGAAATAATCTTGTATCTATAACCATTCAACACATGTCAAGGGTACCTACTAAATATATATATAGACAAAGCACAACATAATCATCCAACAATGTCCAAAAATATAAAGCATAAATAACATCTAGAAATCTATCATATAAATCATTTCTTTTGAACAACAATAATCAGGTTCACATTTAATCACAAAATAAATAATGTATATACATGAACTAAAGCATAATGATAAAAAAACATGTAAATGTATAAAATTCCAACAATTGATATGTTGAGAAGCATCATCTCAAACATGTGGTTGTTGATGCACACCATCCAAAGCCATAAAATAGTTAGAATAGAAATCATGAGGAAGTAGTGAAGTTGAAACATCAATCTCACATTAACAAGATTTAAATAGGAGGGGCCCTACACTTAATCTAAAATTTGTTTAGAAAATTTCCCTATTTTCACATTGAATCTTCTAGAATGCCCACCTCTTTATTTTTTTCATAAACTTATTGACCTTTCCAACATCCCTAATCAAATTTTCATGAATTGATTTATCTCTCACCTCCTTTTGCACTTCACTTTCTCGTCAAATCTATCTCTTTCCTTCTATCCTCTCTTTAACCTCTTATTTTTTTTGTTTTTGTAAATGGTAAATCATAACTATGAGTAATGTAAGAACAATTCCCAATTCATCATGAATTCTCCATAACTATCATTAGTCAACATAAAATAAATGTTTTTTTCCTTTCAATCACTTCCTAAACTTTGTTACATAAAAAATATCAAGTGTATGTGCATGAACATCATATGTGTGAATACTAATGATATGTGAAAATATGACATCAATTTGGCCATCAAATATTCCTATGTGCAAGTAAAAATCATTTATGTTGAGTTTAAATCTTGGATGTAAAGCTCCAAAGTCATAGTGCAATCAAATGCTACATGTGAGTAGGTGAAAACATCATAGAATCATTTATCGAAAAACACTCTGAAAACTTAAACATAAAAATTATAACTTATCCACAAAGTGTAAAAGAAGAAAACAAGCTTCCCAAGTAGATAGCCTACATGAAATAAATAGTGTTGAGTGATATAATCATTGATGTTATCTTACATCACTTATCATTACAAACATGAATTAAGTAGAGGGTATTGATGATTATGGAAATACATCTTTATAACCTCACCATGATAAGACTAAGAAATTGGAAATGGGTAATGAGGATCCTCCTATGATTAAAAAAGAGATAAAATACTAGTTCTATTGAAAAACCTATGCCTACATATAACACATAATATGTCAATTTTACAAATAAAAGAAGTTCAAAGTGAAACCAAAGTTATAATGGGTGTATACTTAGTTATACGTTCTTCTGACTATTTTAAAAGTACTCACTAGGAAACATTTAGGATAATTTTTATGAAGATCACAACAATATTAAAATTCTTGTAAAATACTTTGTTTGTAATGAGCCCATTTGGTCCATTAGATAACACCAGTTTATTTATTTATTTTGATAATACAAATGAGTAGATCACATAAAAAAAAAAATTCACATTCATTTTCACAATCATTCCATTAATACATCAAATCTTAAATGGATAATCATGTTGATTCCATTTACCCAAACATGAATATAAAATCTCAATGTTTACAATAATCAACTTTAAACTTACTAATCCAAAGTAAGAATCGTAAATACAATTACATATGTCATCATCACTCGATGAGAGAAATTTCACAATGATGATACATCAAAAGGAAGATTTTCATAGTTTGTCTTTGATATTCCAAGTCTTTGGCATCTAATTGCAAGAGGGAGAGCATCACTCGAGTGCTTTACCTCCAAAAAAAACTAACAATCCTCTAAACACCATCCTTCTGTAATTGGTCCTACCCTTAAGGAAGATAGTAGATTAAGGTAAAATTATGGTTAAAAGGACATCTGAGATCTAGTGTTGTTTTCGAATGCATATAACCTATTAAGAAATCCTCTAAACACCCTCTAGTCATGCAAGATATATTTGATTAAATATGACTCTAAACACATAAAAATAATAATGAAAGAAAAAATTTTGCACTACTTTGGCCAAATATTTCATATAAATAATGTTAAATTATGTGCCCAAATGTTCACATACACCTATATCTCAAACTGAATATCAATAAAATATTCTCTATATTAAATTACATTATAAATATAAAAATAGGGTTCTTAGAAAGTTACATATGTTTAGAAATAATTATTTAATCTTGAATTCTTTTCTAGTTTCCTTCAAAGAAATAATCAATCATAATCTTATCTAAAATAGAATTGATTTCATGCAAAATAAATAACTCCATTACACACACACATATACACATTCTTATTTGAATATATACATATATATCAATGATATAAAATGTATAAGGAGTCATTACTTAAGGTTTATGTTCATACATTTAAGCATATATACATATATAAATAAATATACACACTCTTATAAAAGATTCCTACAATTCTTGCACCAATATAATCATAAATGAAATATGAGTCCAAAATATACTCTTTTATTTTTTGGTCTATTACTAACAATGAAAATAATGAACATAACATTGTAAGCCAAAAGGACGAACCTCATTTCATTTCTAAAATTCATAGAAATAATTGAAGAAATAGTTATCAAATGCTCTTGATTTATATAAGGTTAAGGCCTTTAAATATAATGAAATCATAGTAATAGAGAGAAAAAAAGGTGTCAAATATGTGGGTATGTGCAGGATTATGATGGGCCAAAAAGTGGCAATATGATGGGTATGTGGCTAATGACTTTTTTTTTACCCAAAATTGATTAAACGAAAAATGGTTTTTAAAGGAGATTCTCAGCTTTCCACCAATATAAATTATGCTTTACTTTGAATTTAATAAATAATTATTATTCATTTTCTATTTGAATAACAACTAAAGCCCTGATTAATAGGTTTATTTAAAAACATCTATAGCTTTAAAATAGAATCACATTTTTTGAATCCTAAAAATGCATCACATTCTATCTTTGCATACTAAAGGATTAAAAAAAATTGAATTTCATCTTGAAGTTTTGACCAAGTTAAGGTAGTCAAACATATGAGTTTTTTATATTTTTAAAAGTTGTAATAAAAATTTCATAATTAATTATTTACTTGGAAAATAATTACAAAAAATTATGCATCACATTAGGACATGAGTCCTCTATTTATATCTAAAATATTATAAAAAATAATTATCATTTTATTGTGGTTAGTGTGGTCAGACAGACACCTAGTTCTTTTTCTTTCCTTGAAATTTAAGTACTACTCCATTGAATTTCAAATTTTCACTAAATAGATTTATTTTTTAAACAAACCTATTAGTTTAGAAACTACATTCAATTTGTTATAGATTCTATTCTTACATATTTTTGAAATAATATAGATAACTTATTCAAATTTTTATGTCAAGTTTCCTAACTCTGACTTTTATGAATTTTTTGCAACTTAAGGGCCTTTTTTTTCCATGATGATCCTGCACATACCCATGTTTTGTTAGTGTAATTAATTAATTATTACACTTGCATAAGTTTACTTAGGTAATATTTTTAATTCCTAGGTAAATTATTGTCATCCTTATCTTGTTGAGCTATCTTGTTGCTAAAGATAAGATTAGGGTTGTGAATGCTTGCTTTTATAAAGAAAATAATCTCATGTAATTATGAATTCCTGAATAATATTATTTTCACATCTTCATGCAAAGTTCTTTCTTTTTCTATTTTTCTCTTCTATGGAAGGTTTTTTTGGTTTGCATGTCTGATCTTGGTTTCTAACATGGTATCAAAGCCTTGATTTGTAGCCCCTTCTCAAATTTTTGAGAAAATCATTGCAGAGGGGATTCCTCGAGGGTTTAATGCCTTGAGTTCATCTATTCAGAGTTTTGAATTAGATTGAGCTTCACCATTGGATTCAAAACATTGGAAAAAGTCAAGATTGGCCTTTATTTTGAAGATTTGTATCATTGTTTGCTAGATCTATGAAGGTTTGAAGCTAAGAGATTTTTTGCAAGCTCTGGGGGTAGCCAAATTTTTAAAGCATTTTGGGCACAAATGGAGGTCACCATCATGTTCGCAGAACCCAAAAAACCCAAGATTTCCTTTCGTTTCATCGATTTTGGAGAAAGTGGTTTCTGAGGCAAAAAAATTTGCCAGAGAGGTCGTACGACCTTGCCAACATGCATTCTGAGGCACGATTTTTGAAAAAAATGCAAAAAAAGGAGGTTTTCAAGATCTTAGCCAACACTCCCAATTCTAATCGGTTCGACCACCAGGTGGCCACCCGTTGACTACTCAGGGTAGCGGCACTACCCAAAGGCCACCGGTCAGCCAACCCACGCGGGCTCCCTCTGCCCCTCCCAGATCACATGGAGGACCAGGGGCCATCCGCACAACCCTTGCAGGCTAGTCTGACTACTGCCGGTCCTATGGAGGACCAAGGGCTCCACCACAGCCCTAGCCCACTAGCCCCTAGTCGCGCATAGGACCAAAGGCCAAAATTCTTTTTTAGCCCTCTGGGGCCCCTATATGCCAGATTGGCCTTCCTAGAGTAGTTTTCACAAAAATGGGTGTAACTTTTGGGTACGATATCATTTTCTTGCAAAAAGATACCATTGGAAAGCTAGTTTCAAGCACTATCCTGTGGTGCAGTTTATTTCTTAGTATTTTTTTGTTTATATTTATTTATTTCTATTTTAATTTAGATGTTCATTTATGGCTTTCGAGATCATAAATTTTTTCCATGATCTCTGATTTTCACCTTCTTTGCGGTGTTAGAAATATATTGACGAGATCTACATTAATGTCAATGCACTTTTTTTGTATACGTCCCAAGTTGATCGTTATTCCAAATTTTTCTTGATGGGTGTTTTTGATATTACTTGGGTTATTCTAATAAATTAACTGAGATAAAGTTCCATCAGGGGGGTTTCTTGCATAATAATATAATTAGAGTGTGCATGCACTTTGATCTCATCTTGATTTTTTGACAGATCACATGGGTTATATCTAGCTTCTTAGTTTCTGTTGGCCACATCTTGCTCTAGCTTGACACATATCATATTCACATCAGTTCAAACTTCAGATTGGGAGCCTATGGTTATTGATATGCATTGGTTCAGATCCATCTCAGTTTGAGGGCCATGTTTTTATGGTAAATGTTCCAAAGTCTTTATGGAACTTGTTCCCATGGAAAATTTTTAGTCTTAGTTTGGCATTGACATCGAGATACACAGTTTCCAGATTCTATCATCATACCATCTATTGTTGCTTCACAAATTCTAGGGTTGTTCCAGTTTGTGAGTTTTTTAGTTTTTTGTGGCATCAGGTCTATTGTTGTATTATTATGATTCTCCCCGAGTCCTCCAGTGATTCTCATACAGTTTCTTGTAGACAAAAGTATCTTTCCTTGCTTGCTAGATTTTAGTTCTAGTGTTACTCCACAATGTTCTTCCAGTGCTTCTTTGCAGCAGTCATCACATTGTAAGGGGGTTTTCTCCCACTAGGTTTTCCTTCTCTGCCTCATTATTGCATTCGTACATGGGTACCTGATCAGGCTTTGTTGGTGGGACCCATTCATGCTTTCTTGCATTCATCTTAGTTTTAGGTGCATGCTTTTATAGTCTCCTTAAGCTGTACTTATGGGGGGTGTTAGTGTAATTAATTAATTATTACACTTGTATAAGTTTACTTAGGTAATATTTTAATTCCTAGGTTAATTATTGTCATCCTTATCTTGTTGCTCAATATAAGATTAGGGTTGTGCATGCTTTCTTTTATAAAGTTAATCATCTCATGTAATTATGAATTCTTGAATAATATTATTTGCACATCTTCATGCAAAGCTCTTGCTTTTTCTATTTTTCTATTTTGTGGAAGGTTTTTTTGGTTTGCATATCTGATCTTGGTTTCTAACATGTTTCAAAAAAAAAAATGTGTATATAAACTCAAATAGATAAAGTAGGTACTCAAATGTATTCATTGAACAAGGTCAATAAGGTTAAGAAAATAACACATCTTTGTTCACAATAGTAAAGCCTAAAAGGCTAAGAAAATAACACTTCTCTATTCACAATAAGAAATTTTATAAGTCTAAGAATATTTCCTATCTCTATTCATAGAAAATAGAGCCAAAAGGATTAATATAAAACTTATATGAAGAAAATAGATCTGATATGGATATGTTTATAACATAAATTTGTTCATAGTTTATGTCCAATGAGGATTGAATAGAAAAATTCATTGGTTTAAAGTTGAGTTGGCTTACACTATAAAATTATCTCTATTGAAAATAACTAATATGGATAAGAGTCTATCCTACTCGAAAACTAAAGCTAATCTCAAATTTTTAAACCTTAGTAAGTCTA
Organism: Sequoia sempervirens; assembly: GCA_007258455.2. NCBI lineage: Eukaryota > Viridiplantae > Streptophyta > Pinopsida > Cupressales > Cupressaceae > Sequoia > Sequoia sempervirens. The sequence goes on from VDFB02000002.1 coordinate 67,981,094, forward strand.
AGTTGATACTCAAGAAATATTAAAGGATCGAGCCAACGTTTAAACCATGTAGTTAGGCCTAAAAGATACACATTGTTTCAAAATACACTTAATCCAAGAAGCTACTACCCATACACAAAGATGAGAGGTTGATACTAATACAAACTAACCTCTTTTTTCATAGAGAAAACAATAACATAATTTATGTAAGAAATACCATAATATTTCTTACTTTTTGGGCTTGGGCCATGTAACTCTAGACTTCTAGGCTCTACCCATGTGACTCTCGGGGTGTGCCTTTCTACCACCCACCTTTTTTTATGAATATGTATTTCTATCTTTATATTTAATATATATATACCTATTCATAAAAAGAAAAAGAAAAAGAAACCCAAACCCTTATTTACATAGATGTCTAAAATATTGAGATTTAAAAACAATACCCATATATTAAAAAGATGCCAAAATAATTCAAATTTTGAGGTTATTGAGAAGAAATTACTGTAATTTACATTATAAAATCCATTGAAAAAACATAAGACCAACCAAAATAAACTCACTAGTGACTGGGTAGTCCTGAATCAGGACTCTATTGCAAACACTGCGTAGCAATCGTCTTGTTCACGGTTGAGTGACACACCTTGTAATTGTGTTTTGTAATACTATTATTCAACTGTGTAGTTTTAAGAGTCAAGTCATTATATTCATGAAACATGGGTCAATGAGTTTGATTCGTAACACTACAAAGTGGAATATTCATAACAATATCGCAATTTGACACGCTATGAAAAATACTTCCTACTTATCAATTTTTATTTTTATTTTTTAAAACTGTGTATTAGTAGGGCTATGAATTTTGTGGGATAGAGTCTAGAGGATAAAGTAGGCAGTACTAAAGTGAATGGGAAATAGAAAGCCATACATTTTCCCATAAGTCTATGGTTTGAAAAAAACCTCTAAAAGAGCAGTTCATTTTGTAATTAGCTCAAGCATCACTAGGAGAAGATAAAAAGCATGCACAACTGCCATACATAGTTGGTGTCAACACTTTGTTTTCTTGTTGTTATCACTGGGAGAAGATCATAAGCATGCAAAACTACCACCACTATCGTTGTACTGAAAGTGGACGTGGTAGTAGAAATTCCTCATCGTGGCCAACTAGTTGTGCTAATTTCACTCAACCTATTAACATTTCACCCAATTGCATAAAAATTCCACTTCAACGAGTGATTTTTGAATCTTCAACTGAAAATCTATGCTTTTAATCTTTTCTCGCTTCCCTTCTTTTCTCTAAATTTCTCTACATGCCCTTTTGGACTCATTACTCTCTCACAATGATTCATCTCCATATTTTGAGTCATCAAGAACCATTTCACCATCACCTCTATCTTTCTATTACTTGCTTCACTTCACATTAATTCCCAAGTCCATATGATGTGTACTTCACCCATTAATGAATGGGGATGTTGATGGCTTCATGCCATAAAATGTACTTAAGAATATATTCCATGCAGGATTGTACAATTGGACAGATGGAGTAAATATGGGCAGACGAAGTAAATGCAATATTGAATATTGTAGTGTGGGAAAGTATACTTTGTTTAAGTTGTATTTTTGAAACAACCATTGTGGTGTTGGTTTCAGAGTAGACTATTTACATGGCAGTTTCATAGCAGAACAAGGGTTTTGAAATTGTTGTTCTCCTCAATCTATAAGTCATTTTACATGGGTGTTTTGCATAGATGATTTATTTATTGTTTATGTTAAAATTGTTGTTCTCCACAATCCACAAGTCATTTTACATGGGTGTTGCAATGTGGGAAAGTAAAGTTTGAAATGTGCGAGAAAATATATTGATTAAGTTGCATTGTCAATAGAGCCATTGTGGTGTTGGTTTGATAGTAGACTATTCTAAAAATCATCTATTTCAGTTTCTTGGTTCATTTGAGAGGAGACTACGGTGTCATTTTACATGGATGTTTGGTGTTATGATTTTGTACACTTAAATCTTCTTTCTTTCATCAAAAAATATGGTTAGGGTTAGTAATTTTTTCTTCCCTCATTTATTGTTTGTTGTTATCCCTGTGCATCTTTGGCCTTTCTTTGGATATGCATATGTGTGATGATATCAATGCCTTGTTTTGCGATTTTGTTGAAAACCAAGCTAAAGTTGATTGATCAAATGGATTGATGATGATAACATTATTGAGGATGCACAACAATGCAAGGATTGGATTGATCAAGATTGATCAGGATTGATTATGATAAAATTATTGAGGATACACAACAATGCAAGGATAGTGTTAAGCAACACAAGGATTAGGATGGATATCCCAAGATGATGGATTGATTGGATTTTGATCGATCAGGATTGATGAAGCTTGATTTTGGAAAAAAGTTGTTCGAATGATTTGGTGTGATGTTTGAAGCACACATTAGATGTGGCTGATAGTGATTGTTTGGATTGATGTTAGATGAAAGATGAAGCCTGATAAGGAACATTATCTTGTCAAAATATGTCATGGGCTAGTGATTTGGATTTTTGGATTACAAAAGCTTGGCCAATTTGATTTCATATTTTCCAATGTTTGGATCACCACATAAGTTGGAGGATATAGATCAAGATTTATTCCCAAAGCAACATGTAAATATTTTCCCCCAGTGTCTAGTAATGTATGTAATGAAATGGATGGATGCTTGGATAGTTGTATGGATGGATGGATATGGCAAGAATGCAAAGGATGCCAAAGATTATCTTGCGATAAGATAAGGTGTTCATATAAAGAATGTTCATCTAGATAATGTTTCATGGCTCAGATAACGTTGGATAAGATAGGATCAGTTAAAACGGCCCATGTCAAGATGTTTACCATAAGCAAGTGTAAAGTGTGCCCCAAACTTTCATCAAAATCAAGATAAATTGGATAAGGGATGCAGATGGATGAAAATGGATTGGATAAATGGTTCATGGATGAATGGATTTATTATGGCTAAGATGGATGGAATGTTGGATTTATTATAGATGTGATGAGATGCTTTCATCTAAACTGGCGCACATAGATGCTAGATTCTACTCATGATGCCTATTTTCTAGTTTTTCATCATGGTACCTATCCTAAGCACCACCGTAGTGGTTTTCAGTAGAGGCCAATTTTTTCTCTTTACCTATCCTAAGGTGTTGCTAATGTAGATGCCCCTATCATAATTTTCCATCGATATCCTGCTTGAACAAGTTTCTTTGCTAAGATACGTGCACTTGAATGCAACTTTTGGGATTCTTTATCTGCTTTATTAATACCAGGGTTAACTATGTCTTTGTGCACACCTCCTGATAGAGTGCCTTCAAAATCCTTATGATGAAGGGTCATTTCCAATACATGGTCAATTTGAGAATTGGATATCACACATGGAGGCATGGATGGAGTGTGTTTAGGGATAGGAGATGGATTGGTTGACAGCTTGGAATCTTTGACTTTCCAAACTTGGGAACATGAGCAATGGTGGGTGGATACGAAAGTGTGTGTGGAATTAGGACCAACTGTTTGATATACTTTGTATGTCACTTGAAAAGCCTACTTTTTCTTTTGTGGACATCTTTGAAGGAATATCATCTATGTGTCCATCTGCATTAAGTATCTCATGGGTAGATGGAGTATGTACTATGTGGATATGATCATCATTTGTGACATCTTGTATAGATAGGAGACTGTCCATTAGATCATTGTAGTATCTTGGAGATACAAATTCTTGATCTTGATTAATTTCATAATTGCTTTTGACATGCTTTTGATCAAGTTCTTGATGCGGGTCAATTTCAAAGGATGGATTGCTTATAAGGGGTTCTTGGATGTCATCATTAGACATGGTAAGTGGTTGAATATCTTCAAGTGTCGATTTTAGGGTTCCTTCAGTATTTGTAACCATGAGGTCAAAGGGGGTAAAAATGTCTTGGAAAGGACCATTGCTAGACTTTGGTGAAAGATTTTGATCATTCTTTGGAATAAAATATTGAGATATGTCCTCTAAATGATAAGGAAATGTAGAGACATTTTCAATATGATCATTGGTCGATGGATCATGCATTATATCAACAGAATTAAATACTTCTAACACTCCTTGAAATATATCACTAAAAAGTGGCTCTTGATGTATGGTGAGTTGATCATTGGATGGGGTAGAAACATCTTCAATGTGCTCCTTAATTGAGAGATCTTGAACATTATTTTCAACAAGTGTGGCAAAGAGATTGTGAATGTCTTCAACCATAGGGTCAAGTGATGTTGACATTCCTTGAATTGGATCATTGTCGAGTATTGTTGGTGGATTTTGATCATGATTGAAAAGTGACTCTTGAACTATGTTGATTTGATCTTCGGACAAGATAGAAACATCTTCAATGTGCTCCTTGATTTGGTTTTTGTTCAAGCAGATTTGAGATGTATACTTGTGGTTTTTCAATGGGATCATGGACAAATTGATTTTGGACAATGTTTTGATTTGGGATGATGTTCAGATTTGGTATGATAGGTTGAAATTCAACCTTGTTTATGTTGGGAATCACATTGCCTTGTTTTAGGTAACTTTGATTTTGCATGTGTTACCTTGACTTGGATTAATACACAGAGTTTTTAACATCTTGTTTGGACTTTGAAAAAAATTGTGTGATTTGCAAACATATCTATCCCAAAGTTTACCAAGTTTGGATCCAAAATGTTCATGTTTCATAAAGTTGTACTTGGTATATTCACATTTGGCATGTTGGGATTTGATGGGATGACATTGTTCGTTTGAAGGATCATGCATTAATTGTGCAATTGATAGAATTGTAGGTTTGGACTTGGATTTAAATCTACCATCAGAAAAGGTGTTCCAAACTTCAATTTGGGCATACTCACATTTGTACTATTGATGTTTGTAGAAGGTAATGATCCCATGTATGGATTGTATAAGTGTGAGTTTTGATAATCAATCAACATTGTAAGGCTTTGAAAGTTCAATTTATTTGGATTACTCATGATGCATGGATCAAGTATATATTCCATGTTCTTCTTGTGTTTTGACCTTTTTTAGCTCTAAGGAATTTAGGACCAATGAGGAGATGAAGGATGAAAGGGGTGAATAATATGGATGTTTGGACATTTAGGGATTTTGGATCAATGCTAGACTTAGGGTTTGATTTTGATTGGTTTGATTTAGATATTGAACGTGTAAAACCTAAGATGCTAGATATTATCTTAAGATTAACTTGTTCAAAGGGGTGATCATTTAACTAGAGGTATGAGAAAGGATGCATTCCCATACTCCTAACTAAACAAGGTGATTTTGATTTTGATGATTTACCCAAGTCTACAATGATGTTTCCAAAGTTCTAAAGTTGTTTGGTGGGATGGGATGATAAATGTTTGGAATTTGGATGAAGTATTTTATTTGATCCTAAATGAACCTAGGAAGGACTTGTTTACGAGACCAAGATAGTGAAGAACATGCCTTTCTCTAAGAGTAATTCAAAATCAAAAGACTAATTTTTGCATGCAAACCATATGACCAAAATAGACCAAGCACACGTGTGGGGTCCAATTGATGCAATCTTTGCTTAATGGATTCTTTTTTATCACAAACACACTCTTGATTAGTTTTCAAATTGAATATCTATGTTTCAATTCCTTTTCATTGCACAAGGTCCATTATGTGAAAATCAAGGTTTCAAGAGCATAGTGTCGTATTTTTGACTTTGGAATGAACAAATCAAGATATAGGTCCTAGTGTTTAGAAGCCTTCTAGCTATAAGAACCCCTAGTGACAAGTAGTAACACGTGGACTTTTCAAAGGTATTTGTTCCTTACAAAGGGTTTGAAATTTTGATGATTCGTTGAATGTTGGTTTTGATGTTTTGGATCCAAGCATTGTGTTTTGACTCACAAGCAATATAACATCCTAGCTCAATGGGTATTTTTTTCTTGGTGGGCTTGCCTCATGCCCTTCGTAGTAGAAGAGATGATTTTACATGCAACCAAGGGAAAAAATATAAAGGTATGTCAAGAATGAAGTCTTAACCTCTATACTTTAACCAAGATCAGACATGGCAAGTAACTTCTTGGAATCTAAGTTCCAATGCACCACTTTGATAAACTCGTTGGATGGACTAGTTGGTTACTACAAACAAGGGTTTTAGTTCGAACTTTTCATTCGTGGAGATTGACCCATACGACGAGAGTCCCTTTTCAGATCCATCTCATTGGAGTCAACCGCGTGATACTAGCGTTTACTCTAGTACCCACATTTATATCCTAGTTGGAAAGACTCTCAAGTTCAGAGTGTTATTGGTTGAGTCATTCCCTTGGGTGAGTACTTTTTCCCCAAGGTAGGCCCTCTAAGATAGACAAAAGTGAGCAAACATATTCATAGTTTGATCAACCTTCATTTAGAAACAAAGGGAGAACACATGCAATAGGTTGACTCACACTCACAAAGTGCTTTGTTAAATTTTTAAACACAAAATGAAGTGTGGAGGTGTTTACTTTATCTCAACCTAAGATCACAAAAAAGGCCTTTTGATTCTCAAGATCACTATAAAGCGCGAGAGAAGTGCATATGTCCTTTACGATGATGTTAGTTTAACTAAGAAATCACAAAAACAAAGTTGCACTTGTTCATTTTAAGTCCACAAAGCAATGATTTTGATTCGTTTTAAAGCACCAAAATGAGATATGAGGGTTTCCTTGTTCAATTTGTTAAATTTGAAAACCAACTCTAGTAAGTTTGTGTCCTAAAGTTCATTTTAAGCCCTTTTGTTGCAAAAATTGAAATGTTCTTTTTAGAGCCCCAAAAAGATGTGAGTTGAAAAATAGAAAAATAAAACATAAGATGGAAGCCCTTTAAAGCATTTAAAAACTCTTAGTGGATTTGAAATTTGAAGATCAACCTTTCAACTCCAATCTTTTTTTTTCTTGGCTTGGTTCCAATGCTTGATTTTGATGTCAACCTTTACCTTTATGTAAACCTTCCCCTACAAACAATAAAATGTAGAATCTTAGAGATGAGATTATAACAAAGAAATTACCCATCATGTAAAATCTTGAAAAATAAGCAATGCTTATAGCTTAAAAATCAGATTTGGTGAACCCCCAAGAAACAGTATTTAAGGGACAAATGCAAGGCATTACAATGGAATTGTAAGATTACAATCCTTTATTCTCAAGATCTAATATTGTTTGCTTTATTGAAGCCTCACTTCATGATTCAAATCAATCAAATTATTCACCGAATGAACATTATGAATTGATAATTGTTGTTATTTCAATAGTCTAAGCACTTCAAAGGTATAATATAGACCATATATCGATGGTTGTTGTCTTTAATAAAGATCATTTAAAATAGAAATAAAAATTTGAAATAAATAATGCTCTTCCATATGTCAGTGATTTTTCTTGCAAGAGTTAATAATATAATGCTTTTTCATAAAGCAAAAAAAAAACACGAACCATTATTTATTTATGTATCATTTGATATTTAAATAGAAACAAAGACTCCACCAATGTGTGCAGTCTAAAGTTAATGAGAAGAATAAAAAGAATCTCTAGTAGGTGACTAATGAAAAGGGATTGCGTGAACAACAGTTTTGAAGGAGATTTAGCAAATCTGCAAACACTTGGATATCTAATAGCAACAATAATGCTTAAGTATAGTTTTCCATGAACATATGATCAACGCCCTTAACAAGGAGGCTGGTAATAAAATAGTGGAGTGTTATGCATCAAAAATTTCTATCACTCAGTGCAAATTTATGGGCTCTAATTAATGTGAGCCAATTCCCATATTCAACTGTACTCTAACCTGCCTTGATCCACATTCTCTAAACAATTCAAAGCCTATACTAGGTACGCTAGAAAAGCAACAATCACATGGCACCAATTGACATTGCTAGTGTAGGCATGAGTTGGTGAGTTGTGTGAATGGAAGTCTGCTTTAGCTGCTACCTCCCAAATTTAGCAGAAGTTTTGGTCTACTAGATTTAGCAGTTATTGTCCGAAATCTATTAGAGAAAAGAAATGTCATCCAGATACATGAAAATTTCTCCTTTAGCTACACATTCCATCGCATCCATCATGCATCTATCATGCATCCATCCTGCATCCACAAACCGTCAGCATACCACATATCATACTATGAAACACTGATCATTTCACATGCATTGCATTTGCATCATCATCATAATATAGATTTGTTAGTCTAAGCATCTACTTAGAACATCCATCACATAATCATAGCATATCACATCATCCATTTCATCCATATCATACATTACATCATTTTAAGTTGTTTAGGATAATATATATTGGTTATTCTAAGCATCTTAAAACCATCTCATTTGCATCATCATCATAACCATCCATTTTGAACCTCTTTATCACGAGATTGACCCTCAAACTGGGTCTTTTCACTCAATCTCTTGAGGGGGCAATGTACCAGTGTTCTTTTCGCTAGGGCATCCAAAAAAAATAGAATGTTTTTGAATTTTGATCACGGAAAGTTTATTCTTTGAACCAATGTAACAATTACATTTCTTCAAAGAGGGGAAAAATGTAGACATGTGAAATTGACATCACTCATACTTAAAGTCATATTCATCCATTCATCAAATAAATCAAGTTTATTTGATCAATCTCCTAAAGTCATCAATTTAAATTAAATAAATCAACTTTAATTAATTAATCCTAACATCACCCTCCTCGATTAAATAAATAAAACCTTTATTTGATTAAATCTAAAATCACCTTTCATCTCCACTTGATTTAATTTAAATCCAAATATTTAAGTCAAATGGGTCAAAAGAATCTAATCATCATCTAAGTTAATCTAATCATGATTAACCTAATCTAATCACCCATCACATCCTCTAGTTTTTCCCACTTGCACAAATAAATCAATTTATTGATTTATTAAATTCATCATTTTCTTTCAACATGGCATCTTTGAGGAATATTCTCCAAATTTGAATCTCCCCCCAAGTTGACATGTACATGCAACAAAGCATTTATGAGCTCTTACATGGCTCTTACATGTCTCTTGCAAAGGTCAAACTCAACATTTAACTCTCAAATTCAAATTTGAAATCTCCCCCTCTTTGGCACATTGACCAAAATGTGCTCATTCCTTAACCTATCACAAGTTGACAAGTGGCATCTTTTCATTGGTGGATATTTAGTCCCACATCCTCCATGTTTTGCATTCTTCTATCATTCTACTCTATAAATAGAGATTATCTCTATTGATTTACTCCTCCACATCTTGATCCACAATCCTCATGCAAAGTTAATCTCTTCAATTGAGAGCTAATTTTGTCAAATCCACGATCTCATGCACTAATACATCATTATCATTTGAATCCATATCATCTTCATAGCATTTTCATATGAGTTTTGTCTTTGAGCTTATCAAAAAGGGGTTGGGAAAGGGCTATTTTTCACATCAAAATAGCACCAATCCCCCCATAAGATCAAGTGCTTGCTTTGTTTTAGAATAGGAATAGTTTTTGATAAAAGGGGGATAAACGGGTTTTATAGGGACCTAAAACTGTGAAGTAGCATTACAAGAAAAGACCAAAACAGAGGTCTGAAAAATAAAAAGGCTGCTAGAAAGGTAAAAACCAGCATAAGTAGACAGCCGTAAAAAGCCACAAAAAAACCATAAAACGACCAACAAACAGACAAAGCTGGGCCCAGCCATAGCTAATTCATGGATTTTAGAAGCTCATCCGCAACCTCTTCCAGGTCCACCATGTCTTGAACCCCCTCCATAAAGATCTGAGTCATATTTGGGTGGTCAGGGCTTTTCTTTTCATGCTTGATCTAGTTCGTTTGGAGATCCCTACTTCCTAATCTTGGTCTTTCTCCTGATCAAGGTCGACAATCAGAGCTCTCTTCTGGGTTTTCTCTAGTCTTTCAGACATGGCTTTGATGACAACATAGTTATGTCTGGGAATTCTATAGTTTTGATCAGCTATTTTATTCATAGTTCCTTTAATTTTTTTAATATCATTTTCAACTGTGTTGTCCTTTTGTATATTATCCTTCACATTGGTACTCTTCTCCGCTTCGAGCTGAATTAGCCCTATGACTTTGGCTTCAATTTCCCCCAGCTTACTATGAAGAGACAGATTTTTAGTTTTTAGCTCACTTATTTCATTAAATAATCATTTGGTAGAATTCAACTGGTCCATAGAACAACTCTTGGCATTTCCAACGAAGTCAACAGGGGGATCACTTTCATAATTGACCCCAAAAATCACCGAATTCGCACCTCTAGGAGGGCTAAGGTTCTCTTGTTGAATATTCTTGGGGACGTGGGGGTCCTCAAGATTACCCTCGACTGCTTTAGTAGAAACAATAGGGGAATCATCAAGGTAGGAGACAAGCTTATTAACCGGAGAGCTAGAGCCCACCCCTTTGGCGTTGGGGTTAGTCTAGCCAGAGGCAGGAACAGAGCAGGCACTAGAAGGCTTGGGGGAATGGCCAGAGGCAGAAGAGGGGACAGAGGAGGTGAAGAGCTCTTGACACGACCTAGGGAAGCTTTAGTATCTGAAATGCTAGGCTTAGTATCATCTTCATCAAGCTCCAAAGGGGCTATAGGGTTTGGAAGGGCTGACATATTTTGAAAGTGCTCATAAATGAGCCTTAAAAGACCCGTGTGAAGAATCAGGTATCTTTTAGGGCTTCTACTATGATCAGAAAAGCTATTTCTCAAGGAATAGAGCAAGAAGAAGCGGATAGAGACATGCACCTTATGCCAGAAGTGATTGAGTAGCATGAAGTGGTATCCATAAACCCTAGTGAAGTGGCCATCGAGAGTGATGTACTCCATTATAACCCTTAGCACTTTTCTCCATAACGCTTTTATAGTGTCCGCTTCATAGTAACTATTCGTCATCTTGACAAGTTTTTGCTTCTTCGTCTCAAATTTAGGAATCTGAACTTTCCTTCCAAAGAGGAGAACCTCCCCATTATTCCAATTCTTCTCAAAGAAATATATAATCTCCTCCTTAGGGCCATGGAGTTTCTCAATGAACGAAAGTAAGCCACCCCTTCTTATTTTACTCCATGCTTTGGTGTTCTTGGTGTGTGACTCAAAGCTGGTATGTTCAACCCTCTTTCGTTCCCTGCCCATTCTTGAGATCTTAGCTTGAATACTATTGTAGATAAAAAACCTATTCCAAATAGTTCCTTTGCTTCGCAGGACCCATAGCATGCCAAAGTAAATAATTTATCTGCCGAATCTTATCAGCCCCATTAAATCTTCTAATTTTGTTATTCACATGTGACTCGTACCTTCCTCATTATTACAAGATGCCACCTCTTTTCCACTCACCACATCGAGCTCCAATAAAGCTTGAACATTGATGTGGAGGTCAATCTTTTTGTGCCACGTGAGGATTTTGTCACTCTTAACTCCCTCATTGGCAAAAAAATCCGCAACCGCGTTCACCTCATGGTAAGCATGAGTTATTTTTATTCTATCAAACTTACTAAGTAAAACCTTGGCATCTTCTATCCAATTTTTAATCGACCATGCAGGCTAGGACCTACCACAAAGGCTATCAATTATATTTCTTGAGTCACCTTGAAGCCATAGATTTTTGCATTTAATTCCCACAGCCAGGTTGATTATGTAATAAGCCCCCGCCGCTTCTGCCACATGATTGGTTTGGACCCCTAGAGGAATGGCAACAACTCCCATAAAGTTACCTACTGAATCCCTTAGGAACCCACCACACCCAACCTTCCCCAGGTTTCCTTTGGCCGCACCATCCAAGTTGGCTTTGGCCCAGCCGTCCATAGGAAAACTCCAGCAAACACCATCCCTGGATTTTTTGGTAGTATTAGGAGCATTGGAAATATCCCATTTAATTCTCCATTCCCTAGCAATCAGGCTATCAAATGGAGAACAAGCCATAGTCTCAACCTTGTCCTTCCTAAAGGGGATAATAGAAAAGTTATCTCTGATCATCCTAAGAATTCTCTCAAACACAATTTCCTCAAAAGACAGCTTATCCCTAAAGATCCGGTTGTTTCTCTCTTTCCAAATTCCCCAAGTCACATGGGGGAATGAGAAAGCCCATATTTTTTAATGAAGGGGTTGAAAGACTGTGCTTTCCATTGAACAAAAAAATCTTCAACCGATTCTAGGGGGACCCAAGAAAAATGCCAGCATTTCAAAAGCTTGTCCCAAACTAAGGAAGAGAAAGGAGAGTGGATAAATAGGTGGTTAACCGATTTAGCATTGCTTTTATAGAGGTAGCATCTATTGGGGAGCAGAACTCCTCTTTTGCTAAGATTATCCACAGTTAGAACTTTATTTTGTAGCAAAGACTGGAAAAAAATGTTAACCTGAGGTAAAAGATGCTTCGTCTAGGCTTGCAACCATAGAGGGGGATGGTTAAGAGCATGTGAGATCCGGGCAAAGGTAGAAGAGACAGAAAAGCACCTGGAAGGCTCATACTTCCAAATAAGACTATTCTCCTGATTTAAGAAAAGTCTAACAGCATTCAATGAGGAGTAAACAGAGACCAGCACAAGGTTTATCAAGGGAAGATTGATCCATTTACCATCCTGCCAATAGTCTTTGACAAAAATTCCAAAAGTATATTTGCAAAACTCAACCCATCTACTAAGATTCCCATCCTAAGATAGAGGTTCATTACGCAGCCAACAATCATCCCAAAATATAACCTGGTTACCATTACGAACCTGCCATTTCAATACCAGTTTCACCACCTTTATCCCATCAGTCATATAGTTCCAATGACTTGATCCTTTCGGGAGGTTGGTATTCTCAATAAGATCTTTGAGGGAGTTGTTATTTTGAAAGTACTTGCTTTTAATTATTTCACTCCATTCTCCAGAGAAAAAGAAAAGTCTCCATATCTGTTTAGCTAGGAGTGACTTGTTTAGCGATTTGATTTATCTTAGCCCAAGGCCTCCATCCTTTCTAGATATACAAACCAAATCCAATCCAACAAGAGGCATTCTTTTCCTTTCTTCAACTATAGACCAGAGGAATCTCTTTTGAATCTTCTCAATGGTTTCAGCATATTTGGATGGGATTTTAAAAAGGCTGAGAGCATAGATAAGGAGATTATGCAAAGAAGCTTTAAGAAGCTAGAGTTTTCTGGCTTGGCTTAAGTGAGGTCCCTTCTATCCAAAGAGTTTTTTCCAAAACCTATCAACTAGAGAGATCCAAAAAGTATCCGGGGGTTTTAAACAAAGAGGCAATCCCAGATAAGTAGCAGGAAGGGACTCTATCTTGCAACCAAGAATTTCAGCTATCTTTCTCTGTCTATGCAAAGGTGTGTTAAAGAAATACAGTGAGATTTTTTGCTTATTTATCACCTAACCAGAAGCTCTACCATAGGTATCCAAAAGTTTCTTCATCTCTTTGGCTTCCGAGACAGCAAACCTTCCCATTAGCAAAGTGTCATCCACGAACTATTGATGAAAGCATATCAAATTGTTTGATGACAGTTTGAGCCCCATAATAGATCTTTGAGTAACCAATTTACTCATGTTCCTGCCAAAATCCTCACCCATTATCATGAAGAGGATAGGAAAAATAGGATCTCCCTGTCTTAACCCTCTGGAACTACGAAAGAAGGTGGAAGGGGATCCATTAATAAGAACCGCCACAGAAGCAGAAGTGATGAGTTGTTCGATAAACTGCAAAACCCTTTCATTGAAACCAAAAGACTTTAAAATCTTAAACAGAAAGTTCCAGTCCACCCTATCATAAGCCTTCGATATGTCAAGCTTAAGAAGAAATCCTTCTGATTTAGAGACCGAGAGGGAGTGAACATTCTCATGAGTGTGGACAATAGAATCAAGAATTTGTCTTCTGGGTACAAAACCATTTTGTTGAGGAGCAATAATAGAGGGTAGAATAAGAAGCAACTTAGAGGTAAGCACCTTTGAAATAATTTTATAGAAGGAATTACAGAGGTTGATAGGTCTAAAGCCTTCAAAATCCTGCACTCTAGGTTTTTGGGGAATGAGAACTAAGAAAGTGGCATTTAACTACTTCAACAAATTTCTAGAGTGGAAGAACTCTTTCACCACCTTCTCAACATCCTCCCCAACAATGTCCCAGAACCACTAAAGGAAAATTAAAGGGAAGCCATCAGTGCCGGGCGCTTTGCTTCCTTCAAAAGAGAAGACAACTTTTTTAATTTCCTCACTGGTGGGTATATCTATCAACATTTCATTGTCTCTAGAGTTAACAATCCTGGGGATAGCCTCCAATAACTGATTTTGATCCTCCAAGTTAATATCCTCTTTCTCAGACAGGAGGTTCTTGAAGAAAAGGATAGCTTCTCTTCTAATATCCTCTTCCTCCTCATAAGTTCTACCATCAACCACAATCGCTGAAATTTTGTTAGCTGCCCTGTGTTTAGAAGTTGAAAGATGAAAGTATCTGGTGTTTTTGTCTCTAGCCTTTAGCCAGAGAGCTCTGGATCTTTGTCTCCAAAATTCCTCTTCTCTCTCAATTATCTCATAAAGTTTTGAGAGGATTTCGTTTTCCTTTTCCTTAGTTTCATTTGAGTAGCCTTCCTTCTGAATTTTGTTTTGGATTTCAGACAGCCTAAACTGAAGATCAGATTTGATTTGAAAGATATTGCCAAAAGACTTTTTTTTCCACTTTCTAAGATTCATTTTAACTTCTCTTAGTTTTTTGGCAATTCTAAATAAGACAGTAACCTTAATTTTAATATTCCACCATTTCCATATTTCCTCTCAGAGGAGAGGGTGGGAAAGCCACATCTTCTCAAAGCGAAAAGGAGTATTCCTCTTAATTTTTAAGGGGTCAGCCACAAAACTAATAGGAAAATGGTCAGATCCAATCCTAGGAAGGGTTTTCAAAGAGCAACAATAATTTAAGATCCAAATATCAGAAACAAGGGTTTTGTCAAGTCTCACCTGGATAAGATTAGATAGAACTCTTTGATTCGACCATGTATAAGAGCTCCCTTGCAAGTCCAGGTCGATCACGGCCTGATTGTTGATGAATTCCAAGAGATCTTCTTTGCTTTCTTCATTAATCTAAGAGCCACCAAACTTCTCACCCTAAAGGAGAGGAGAGTTAAAATCTCCCATGACAACCCAGGGGTCATTTTGAAAGATATTCCGGAAGGTAGCCAACTCTTTCCAAAAAGCCTTCCAAGATTTTTTACAGTTAGGAGCATACATATTAGACTAGATCCAGCTGAAGTTGTCCCTAATATGAGTAAATCTAGTGGCAACATGATTAGGATGAGAAAAAAGAGGATCACCTCTTATAACCTTACAATTCCAAAAAGTTACAATCCCACCAGAAGCACCATCAGAATCACTACCCTAAATGGAGCAATGCTGGAACAAAGAAATCTTTTCAACCTTTTCCCTTAACATTTTGGTTTCCTGAATGAGGAGAATATCAGGCTTTTGGTCTCGATCAAAATTGTGTAAAATATCCTACTTGTGGGCGTTATTTAGTCCCCTTATATTCCAAGACAATAACTTCATGGGAATTTAGGAGAGAGAAGGAGCTTTGGGATTGTTTTTTGGGAGCCATCCGCAATATCTTGAAAGCTATGGTGCTCTCTTATCAAATGTTTGGGTCTTCTTCCTTTGGCCACAGATATTGCCCCATAGTCCGCTTTTGCTCTCGATCTTGTTCAGATCCCACAGGGGGTGATTTTGATTTTGATTTTTGATGTTTTCTTCTTTTTTTTAGATAGCACCTCTTCTCTATCTATATCATCTTGACTATCTGATTCCTTGCTAGATTCCCATTCTTTTTCAGATAAAAAATTTATGTTCCCAGGGGAGGGTATCCATGAGACCATTCCCACAAGGTAGGGAGATACTTCTTTAAAGAAGGCTTGCCTGGCTAGGGTCTGAATAAGTGTCTTTGACAACATCAAAAGAAGCCAAATCTGAGCATGAATCAACACCTGGGTTATTTGTCCTAACCAGAGACACAATCAGGGGAATGCCTACCTCAAGAGAGAGACCCTGAGAAGGAATATCGTCTCGCCCTAGCGTCACAGGGTCCCGAAAGATGGGGCTCAACTTTGAGTTAATAAAATCATCTAGCTTGCTAGGGGCTACTTTCCCAACTTCCCATTCCACACTTTCATCTTTGTCCTGAGAATCAGAGGTAAAATTCGGAACCAAAACTTGGGGGGTCTGGATGGGAGAGCCTTCATTTCCAACTTCATCAGAGATATTGTTTTTAGAAAAATCTGCGTTGCTAAGATCCAAGTTCCCAGCATTGCAAACCATTCCTTCTCCTTTATCCTGAGAACCAGACTTAATCTTGGGAACAAGAGCATGGGGGACCTGGAAGGTGGAGCTTTCATTTCTAGCATCACCTGAGAGGTTATCATGGGTTTTAGCACCCTTTCCCACTAGCTCAGTAACAAATTTTTTCTCCTGCTTCTTTTTCCAAACCACTTTTGAGGCCCTTTTAGGGTTTTCCATTTCTTTTACTACCTTAAGGGGGCAATGCTTTGCCTAGTGGCCATATTTTATACAGTTGAAGCAGGCAAAAGGGATGGTCTCAAACTCAATAGCCTGTGACCAAGAACCAAGTTTTGAGTGGATCTCCACAGAGGAGGGAAGATCCGCTTCGTGAGAAACACCCACACATATTCTAGCAAACACAGTCTCCTTCTTGCTGCTGTCATAGGGTCAATCGATAAAATCTCCCCAAAGGAGCTAGCAATCCCTCTGAAAACATCCTCGTTCCAATATTCCAGAGGAAGACCATGAAGCCTAACCCATACCGGAGCATTCTCAAATATGGAGTCTGTTAGATCTAAGTTTGAAGTCCATTTTTTAAGTGCGAGAGTTGATTTCCTAATAACCCATGGTCCTCTGCACCTAACAGCCTTAATGTCTTCTCTGTTCGAGAACTCAAAAGCAAAAAACCTTTTGGGAGAGCCACAATAGAGACACTACCATTTTTTCTCCATTTTTTTTATGAAATCCCTAACAATCTCAATATTTGGCCTTTGGCCTATGAATTTGCCAACTAGGGAATTTTCCATTATAGCAATATTATGATCAATGATCTCGTCTAGAATAGAGATTGCAAATTTTCCAACTGTAGGGCTAGATATATTGCGCACAGGGGGAAAAAAAGACTTACCATTAGGTTTAACCCCAAATAGTGAGGCCCACTTCTTTCGATGCTCGTCATTCGTGTCACCAGACCCCACTTCACCTTTAAGGTTATCTTTAGGGTAGTCGCCGACAAGATTAACAAGGGGAGGAACCCGAATATTCTTCCCCCATGGGTCATCTGCATGCTTTTTTGGGGAATCCTCCTGTTCTGGTTCCTCTGCGCTTTTCTTCTTACTCGAGGCAGGCTCGTGACCCACCTGGGCCTTCGTAGATCCATCCCCATCACCCTGCTCAGTACCAGAAGATTCAAAACACCCATTTTCCCGCCTAGCACTCCACTCTCATTCACACTCCATTATTTATATTTTCTCATTTATTTCATCTTCTTCCTTGTTCTTTAACAAAGCAAATAAATTTTATGGGGGATTCTTATTCTAACATTGCATTTTTTTCCTAACAATGTGATTTGTTTGCCTTGCACCATGCAAGTTGGAATCGGGGTCCACATTATGGCCTAACAATGTGATTTGTTTTCTTTGCACCATGCAAAATGGAATCGGGGTCCATATATTCCCCCCTTCTATTGCCATATGTGAGCACCACAAATCTGTAAACCGTTTAAACTTCATCACACATTAGCATAATGTTAGTCTAAAATCAGCAAATAAAGTAGTGTTCCTATGAAATACACAATCATATTAAAATATGCACATAAGATGAAAAGATTTAAAATAACTAAATAAAACATATGAAAACATGATCAAACTTTATCTCATAGTGTATTGGTGCTTCTATGGAAAGAAGCCCTTTCCCAATCCTTTGCTAAGATCCATGATATTGATGATATGAAATGCTATGAAGATATGATATAAAATTCTATGAAGATATTATATGGATTCAAATGACAATGATATGGAAAAAGATCTAAAGATTGTGGAGGATTGATACAATAGAGAATCTCTCTATTTATAGCCAAAAAGGATAGAAGAATGCCAAATATGGAGGATGTGCGACTCAAGATCCATCATTGTAATAGGTTGAGGAATGAGCACATTTTGGTCAATGTGCCAAAGAGGGGGAGATTTCAAATCTGAATTTGAGAGTTAAATGTTGAGTTTGACCTTTGCAAGAGACATGTAAGAGCCATGTAAGAGCTCATAAATGCTTTGTTGGATGTAAATGTCAACTTGTGGGGAGATTCAAATTTGGAGAATATTCCTCAAAGATGCCACGTTGAAAGAAAATGATGAATTTAATAAATCAATAAATTGATTTATTTGTGCAAGTGGGAAAAGCTAGAGGATGTGATGGGTGATTAGATTAGGTTAATCAGGATTAGATTAACTTAGATGATGATTAGATGCTTTTGACCCATTTGACTTAAATATTTGGATTTAAATTAAATCAAGGGGAGATGAAAGGTCATTTTAGATTTATGTAAATAAAGGTTTGATTTATTTAATCAAGGAGGGTGATGTTAGGATCAAATTAAATAAAGTAGATTTATTTAATTTAAATTGATGACTTTAGGAGATTGATCAAATAAAATTGATTTATTTGATGAATCGATGAATATGACTTAAATTAAGTATGAGTTCAATGTCAATTTCATGTGTCTATACTTTGGAATAAAGGAGATAAGTTACCCCCATTGTTATTAGTGAGCTCTCTAAAATCCCAGCTGAGGGTCAGCTAGTGAAAAAAGGACATGTGGGCTTTGAAGAATTGGTAGCTAAATTCCATGAGGAACTAGAAAGGAAACTAGAAATCCAGTGGCATAAAGGAATTCAAAAGGGAATTGCTTGTAGTAGTTTGCATGAGCTGTGGAAATCGACAGTGACCTAGTTAATGAAAATTTTCACCTGTGAAGGCCAGTATGGCACAATTCTTGGGCCAAGAATGTGGATGCTTACACACTTAAGGTATGGAAATGCATCACCTTTTACAAGAATCAATCTTCTCTCCCTTTTATTTACACAAATCTCCTCTATGGTTAGCTAGGGTAAAGTCTAGAGGAATTCCTTCCATAAGATACCATAGCCTAATTCATTTGATAATCAAAAATCATTTTATGGAGTTCAGGAAGGATAGTTGGTTGGAATTTTTATCAACCCCCACTGCCAAAATTGGAAAGAAATCTAAAAAGGGGCCCACTGTGAAAAAGTTAAAAATTGAGAAAGGGGAATCTTTGGAAAAAGTACAAAATAGGGAAAAAGAAAGATAGAGGAATTTCAAAGAGAAACCTAAAGTATTGGTAAAAGGAATAGGCATGTGTCACCAAAGGAAAGCCCTGATATTGTTGATGTGGACACCAATGTTCCAACATCCCTTGAAAAACCATTTGAAACCCTCGCTACCACTCATGACCAAGAGCCTGTCTGTTCTCTTGAATAGCCCAAAAACCCTCCTGAATCCCTAATTTCATCTCCACAAGAATCCCTTGCTCGAGTGTCTCATGTGTCTCCATCTAAATAAGAGTCCCTTGATATACCAGAAGGAGAGAACCCTATTAGAGGGTCTGATGAATCTTCTTCACCTCCTATTCTAGTGTTTAAAAGAAGAAAAGGAAAGGACCCAATCACTAAAAAATAGAAATCTCCTCAAATGAAATAGGAAGGGGAGATGGAAGAAGAAGAAGAAGAGAAGGAGGAACTAGCCAAGGCTATGGTAGTTTCTAGAATACAGATAGAGGTGGATGAGGAAAGGAAAAGAATGTAGTTTCTAGAGGAAAAGTTAAGAATTTAAAGGAAGAATAACTACAAAAATAATTTTCCAAAGCTAAAAAATTAGAGGAGATAATAGAAAAAGAAAATTCTTTGAAAACACAATTGAGTCAAATAGAGGAGGCCTTACAGTAGGCTTGTATACATGCATTGGCTTAAATAGAAGAAACAACAAGGCTTGGTGCTATAGAAATAGAGAGATTAAAAGTTGAGTTGCAACAAAAAGAAGAGGATTTAAAACAACAATCTAATAGATTGCATGATCTTGAGGCTTCTACTTCATCAACTCCAAGAAGATACCTCTCCTTTCAACATTCAAGTTTAAGCATGAAAATGACCAATTGAAGATCCAAAATCAACAGCTGGAAAAAGAGAGAGATGAAGTGAATGATAGATTGCAAAAAATAGTTGAGCTCTCCTCTATTATGTTATCAATGTGGAAATCTTCCAAATTTTATACATTATTCTTGAGGGAAAGGTTTCTACAATGGAAAATTAATCAATTGGTTTTGAAAAGGAAGACTGTAAATTATGAGGATGACTGAGAAGTTTTGGAGGATTTCTACAACCATCATATAGTCCAAAACCAGATGTGCAAATAATTTTAGCATGGTTTCATTCTCGGTAATTTCCCACAGTCTTTCCCAAATATTTATGTTGGTGAGTTGCAAATAAGGTCCTTTGTCTCTTTGTTACAAAATCAAGTTAAGTGGGATAATAGAATGGATCAGTATAAAGAGGCACAGTTGAGATTGGGCATTCTAATGAGGAATGAAAGGCCTTGGTCCAAGGCCTTCAAAGCTGCATTTATCTACTTTAAACAGGGAGATAATGTGAAACCTATTTATAGAATAAATTTTAATGAAAGCACTAGATTTTTTACAAGTGTCCAAGAACACCTTCCACACATAGCCTTAACTGCAGTCAGGGAAAGATTCAACAACATTCCATCACCACTTGGAAGGAGAGAACCAATCTCCCCAAGTAATATCACTTGGGGTCTCACGAGACTAGGATCTTTGATACAAGTTATCGAGGAGAAAAATACAAATTGGATAGGAATGAGGTTCAAACCTCCATTACTCATAGCACCTGCACCTGCATTAAATTTTCCACCACAATTTGCTAGAGAAAGTCTAAGAGATTGGTTAAGGACAATTAAAGAACAAAATGGATATGCTCAACAAAGGACATTCATACAGTATATGGCTTATATTGGTGATCTTGTTACTTGGCTTGAAGGTAGAAACTGGGATTTACCAAATCCTCAACTATGAGGAAATAGTTGACAACATGATGGGGAGAAATGATGAGTGAAAGAAGGGACATTCTAATTATTCCCTTTTATGTTTTAAAAGAATTTATTATATGATAATTAACTATGTGGTGGTAGAATTTATGCTTAAATATTTGATTAATGACACATTACATTTAACTAATTATAGTAGATATGAGAAATGGTATTTTGTAGTAAATGTCTTACTTTTGAATGATTATTGATGATGATTAATGCAAGTTGAAGATCTTTTGATGTCTTAAATACATCCTATCCTTGAGTATTCTGTTCAGTTGATTGAAGTGTCATTATTATGAGGTGGACATGTTAAACTTCTTATTTAACAACTTTGAAATCTGTCTTGCCCCTGAATTGCTCCAGCTAGCTCCTAATGAATGTTTCCAAATTGACTTCTTAAGTCAGTCTGAGAACTTTCTATTCAGTTACTTTCACTTGGTGGATTTCTTTATGACACTTTTAGTTCTATTCTAGTTTTGTTGGAACCATTCACGTCTTGGTAGGATGCACCAAATTTTGTATTGAAATAAGTGGATATTCCTATATATATCCACCCTTGTATTAGTTTAGGAGTTTGTTAACATTTTTCCTTTAGCATTGTAATTTGGAATTATGTACACTTTTGTACCACTCACCTGTTTAGGCCAATTGGAATGAAAACAAGGAGTTAATCTGAATCTTGGTGTTTAAAGTCCCACTAGATGAAGAGTAGGGTCCACTCAATCAAAGGAGGTGACTTGTGGTATTTTCGTTGATTCAATTGATTTCTGCATTTATTCATCTCAGTTGGAAAATAGGAAATTAGATTTTTGATTAATTATTGTTAGTAACTATGAATGCCCATATTCTTAGATTAATTTCATGGAATCCTTAGAGTAATTCATTATGCTTTACTATAGAGTTATATTTACTCAGTTACTGTAGGTTTAATTGTTGTTCATAGATTAGATTCAATGGTTATTATAAATCACATACCATAATGGAGAAGACTGTAATGACTTACAGAAGAATGAAACTAAAGCTCATTTGGTATGTTTTCATAGAAGTTAGTGTTAATGCTTAGTTAAAAATTTAATTTTCTTAGCATAAATACTTCCATGGATCCATTACAAATAAGTCAAGTGAAGTTTGAACAAAGTTATTAGAGTTTGGATAATCGTTAGTTAAGAGATAGATTAGAATTTTTAGAATTACTTAGAAACCTGTTGTTATGATCCTTTACTGAGAGCTCCTGATAGCTCTTGATAGCATGAAGCTAAACTGCAACCTAAAAGTCACTGCTTATAGTGCAAAACACCCCCAAAAGTCTGTGACAACCATCCTTATCGCATACAACTCTAAGACACACTTGGTTCAATAAATTGATAAATTAAATGATGCAAGTTGTGACATCAATGACCTTGCCCATCACTAGTACTGCTTTGATTAGAAATACTAATTTCCTTCTAGAAAGAAATAATGATTTCCTTATGTTTAAAGTTATTAAATTACAAAGACAAGCTCAAAATAGAGTTTCATCAAAAAATATTGTGGCACCTCATTGTTATTGCATGGAGGATTGTCAAAAACCATCCATCACCTCTTCCAAAAATTATTCCTTATCCCTTGGTGGTTGCACCAATGGATAGGGAACCTCTTGCTTGAAGGGTGTAAAGGTTGATTAGTTCTAGGCTTTGTGAATAGGAAACAAAAGTCAAAATTTGTAATTTTTCTTCTTTCACTTTTTTCTAGGATAGTTTATCTACATAATATTCTTTGTACTCCTGTCTCTTCTCTTCCCAACCACTTAATTGCTTACTAATTGAATATACATGTGTTAACATATATTCAAGTGTGCAAGTATGGTTCTTTGTGAGGTTAAACTTGTAGGATCTTTCAACCTCACAATTAACTCCTTAATTATTTTGTTGTTATTTTCAATTTCTCGCATTAAATTTTATTGAGTTCTAGTGGCATGTTGAGGAATTGTTGGAGGTGTTTGTTGGGGTTGTTGTTTAGTAGGTATTTGGGCATAAGGTGAAGGAGGATTTTGAGGAGGAGGTGGATTATCAACTCTTGAAAATTAAAGAAATTAACATAAAAAACATATTAAATCTACTTATTAATAACAAATTCACAAAAAAAACTTACTCCTTTGAGCTCCCTATTAACGTGGTGGCATTCTAGCAAAGAGTCAGTGAAGAAACCATGAAATTTGAGCTCTCAATAACATAAGCACACTTGGGAAGGGTTTTCCCCTGCCACAGGTGGATGAAATAGCACAATCATAGATGAAATGAGCTTTTTTTCTTTTAACATGACATAACATGCTCATGTTATGGCTTTTTACTTTTTGAAAGATGGGTGGCCACTTTTTGGCTCCCCATCTTTCTACACCTGCCCAGGCATGTTGGTGTCTCAGACGAACAAAGAAAAAAATTTATAGAATGAAAATCATAGGGTGTGCTAACGACTCGAGAGCCTCAATATGACAATTTGATAGTTCAAAAAATACATGAAATAAATTGAAACAATAAGAAGAATAATTTAACTTTGAAAGATAAACTATCTAATAACAAAATGATAAGAGAAAGGAAGTGTTGTGCTCTTAGCACACATGCCCCGTTCGGAACGGGAACCCTCTTTTCTTTTGCCTTGTCGGGTCTTTCGGGGCTGCCTTGTTTTGCGTGCCCCTCTTTTTTGATGTTCTGCATGGTTAATGTTGCTCCAAGGTTTCATCACAAATCGATCATGCCTCTGCTTTTTGTCTTTTACTGCCCTTCGGGGCCTCACGGGTTCCCTCTAGCATTTTGGGCTCTGGGGCGGCCCTAGGCCCCTCCGAGCCTGGGCCTGTAGGGTTCCCTTATTGGGCTTCCCCTTTGCGTTTGCCGCCCTTTGCGGCATTCCCCGGGCATCTTTTCGCCCCTCGGGGCCCACCCTGCCGTCTTCCATTTAAACTTCGTCAGAGATTTCCCGGGTGGCACCTGCCCCTTCGGGCCCCGGGCCTCGGAAGTCTGACCCCGAACTTCCATCCCGGGCTCGCCGTCTATGACAGCGAACCTCCAGTGGTCGCCCGCCCCTCGGGCCCCGAGCTGCTCGCTGCCACTGTCACCCAAGAAACATGAAGAAAACCTTCGGTGACAAACTCCTTCCAGCTTCCTGCCCTCCGGGCCCCGGGCCAATCTTCTCCACCACCGTTGCCTGATTAGCACAAAAATCTTACGGTGGCCGTCATCTCCCGTCTTTCCAACCATCGGGTCCCGGAGTCTCTGCCACTGTCGCCGACTCAATTCAAATTCACCAACTTTTTGGCATGGTCGTACCTACAATTAATGCGCATATTAATGGCGGTTGGGGTATATAATGCCCAACTCACCAGTCATTTTCACAATTTGAATTCTAGCAAAATTGCAAAGCGAAGCAGCAGGAGCCCAACGCCTTCATTTGCGTCACGATCATCTGTGTCCGCATCACTCCGTCGATTCCCGGTGGATTCCGCACCTCACCACTTAGCGAATTCGAGGTAGCCCATCCCCATTTGCCCTCCCGTGTTTTTTTGTCATTTTGGGGAATTTAAATAAATTAAATAACTGGTTAAAATGAATCAAATAGAAGAACACTCAATTGCACCCCTAACCCATGTGTTAAAAAAATGACAAATTTGATGGGTTTACCCTCCCCGCCGATTTGGAGCTTGCCCATTGCGCGACCATTCCTCGCGCAGGGCGACCGGCCCCCTCGGGCCCTGTCCCCCCTTTTGCTGTCCCATTTCAAAGTGTGGTTGCATGCCGGCGACGGTCCTCCTAGCCAGGTCTAGGTCGTCGGACTTCTGTCCCCGGAATGCCAGTTGCATTTCGCTGCAGCAAACTGCCCAAGCCACCCTACCTTACGACGATTGGACCCCGATCTCAGCTCCGCCGTGAAAATTGAAACCAGTCAGTCCTTGATTTGTGTGCTTGGGCCCCAAACATCGGGGTTCCATGGCCATTTTTTCGCCGTTGAGCCAGGCGGGGCCTTCTCGGTGAGGTCCCATATGCCACCTGCTTCCCAGGCCTCGGCCTTGTCATCGCAGTGGGCTCGTTCTCCCAATCCGGCAGCCTTTGTCTCCTCATGTCCCAGCTCCTGGACTTCTGTCCGCAGAAGTCCACTGGCCTCCTGCCGTCAGGATTCTCTCCCCTCGTCCGCCCAGTATCCAGATCCTGGGCTTCCCTTGGCCATCTAAATATTGCCAAACTCTACCCTGCCCTGGGACTCTCCGGGCCCGACCGTCCGGAGGTCCTTTACCGGAACTCCGTGACGGTTCCATCATCCTCGACGGCGGACCCCTGTCAGCTTCTCACCTTCCGAGTCCCATGACGTTCTTCGCTGCCGCCATAACAATCAACGTGAAACCCTGCGGCGGCCGTCACCTCGCATTGCCCTGGCCGCTGGGCCCCGACATTACCTTCGCCGCCGCCAAACCTAAATGATAAGTGCACCCCATCCGTCCTTCAGTTCCCCAGGCCCCAGCCCTCGGACTTCCTCCACTGGACTTCCTTGGCCGGATTTCCGCCTGCTGTCCACCATTGCCAATGGCTACCCCTTAACTGCTTTCCCACTTGGGACCTCCGATGTGCCTTAGACCAACCCAAATAAGCTTAAAGCCAGAATTTGACTTCGACCCATGTCCTAAAATTTACTTTTCTCGATCATGAGCCTCTCAGAACATTGAAATTTGGCCAAGGAGGGTCTCTGGGAACTTTCAGTCGCATTCTCCCTTCTAGACAGCATTCCTGCTAGGGAAGTCTGGCCCTCCGGGCCCGGATTGTCCAAACGCCCTGAAACGAAGATCGATGCCATCGAAGGATAAAATTTATGATATATTTGAATGATTATTTAGATGATATGCTCAAAATATGGACTAACATAAACACTTTTGATGTTTTATTATGCTAACTTTACCCTTGCTTGCAGAATATATGGAATCGGCTGCAGGAACTTCATGGGCTTCCACCGAAAAGGATAAGGGCAAGAAATCCAGAAGGGCTACTTGGGGAAAAGAAGATAAAGATCAGATGAAGTTTCAGTTTCAGGGTGAGCCGCTCCAGTCAAAGGTCTCAACGGACTAGAAGGAGATCTCGGATACCAACATCGGCTAAGTGGACATAGATGAGTTCACTCAGAGGGTCAAGGTCAACCCTACAATGAAGAACGCCAGACTAATAAGGTAGAGTGGAATCACCAAGGCTGTTGGTTTTCCTCCCTCCCTCATAGCACCCAAACTAGTGATGGCTTGCCAAGAGGCCTACCAAACAAACACCAGAACAATCATGGATAAGGAGGGGAACATCCTTGCTGACATGTCGCCAAAAGGAATTACCAAAACATTCCACATTCCCACGTTCCCACATATGGAGGTCCCCACTTTGGAATAGTGCTAGGCAGCGTGGGATGCCAATCCATTAGGGTGCAAGAAATCAATCAACCTTTACTGGCTTAAGGAGAAATGGGGCAGCGCTACGAAGGTCCCCCAGGAACTCTTCCGAAGCGACTTCCACGAAGACTATCTTGACCTGGTGACCATGTTAAGTAGGGTCATGGGCCTCCCAGCGGCCACCTATTTCCAGGAATGGATGGCCTATTACATTGAGCAGATCCTGCGAGGGAATGAGGACGTGAACACTAAGACTTTGTTCGACTGGGGAGGCATCATTAGCAACTGCTTCCATGAGCAGTTTGTCAATGTCAAAAAGAGCTCCAAGTTTTACATGACCTCTTACCTGGTATACTCCCTAGCTGGTCAAAGACAATACAGCGGACTATTTGTGGCACCGGATCAGGGACACAGGTGAGGGCTCAAGCCATTTGACAAGTACCCTCAACTCCAATACCGCAACTTCAAGAAGGAGTACTGCCAGGTCAATGACGCCTTTCCTGGTCACATCATCAGATTGGTCACCGGAGACTTCGAAAGGAGGGTTTCCCACAGCGCCAGGGCACTCCTAAAGGAGTATGCCTTCCTATTTATCTAGTTCCCCAAGTTCACCTACATCCATGCCCAAGGATTCACGGAATGGCCAAACAGATTGCCACAGTATCCAAATGATAGGATCATTCTCTTGGAGCTTTCTCGGTAGCTCCAACACATCCAGACAGTCTTCGGCAACAAGCATGTAGCAGGGATCCCCTATCCCATGACCCTCAGCCAGGGCCTGTACCGACTACAGACTTCTCAATGTGCCAGCAATTCTGAGAAGGAACTCAAGGAAGACAATTTTGAATGGTACATAGCTCACCCGTGGATGGACCCACATGGCCATGTCAGAAAGGCACTAGGGCCAACATACGCCCACTAGTACCATATTGAAGATTTCTGGGCGCACTGCCAGGACAACAAGGAGGTCCGCATGAGGCACTACATGCGCATGACCGTACAGTTCCTAAGAAGAGTGCAACTGTTCCAAGTGCCGGACTAGCTCGAGGAGGATGAGTCCACGATAATGCACCTGAGGTACCCTGCGGTTGCCAACCTGCCTATACCATCAATAGACTGGGATGAGCAAGAGGTCGATGACCTAGACACCATCACCCAGCTGATCATAACTCACACCAAGGGGTGGGTCAATGGACAGGTGGTGCAATTGAAGCAACAGGGAGTAGTCCTAATATATGAGGCACTCAAGAGTGAGCCAAGCGTCACGAAGGACGTTGCTGCCACTACATCAGCTGGTGAGACTTCCAAGTCTCCCCTCGTCACTAGGTCTCAAAAGAGAAAAGAAACAGAGACCGCACAATCTGCGGACCCCAAGGAGCAAGCGAAGAAAGACATGGGATGCTCATCTTCCAAGAGGCTCAAGCAGACAGTTACTACAATAGAAGTGCAGCCTCCCTTGCTCCTCCCTCCCCCGACTAGTGCGCCGCTCGCCTCTCAGGCCGCAATCGCCTCATCTCCACAGGCGGTGGACATTTCTGTCCACCTTGCCTCTTTGCCCCCGGCTGTGTCAATAATTAATGTCAACTCCTCTTCTGGCATGACCACCTCCCCTTCCTCTTCTGCTGCCATGTCACCCATTACCTCCCTACCTCTAGCAACAATAGCATCGCTTATTCCTTTTTCCACTATACTTGAGGCTATTACATGGCACCTGTAGAGTCTTCCCCCTGAGCTCTCGTAGATCCTAATAGACCCCGCTCTCTAAGCAGCCCTCGCCCAAGCCCTCACAACAACTCAGCCTTCACAACCGCCAACAGGGCTGCCTGCCATGGAAGCCACGATGCAGATTTCAAAGGAGTTGGAGGAGCTGGAACAGGAGGCTTCGAAGCCTATTGAGGAAGAGGCCGATGAATATCATGAGCACGCCGAGTATGAGCATTGAACCATTGACAAGGTGGCCTATGAGGAGGAAGAGATAGACTCTTTCGAGAGTTGAGATGAAGGGGATGGCTTGGGTGCCAAGGAGATCATCCAAGCATTCGATGAAGACATTGAGGAGGAGTCAGCTCAGTAGCCAAAAGATGTTGGGGAGGAGGCAAAAAAGTCACCACAAGAAGAAGAGGGATAGCTGCCAGAGGAACTGCCATGAAAGGATTCATCTATAGCTGAGACCCATGTTGTGAAGAGCCCCAAGGCTAGGGCTGCTAAAGAGAAGAAAGAAGAGGAGGCAGCAAAAGAAGAAGATCCCACCCGGATATTGTCCACCAAGATACTCGTCAAGCACCTCGTATTCATTCAAGACTCCGACGAAGAGGAGGAAGCTGCCAAAGAGAGGGAAGAGCCCCAAAAGGAAAAGGAGGCAAAGGTCTTACCCCTAACTAAAAGGGGTGAGGGCAGCCATGAGGCACCCAAGGATAAATCTGCCATGCCCGACTGGCTGGAGAAATAGGTTGAAAAGACTACTCTTGTGCTAAAGGACCCAAGGGCGAGATTGGAAGCCATCTTGGCTCGATCCCTGACCACAACAAAGAAGGAGAAGAAGCCTAAGGTCCGTTCCAAGATAACGATGGACGCTTCTAGCTCCCGAGCAGTACAAGTTGCCATGCCTATAGTTGGCCAGGGGGCGTTAGCTACAATATCTCCACCATTGACCTGGGGACAACAACTAGGGAACAAAAAGTTGAACATCTGGAAGAGTTGGTGGCCACAGTGGTGCACCTCATCAAGCAGGACAAGGTCACCAAAGACGAACTCAAAGCGTAGGTTGCTGCCCTAACTGATTACATCCAGCAATGGTCCTCAGTGGATGACCTGCCCACCACCTCCATAGCAGCACCACAGTTGCTCTCCAAGGAACAAATTGACAAGATGGAGAGGAGGAAGAACTTAGAGAAAACAACTGAGGATTAGTTCCGACAGGTCACATACGTCAGAAACATGGGAATCAGTAGGGCTGTGTGGATGGCCAACAAGTTCTTGGATTTGATCCAATCCCGTGAAAGCACAAGGAGGCTCTGCACCAATTTCCCTGCAACATACAACTCCACCTTCCTAAGAATTGAAGCCATCCTTCAGATGCCTGAGGACACATGGGAAGAGAAGCTAGAACTGAAGAAAGAAGATCATTGGCTGGTGGATGTGTGGCGCAGAGACCTCGATAACCGGAAGGAGAGGTTGGAGCAGATTTTGAGCAGGGTGGATTCGGATATTGAATGGATCAAAGAAATCCGAGCGGAATGCGCCGAGTACCTTAAGCTAATGACGGGCTATGATATGCCCATGGTACAAATGGATGCCAAAAAGATCAAGCCATACTTTGAGGAAAAGATGAAGGACGGGACAGCCGAAGAAATCACAACAGAATTCTTGAGTTTTGCTGCCCATGCCTTCGATCGATCAGAGCTTTTTAAAGACCAAGGCTCGAAGTATGACGAGGATCAGAAGTAGCTAGAAGAGAACGCTAAAGAATGGAGCTATCAGGCATTAAGATGCGAGATCCTCGAGATCGACAAGCTCCAAGCAGCCATCCTCAAGTATATAGAGCATGCAGCTTCTGAGGAGCAAGAGGACAACCCAGCGAAAGAAGAAGACCTCCCTAAAGAGTAGCTACAACCAAGAAGACAACAATTAGCTACAAGACGAAAGAGCAATAGTGCCATCCACTAGATGATGAAATAGGGAAGGGACAAAAAATGTTTTTAAATTGTAAATCTATTTGGGGGTAGGTGAAACCCTATTTTGTAATAAATCTTGGCCACACAATTGTAATGAATCTTGGCCATTCATTTAACTTTTGAAAAACTATAAATAGAGCACTCCCCTCATTTGCAAAAGTGAGAGTTGAGTTGTTGTAAAGGCATGCTACAGAAATTTATAAGAAATATCATTGACTTGGTGTATTTCCTTGATTTCTCTCATGTCATTTGATTCATTTCTCCAATTTCACATGTTTAGCTTAGATCTTATTGCTGTTTAGTTAGCTGTTTGCCTTATTTAGTTAAATCTTAGGAATGTTGTTAGGTGATTGTGAAAATTCCTGCTTTGTTGATGATCCCTTAGTCCATATTTTTTGTTGTTTGCTGAAGGTAGATAGCTATGCAAAGTTAGCCTGGACTCAATTTGAAGCTATTCCAAACATTCAGTCTTGATTCATGCATGTATATGGTGGATGAAGGATGAAACATCTGTAGCCCTTAGAAGATAGCACAATTTCCATAATACTGTGAAATCCCTGGTTAAGTGGGATATTGTTTTAAGGAATTGTCCATTGTAGGAACTCCATTTTCACTATTCATTGCAAGCTTCAGACTTAGGAACTTTTCTCCTCCTTCGCCCTTTTTTCCTTTTTTTTTTTAGTAATTGACCAACACCAAGGTTCATTGCACATTGTAAAGCCAAATCCAATAACTAAATGGAGTCCAAGATTGCTGTTTGAACCTACAGCCAACACAGAACTGCCTTCATCCTAAGGACTCCTCTTCA
Organism: Sequoia sempervirens; assembly: GCA_007258455.2. Taxonomy (NCBI): domain Eukaryota; kingdom Viridiplantae; phylum Streptophyta; class Pinopsida; order Cupressales; family Cupressaceae; genus Sequoia; species Sequoia sempervirens. The sequence continues at coordinate 68,012,117 of VDFB02000002.1, forward strand.
GAGATCCAACTTCATGCTTTGTGTCTACACTTTGTATTTTTTGTAAGACTGCCTTGTGATTCCAGCAAATCACATCAAACTACTGAGGTATCTAAGCACTGTCATGACCTGACATCCGAGAGACCTTGGGATAGTGTTCTGCAATCAAATTGTGAGAGATTGTCTTTCAAGAGAGGTAGTGCACCTACGCACTGCCTGTGTTGAGAAGTGCATAAAAACACCATCAACAGGAAGAAGAAGACCAAATCACTGAAGGTGCAACCTCCCATAAGCTCCTCATGAACAAATTGTACCTACACATATAGTGATAGAATTTTTTTGTGGTTTTGTTTCAAAGCTTGTTGAAGTTCAACCCTCATTTTGATGTTTCCACCTCCACAAATAGTTGATAGACCACAAGATATAGAAATGATAAATAAATAAAAGGTAGACACAAATTATAGAGTGCAATTACAATCTATGCTACTCTACAAGCAAGACAATACAAGTAAATAGATATTACCCTCCTTTTTACATAATTGGAGAAGCCAACAGATGGAGGAAGAGAGAATGACAACCATGTCGATAATATGAAGCTTGGAAAACCTACAATAGAAAATGGTGTAGAGTGTAGAACAAGAGTGAATAGAAGTGATAAAGAATAGAATAAAGAGTAAATAAAGATCGAATGAATTGCAAGAATCAAGTTCAAAAGTATTTTTGGGAGGTAAGAGGATGTTTTTAGGTGGTCAATATTTGAAGGGGGTGTTACAATTCATAGGGGGTAGAGAATGTAATGCCTCCAGCATTCACTGACTCGAGAATCTGGTAGGGATGTTTGCACAGTGCATGAACATCTACATGATGTGAAAGCATTGTAGATAAAATTCTCTCCACCGATGAAAAATGCCAAAGGCACATGCAAAAGAAAGGAAAAGGTGGCAATTTTTTGCATTATCGGGTTTGTAAGGCTAAAGTGAGGTAACATTATGGGAAATTGCACTAGGTACAATTTTATGCTATAACAAGACAATAGATATATTACTAACAGAAATTTATTTTTAAAAATATAATAGTGTACCCAATGAACACAATATTGTAGATATTGAAGGAGACCAATAATTTGTTAAGGAGATGAAGATGAACAAATGAAAGCCATAAAACAACACTAGGAAAATACAGACATATGTGGGTTTGTAGAACATCTTGCAAGTATATTCTCTCAGACAGACAACAAAACCTTTGACAAAAGCCTCTTCCCAAACAAGATGTTTGAGTTGTTCAAGAAGCAAAGAAAGATACATGTGTGCATACTGTTAGAGAGTTGTCGTTGGTATTTGACATTTGTAGAATAAGGTTGTTAAATGGAGTCTATAGATGTAACCTTTAAAGAAATTTCAAGACCAAACATGCTACAAGAATGTTGGAAATAACATTTGTAGTTAACATTGTCATCATGAAGTTAAAACTGAGTGGAAGAAATTGACATGTGAGTATGTTAAAATATGATAATTAGGTGTGTTAAAGTTTGGAAATTGGCTTAAAAAAAAATAGTTTGAGCAAGCAACTTTTGAATTTTAGGAGATTTGACAGACTGCTTTCTTGGTAGATGGTTCAGACAATTAGAACATAGAATTCTATACCAACATTAAAAAAGAAGCTTGATAAAAGAGGTTCCTAACATGAGTAGGTTCCTAACAATCATTGTATGTAGAAATTTTTTCAAACAAATTTAAAGTAGATTTAAAACACATTTAAAAATAGTTTTAAATTGATTTGATATCTTTTAGACTCTAAAACACCTTTCTTTTTTTTAAGACAAAAGGCTAAGGGATAACTATTTATATTAATATCATAATAAACTTTACATGATTAATCAGATTTATAGTACTAATTAACAGGATGCCAAAATATTCAAAATTGTGTCTAACATTATAGGACGCCTTCACTTTACATTTAGCTTCATCATGATAATAGCCAACTCAAATTTTGCACCAACACAACTATGTCTCATTTATATGACACTTCTACCATAGAACCAGTATAGTTTTATCCAAACACAAACACATGCTTCACCTTTATAATATTTCCTAACTATATGCCCGATTGAAATAGATAAAAAAAAATTCATTGTTTATATCATACAAAATTTGTAGGAGCATATGACCTATTTACTCTTCCATATCAGCTACCTCTACCTCCAATAATTTATCACCATGCTTTGCATTTTTCTCCCATCCTTGCTCTACATCTTGATTATCTTTAGAATAATTTTCCCCCTCACCTTCTTGCTGATTTTCCTTCTCACCCCGTTCATCATCATCCTAACTAGTTTGATTGTGAAGATTGAAATTGAGCCGAAGTGGACGGCCATTCCTGACATGATGATTTAGCAGATAAGATAAAGTATAGAACTTTTCCATAATATTTTCCACCATTGGACTCCCTAGTTCCTCAAAAACAAAACTTAAAACGCTTTTCAAAGCCCAAGGAACATCATTTTTAAAGTCGTTTCTCACTGCCTCAAAAGCTACCTTGTAAACTTGTTTTGATTTAAGATATTTCCTTGAAAGAAAACCACCTACAAAACCTTTGCCTCTATCCAAATTATTATTATTAATACTAAAATTTAATATTAATAATTATAATTAATTTAATTATAGTAATTATTAAAATAAATTAGTATTTATATAACGTTATTATTTATATATAATACGTTGAGACACTTATTTAAATAATTGTGCTGAGAGTTACACTAAAAGGCTATTATGTAGTGGTGGTAATGTTGTTTTTTTAGAATTTAAAATAAATTTAAACTAAATACTTAGTGTCATTTAATAATTTTTTAAGTTTTTAGGGTGAACATTTATTTATAGTAGTAACATAAATATATTTTTTAAAATTATAACAAATTTCAATGTATTTATTCGCAAGTTTTTTTTTGTTTATTTTTCAATAGTGTATTTACTTTTTTGTTTATTTTTCAATAGTTTTTAGTTTTCTCATGCTTTGTTTTTAAAGTAGTTTTAAAGCTGTTTTATTCACATAACAGATTTCAATGCATTTATTTATATTTTTTTTGTTTATATTTCAATAGTATATTTTTTTTGTTTATTTTTCAATAGTTTTTAGTTTATTTTCTTTTTTTTTAAAGCAATTTTAAAGATGTTTTATTCACATAAAAAAATTCAATGTACTTTTTTGTAATTTATTTGGTTTATTTTTCAATAGTTTTTAGTTTTTTTGCTTTGTTTTTAAAGTAGTTTTAAAGTTGTTTTATTCACAAATTCATGAAGACCTCTATTCGAATAGCTTAAAACTAAATACTTCATGTCATGTAATAAATTTTTAAATTTTTAGAGTGAACATTTATTTATAGTAGTAATTTTTATTTTTTTTATAATTATAAGAAATTTCAATGTATTTATTTGTAATTTTTTTTGTTTTTTTTCAATAGTGCATTTATTTTGTTTTTATTTATTTTTCAATATTTTTTTAGTTTTTTTTCTTTGTTTTTAAGGTAGTTTTAAATCTATTTTATTCACAACTTTCTTTAGATTTTCTTATCTTTGAATTCATGAAGACCTCTATTAAAAGAGGTTGTTGAATCATAACCGTTTCAAAACTTCGTGGTTGCAAGTTTAGCTTTACATTTTTGGGATTCACTTGAGTTTAGCTATCCCAAATTTGTCTTTAGTCCTATTAAAACCAATTGCATTGTTATAATCTGTTGAACATTGCAGTAAAACAAAACAAAGATTCAAGGAGTCGTAAGGTTTATTGCTTTTTAATTATGGTTGTTTTATTATTGAGTGGGATGGAAAGTATCCCAAGTTGATTTTGTTGGACTTGCTAGGGTTCATTTGGTTTGGAACTTGGCAAGGTTATAGTTTATTAATATGGTCTAAAATCAAAACTAGGGTTTGGTTACCATATCTTGTATCTTTTTGAAGAAAATACATAAATGTAATATTTGATCTTATCTTAATTAACAACTATATCACATTTTTTTAAAGAAGAAATTGACATATGTATTAAAAATCAAATTATAATTAAAATTAGTGAATTCAAATTTCATGAGGAACTCATAAGACAACTAGGCATCTTTGTGTTTAACCTCAAATGTGCTATTGAGTCTTTTCTAGCTTTGTTTCACTATAAAGTCTTTTCACCTCATTTATTTTTCTCATATATTATTTGATTGATTGAAACAGTGATAGCATATGGATAGTTTACTGTTGTTTTGAATAAGTTGATGAAAATAGGTGCCTAAAGAAAAGATAACTCTCAACATATTATATATATATTAATATTTAATATATGTATGCTAGTTGATATCCTCAACCATAACCACTTCTCATCACTAAGAACTCTTAAATACCTTAAGAATTTCCTAGATTGATTTCACCATGTTAGCTAGATCATTATCATACAATTCTCTTTGGTTTGTACCAGCTCTCCTAACTCTATAGACCATCTTCACATCAATACCACTTGTAATAAAATAGTTGCGTAAAATTATTTGTAGTTGTAGAGCACAAATCAACCCTTTCAAGACTTGGAACACTTGTTCTAATGCCATTTAATGTACTATTGGTAGAAATTCAAATGAAATAGTTAACAAAAGTGTAGGATACACAACAATATGTTCAAAATATTGTTGTGGGGATGGGGAAATAGTATATCTATTTTCTTGTAGAAATAATTGCAAATATATGTTTCCCATCACTAAGATATTACAAATATGTAATGAATCAAATGCTACAATCTTAATGTAATGTCCCAAACCAACAAACTTAGAACAAAACATAATGGAACATTTGTTTTTTGAAACATTGACAACACCGTTGATAATACAACAATGACATGTTGCACTTTCAAAACAATGCGCACACAAGTTTCACAATGAAACAATGACAATAACAAAAAGAAAAATTCACGATTGCATAAGCTAGATGTCAACATTTGAATACAACCACTCGTGGGATAAATCCACCACAAAAAAACAAATGAGAGAGAGAGAGGACAACACTTATAAAACCACACCAAGATAGGATGAGGGAATCATCAACCTCCAATCCAAATCTAAACACACTAAAAAAATATAAGACATGGGAAAACCTTCATGAGAGGTTGCTTACCCATGAGACATAACACTTCACTAGTTGGAATGATGATGGGTCACTTCTAGATAACCACATGCTCACCAAGACATTCCATCACAAAATGACATCACATAAGTGGAATAATCTACTCCCTAACACCCCATGACCTATGAGGAATATGGATGATGCCAAAAAGGGCAACCATGAAGGATTACAACATTCCCTTGTCTTCACAATACTAAGTGTACAATCTCCCTAACTCTAGGTTTGATAATTGGACAACTTCAAAAGAAGGCACACAAAATGAGGAAAGAGAAGCCATAAGTTCTAGAAAAAAACATATAAGAACATGAACACAATGCCACTAGACCCCTAGTACCATGATAAACACATTTCTTTTATATAGTTTTCAAGGGTTTCAACAACTAAAATGATTGGAATAGGAAAAATAAAAGGCTTAAAAATTATTTGTCATTGCAATTGGGCTTGAGAAACCACTAGCTAACCATGGTTAAGAGGGTTAAAATTCTTTTTTTATATGAAAACGAGGCCACCCAAATAGAGTTAGACAAAATTTTGAGCTTTAAGCCTACAAAACTTGGCTTCCCAACTAATGACCAAGCCATCCAAACATGCAACTAAGCCACCCAAACACACAAGGCTTCCCAAGTAGACTTAGAATTTTTTTGATTGAGTTTGGAGGCTAGTGAGCAAACTAGGCCACCTAGATGCAACACCATGCCACACAAACTCATAAAATGACATTAATAATCATTTTAAGGACCAATTGAAGTAATCCTAATTTTTTTTATCCTTTTCATATTATAATATTGAAAAGCGTAGAGTAATCATGCTCAATACCAATATTGAGACATGTAAATAAGCCAATTCTCTTCTCTATTATCTAATTTTCATCCATCTCAAAGAGAGGTCCTTTTCATCAATATTATAATTTGTATGAATGGAAAATAACTAAATACATGAATTAAACTTGGTAGAACATGATACCATTATGTCCCTTGATCCACAATGGTGGTTACATGCCACTCGACCTCGTGGAATCAAAATATCTAGTCTAACTATGCTAGAAGATAGTCACATGGGCCACAAGCACAACACCTATGCTAAACACATGGTGAGAAGGCTTACACACACTATACATGAAAACACTCAACATATGCATCATATATCAAACAATTATCCAAACCATAATAATGAATCCAAGAGAAGTCATCATTTGGTACAATCACAAATTGAATAACATAGTCTACATTGGGAAAAATCACTAGTGTCACATCATAACCTGCATTGGGACAAGTCACCAATGCCACGTCATATAAACATTATGGGATAACTCACTACTAGGGTACCATAATGACCATCATTGGGAAACTCACCAATGACATACTATACACACAAGACACTAGGGTAAGATGATAGAGAACTAGGAGGGAGTGCCATCACGATGCTCATTGCTACGACACACAAAATCTAGTACCTCTCTCATACATACAAGAGTACTTGATCTTAGAGGACCCAAACTCCCCAAGCTGACTTTTTTTGCCAAACATCCATAGCCTTTACAAGTGCTTAAGGCATCAGAGAAGTATCCATTATCTTAGTTAGTTTATTGCCCATGTTTCATTAATTATTGCTTGATTAAATGAATCACTACTTTTTATCAACCTACTTGCCACTTCGGGTAAAGGAAATGTTGGGATCCAACCCAATACCTTGTCTAGTACCTTATTCCTAGGCTCTTTATACTCACCAATGAGTGGCATGAAAACCGATGCATAAAAATCAATTTCATCAAAAAATTCTAACAAGTTTCCACAAGCACTATGTCAATATTTTATGGACACTTTTACTAAACACATTCAAACTCATCATATTTCATTAAAAAAATTCAATTTTTCTTATTTATCCAATACACTACAACACAAATTTTTTTCCCAAAACCCCATTAAAATTTCTTCAAATTTTGAAATTTAAAAAAAATAAAAAAATCTAAAGATACCCTTTGGTAGCAAAAAGTTTCTAACACCCCTTTCAAACTATAAAACATTCATTTTGAAAAATTTCTAAAATTTTAATAAAACAATTAATTAAGCATGCAATTTTACAAATCGAATTGCATTGAGAGATGTCTATACTCCCCCAATCTTATTTTAATATTCACATTTGAAATAAATTGACTAATTTAAAAGAAATAAACAAAATACTTCAAATTATGTTAAAACATCAAAGGAGGAATATCTTAAGCACACCAAATGAATGCACAAGATCAATTACAAGCACATTCTCCTTTTCATTCCTAATCCAACAAATCTAACCTCATCGAATTTTCCCTTCCAAATTATCTCCCAATTAAAAATTCAAATTTCTCCCAAAAGAGGGTTTTCTTCTCTCCAAAACTCTTCCCAAAATAAAATTACATAATGAAAATGAAACTCCTTTTTCCTATTTACCCTTTTTCACTTTCCAAATAAACTAAGTATAAAATTGATTTTCTATTTCCTTAATTCTCATTTTCCTCAAACTCCAAATGGACACATCAATCAATTTCTAAATAACCTATATCATTTAAATTCATGATTTAAATCCATATAAGCATATATTCTTTTAAATTTATGGAATTCAAAATTCAAATAGAAGTTATTTAAGTCAAACATAGCCCACAATTCTCAACTAAAGGAATTTTCATAATTTAGTTAAACAATAGCTTAATTTCATTTCCACTTTCATTTTATTTTCCCCTTTCCCAAAACACAAAAAATATTTTAATAACCATCAAAGTAAATCATTGGAATCCCTAACATTTCATTTACAAGAAAATATGAAATTTGAGCTATTAACTAGCACTTGCACCATTGAGGTGCAACACTTACGCCGATAGGCTGTTCCTCCACATTATCCCTGGAGAAGAAATAGAACCAAAAAAAAGGGGTTTGCATTCAGTAGAAGAAATTTTGAATCAACTTTACAAGGAAAATTTGATTAGTGAAATGGAAAACCCTTAAATTAGTAGAGAGAGAATGTAAGCCTCTAAAGGTTACAAACCTACTTTCAAATATTCTTGCAAGATGTTTAGCTTTTTCCTTCTCTACATTTTTATGTTCCTCGATCTTTCTACTCTTTTTCACCCAGGATAAAAGTTTTGATCCACCTTCTGACTTCTACTTAATTCTTTTTTCCCTTAATCTTCAAAACATTAAAATGCTATTACTAAAATATGATGTTTTTTAAAATACTTGTAACATGCTTCTCAAAATAATAATAATTTGTATTATATCATAAACAAAAGGAAATGTCAATTAAAATGCTTGTAACATGTTTCTCTGAATAATAATAATTTTTATTATATCATAAATAGAAGGCAATGTCAAGCATTACTCTAGAATATTGCTTATTGCATGGAACTCATGAAAACCATTGTTCTAAGGAAGATAAAGTTATATATCATGTATCAAATAATAGCAATGGAGATTCAGAGTATCATGGACTGAATGAAATGGAAAGAAAGTGAAGTAGCAAAGACTACTTTAAAGCAAGATACAATGGCAAATAACTATTACTTATTTTCCAATATTTTCTTCTAGCTTTGTTGTTGACAAGTTATGACCATCTGATTCTCTTCGAATCATTTCTTCATTGTCCCTTTCCTTGTTCTTCTCTTTCTCCTTTGCATTATCACCACTCGTGGTTTTTGTCTGTTTAGATTTTCCTCCAACTTTTCTCTCTTTATCCTTCGCTTTTGATCTCTCCTCCTTCTCTCTTTCTTTATCTTTGTTAGATTCTCTATCTCAATCTCAGTCTCTAGTCCTCTCCTTTACTTTGTCCCTGCCCTTGTCCCTATCTCTATCCCTAGTTCAGTCCCTCTCTCTGTCTTTCTCCCTATCCCTATCCTTATATCTTGATTTATCCCTGTCCTTCTCTCACTCCTTATCTCACTCTTTCTCCTTTTAACTTTCTTTATCCCTTTCTCTATCCTTCCCTTATCTCTCAACTTATCCTTGTCTTTATATCTCACCTCCTTATCCCTATCTTTCTACTTTTCTCTTTCCTTATCTCTTGATTTATCCCCGTCCTTCTCTCACTCCTTCTTATCTCTATCTTTCTCCTTTTCACTTTCTTTTTACCTTTCTCTATTCTTTTCACATCAATGCACATGCTAAAGATGTCTTTTGTAATAGCAATGGAGATTCAGAGTATCATGGACTGAATGAAATGGAAAGAAAGTGAAGTAGCAAAGACTACTTTAAAGCAAGATACAATGGCAAATAACTATTACTTACTTTCCAATCTTTTCTTCTAGCTTTGTTGTTGACAAGTTATGACCATCTGATTCTCTTCGAATCATTTCTTCATTGTCCCTTTCCTTGTTCTTCTCTTTCTCCTTTGCATTATCACCACTCGTGGTTTTTGTCTGTTTAGATTTTCCTCCAACTTTTCTCTCTTTATCCTTCGCTTTTGATCTCTCCTCCTTCTCTCTTTCTTTATCTTTGTTAGATTCTCTATCTCAATCTCAGTCTCTAGTCCTCTCCTTTACTTTGTCCCTGCCCTTGTCCCTATCTCTATCCCTAGTTCAGTCCCTCTCTCTGTCTTTCTCCCTATCCCTATCCTTATATCTTGATTTATCCCTGTCCTTCTCTCACTCCTTATCTCTATCTTTCTCCTTTTCACTTTCTTTTTCCCTTTCTCTATCCTTTCCCTTATCTCTCAACTTATCCTTGTCTTTATATCTCACCTCCTTATCCCTATCTTTCTACTTTTCTCTTTCCTTATCTCTTGATTTATTCCCGTCCTTCTCTCACTCCTTCTTATCTCTATCTTTCTCCTTTTCACTTTCTTTTTCCCTTTCTCTATCCTTTTCACATCAATGCGCATGCTAAGGATGTTTTTTGTGAGAGCTTGACCCTTGATGTAGTTTCTTCCTCTACCTCTTTAAGAAGAAAATTCAATTGAAGTGGAACTCCCAACCATAAGGGATAGCTTGTTTGGAAAGATTCGTGAGGATTTGGCTACACTTTGAAATTATTTCCATACTCTTTCCTATCAAAAAGATGAATTGTTCTCTTTCTACAAATATATGGCAAACTATGTGGATTTCTTAAGGGTTGTTCATAGGGACATCATCTTGGAGGTGGTGGTGTATTTGTTACCCCATTTATGTTTGTTTAGAGTGTTGTTTATTTCCCTCTATGCAGGTATTTTTCAAGTTTAGGATGGAGCTTGGGAGTGGTCTTTTGGTGACTAAGAGAGTAAAGGGGCAGTGATTTGAAGGGTGGTGGATAGGTGCATGGCCTACAACAATTTGTAGTAGTTTACATAGTTTAAAAGTATGTTGATGTTTATGTTCCAATGGGATATCTTTAACTTTTTGTTTTCTCCTTCGATATGTAATTTGATTAAGCTTACCCTTTTTTAATCGAATTTTCTCCTTAAATGATGTCCTTATGAGCCTTGACTAATCAATTAAAAAAATGAATAATACAATTTATTGCATGAAAACATTCTTCTAAAGATCTAACAAAAAACTAAATTAAGAAACTCTAAAATATAGAGCAAGAGCACTTTACTATTCCACCAATCATCTCATTCATACACAAAACTAATCAATAGTTAGTTAATTTAAAAAGAAGAAAACACCTTCGATTGAGTACCAACATGACTAAATAGCCTTGAAACAATTTTTTTAATGTAGTTTTCAATTGAGCATTTAATGGTCCATAATGCCCCAAGCAAATGAAAGGCCAATCCCAAGATATTCAATCTCTATTTTTACTTGTCAGTCTTGGACTGAGCTGATCAGTAATTTATTTTTAAAAAACAAACAATTAAAGAAAGTCATTCACAATTATGTCTGGCACCTCCTGCACTTAGTCCCACATGTTCTTGGACTCGTTATATTCATACCAATTTTTTATTCTTGACAGTTGACGCACCACAAAATTTCAAATGGACGAGAATTTAGTATTGGGCATAATTTCCAGTGGAAGGTATCTCATGCTCACATATCTCAAATCTGCAGGAAACTTGGGCAGCCAATTCCAAGAGCTTGTGCTTACATCATACATAACTATCTCCATGCTTTCGTTGGCTCTAAAATAGATCTTATCTCCCACACCCACACATTCAAACCAATTTGAATTCGAGCTCCTCCTGAATTCCTCACACACGGAACTAGGCATTTTCCCAATCTCTTCCCACTTATAATCTTCCTTCGCCATCCTTTGAGAAACTAATTCCCACATAACTACACCTTTCAAACTGTGATTTTCTTCAATTGCCCCAACCAAAAACACACCAGACTTACAACAAACAAGTCAAACCCACAAATTGTAGCCCTCTACTGTGGGCATGGCCATAACTATGGTAGTTCTATGTTCAATATTGTAGGCTAGTATGTCACCATAGGCAGTCACACAGAACAAAGAGCCATTGCAGAAGAACATGTTTTCATTTGTTAGAACCACATTAGGAATGGTGCACACAAATTTCCATGTCTCGGTCGTTAATTCATATGCTTCTACTAAAATTGTACCAGTTCTACTCATGCCCACCACCATGACTGTGTATTCGTCTGGCCTATTCCCCACCAGTAAAATTGCCTTGGCCATAATTCTACTTATAGAAGCAATTTCTGGCAGCGTCGAGCACGTTTGGGTAAGAGGATTGCAAATGCATAGCATTGGAGAATTATAGCCAAACAAGAAATTGGCATTAATGTCTGCCAAGAGCAAGCCAAAAGCCGATCCTCTGAATTTAATGGGGTAATGATGAGGAATGAAAGATAAAGAAATGGTTCACCAAGTATGGGTGATGAAGGAATAGATTAGCAAGGGTAGTTGGGTTTTAAAACAACGTGATAGGTACTGGCCAGCTGGAATAGTTTGTGGGGTCCTCCCGGCACTGACTGTAGGAAATGCCGGTGGGGTTCCCCCACATATAATAGCCTATCGGCTAATTAAATCAGACATTTATTGGTTGTTCATGACACAAACATAATCCAAAATTTCCTATAATTCAGATTCATGTTCACATAGGGTCAAACATGACACATACCATACTCAATTCAAGTATGATCGAGGAATGGATAGGGAGGCCCAATATGACATCTTTGAATTAACCACCATTGGGGAATGAATTAGGCTTGTGTAGCTAGGTGCAGAAATAACCTTGTATCTATAACCATTCAACACATGTCAAGGGTACCTAGTAAATATATATAGAGACAAAGGACAACATAATCATCCAACAATGTCCAAAAATATAAAGCATAAATAACATCTAGAAATCTATCATATAAATATATGTTCACATTTAATCACAAAATAAATAATGTATATACATGAACTAAAGCATAATGATAAAAAAACATGTAAATGTATAAAATTCCAACAATTGATATGTTGAGGAGCATCATCTCAAACATGTGGTTGTTGATGCACACCATCCAAAGCCATAAAATAGTCAGAATAGCAATCATGAGGAAGTAGTGAAGTTGAAACATCAATCTCACATTAACAAGATGTAAATAGGAGGGGCCCTATACTTAATCTCAAATTTGTTTAGAAAATTTCCCTATTTTCACATGGAATCTTCTAGAATGCCCACCTCTTTATTTTTTTCATAAACTTATTGATCTTTCCAACATCCCTAATCAAATAATGAATTGATTTATCTCTCACCTCCTTTTTCACTTCACCTTCTCGTCAAATCTATCTCTTTACTTCTATCCTCTCTAACATCTTATTTTTTTTGTTTTTGTAAATGGGAAATCATAACTATGAGAAACGCAAGAACAATTTCCAATGCATCATGAATTCTCCATAACTATCATTGGTCAACATAAAATAAATGTTTTTTTCCTTTCAATCACTTCCTAAACTTTGTTACATAAAAAATATCAAGTGTATGTGCATGAACATCATATGTGTGAATACTAATGATATGTGAAAATATGACATCAATTTGGCCATCAAATATTCCTATGTGGAAGTAAAAATCATGTATGTAGAGTTTAAATCTTGGATGTAAAGCTCCAAAGTCACAGTGCAATCAAATGCTACATGTGAGTAGATCACAACATTATTAAAATTCTTGTAAAATACTTTGTTTGTAATGAGCCCATTTGGTCCATTAGATAACACCAGTTTATTTATTTATTTTGATAATACAAATGAGTAGATCACATAAAAAAAAAATCACATTCATTTTCACAATCATTCCAATAATACATCAAATCTTAAATGGATAATCTTATTGATTCCATTTACCCAAACATGAATATAAAATCTCAATGTTTACAATAATCAAGTTTAAACATACTAATCCAAAGTAAGAATCGTAAATACAATTACATATGTCATCATCACTCAATGAGAGAAATGTCACAATGATGATACATCAAAAGGAAGATTTTCATAGTTTGTCTTTGATATTCCAAGTCTTTGGCATCTAATTGCAAGAGGGAGAGCATCACCCGAGTGCTTTACCTCCAAAAAAAACTAACAATCCTCTAAACACCATCCTTCTGTAATTGGCCCTACCCTTAAGGAAGATAGTAGATTAAGGTAAAATTATGGTTAAAAGGACATTTGAGATCTAGTGTTGTTTTTGAATGCATATAACCTATTAAGAAATCCTCTAAACACCCTCTAGTCATGCAAGATATATTTGATTAAATATGACTCTAAACACATAAAACCAATAATGAAAGAAAAAAATTTGCACTACTTTGGCCAAATATTTCATATAAATAACTTAAAATTATGTGCCCAAATGTTCACATACACCTATATCTCAAACTGGATATTAATAAAATATTCTCTATATTAAATTACATTATAAATATAAAAATAGGGTTCTTAGAATGTTACATATGTTTAGAAATAATTATTTAATCTTGAATTATTTTCTAGTTTCCTTCAAAGAAATAATCAATCATAATCTTATCTAAAATAGAATTGATTTCATGCAAAATAAATAACTCCATTACACACACACATATACACATTCTTAATTGCATATATATATATCAACGATATAAAATATATAAGGAGTCATTGCTTAAGGTTTATGTTCATACATTTAAGCATATATACATATATAAATAAATATACACACTCTTATAAAAGAGTCCTACAATTCTTGCACCAATATAATCATAAATGAAATATGAGTCCAAAATATACTCTTTTATTTTTTGGTCTATTACTAACAATGAAAATAATGAACATAACATTGTAAGCCAAAAGGGCGAACCTCATTTCATTTCTAAAATTCATAGAAATAATTGAAGAAATAGTTATCAAATGCTCTTGATTTATATAAGGTTAAGGCCTTTAAATATAATGAAATCGTAGTAATAGAGAGAACAAAGGTGTCAAATATGTGGGTATGTGCAGGATTATGATGGGCCAAAAAGTGGCGATATGATGGGTATGTGGCTAATGAATTTTTTTTTACCTAAAATTGATTAAACGAAAAATGGTTTTTAAAGGAGATTCTTAGCTTTCCACCAATATAAATTATGCTTTACTTTGAATTTAATAAATAATTATTATTCATTTTCTATTTGAATAATGACTAAAGTCCTGATTAATAGGTTGATTTAAAAAGATCTATAGCTTTCAAATAGTATTACCCTTTTTGAATCCTAAAAATGCATCACATTTTATCTTTCCATACTATAGGATTAAAAAAAAAATGAATTTCATCTTGAAGTTTTGACCAAGTTAAGGTAGTCAAACATACAAGTTTTTATATTTTTAAAAGTTGTAATAAAAATTTCATAATTAATTATTTACTTGGAAAATAATTACAAAAAATTATGCATCACATTAGGACATGAGTCCTCTACTTATATCTAAAATATTATAAAAAATAATTATCATTTTAAATTGTGGTTAGGGTGGTCAGACAGACACCTAGTTCTTTTTCTTTCCTTGAAATTTAAGTACTACTCCATTGCAATTTCAAATTTTCACTAAATAGATTTTTTTTTAAACAAACCTATTAGTTTAGAAACTACATTCACTTTGCTATAGATTCTATTCTCACATATTTTTGAAATAATATAGATAACTTATTCAAATTTTTACGTCGAGTTTCCTAACTCTGACTTTTATGAATTTTTTGCAACTTAAGGGCCCTTTTTTCCATGATGATCCTGCACATACCCGTTTTTTGTTAGTGTAATTATTTAATTATTACACTTGCATAAGTTTACTTAGGTAATATTTTTAATTCCTAGGTTAATTATTGTCATCCTTATCTTGTTGAGCTATCTTGTTGCTCAAGATAAGATTAGGGTTGTGCATGCTTGCTTTTATAAAGAAAATCATCTCATATAATTATGAATTCCTGAATAATATTATTTTCACATCTTCATGCAAAGTTCTTTCTTTTTTTATTTTTCTCTTCTATGGAAGGTTTTTTTGGTTTGCATGTCTGATCTTGGTTTCTAACATGCTATCAAAGCCTTGATTTGTAGCCCCTTCTCAGATTTTTGAGAAAATCATTACAGAGGGGATTCCTCGAGGGTTTCATGCCTTGAGTTCATCTATGCAGAGTTTTGAATTAGATTGAGCTTCACCATTGGATTCAGAGCATTAGAAAAAGTGAAGATTGGCTTTTATTTTGAAGATTTGTGTCATTGTTTGCCAGATCTATGTTCAGGTTTCAAGCTCAGAGATTTTTTGCAAGCTCTGAGGGTAGCCAAATTTTTAGAGCATTTTGGGCACAAATGGAGGTCACCATCATGTTCATAGAACCCAAAAAACTCAAGATTTCCTTTCGTTTCATTGATTTTGGAGAAAGTGGTTTCTGAGGCAAAAAATTTTTGCCAGAGAGGTCGTACGACCTTGCCAACATGCATTCTAAGGCACGATTTTTGAAAAAAATGCAAAAAAAGGAGGTTTTCAAGATCTGAGCCAGCACTCCCAATTCTAATCGGTTCCACGACTAGGCGTCCACCCGTTGACTACTCAGGGTAGCAGCACTACCCAAAGGCCACCGGTCAGCAAACCCATGCGGGCTCCCTCTGCCCCTCCCCGATCACATGGAGGACTGGGGGCCATCCGCACAACCCCTGCAGGCTAGTCTAACTACTGCCGGTCTTGTGGAGGACCAAGGGCTCCACCATAGCCCTAGCCCACTAGCCCCTATTCGCGCATAGGACCAAAGGCCAAAATTCTTTTTTGGCCCCCTAGGGCCCCTGTATGCCAGATTGGCCTTCCTAGAGTAGTTTTCACAAAAACGGGTGTAACTTTTGCATACGATATCATTTTCTTGCAAAAAGATACCGTTGGAAAGCTGGTTTCGAGCACTATCCTGTGGTGCAGTTTATTTGTTAGTATTTTGTTTTATATTTATTTATTTCTATTTTAATTTAGATGTCCATTTATGGCTTTCGAGCTCATAAATTTTTTCCACGATCTCTGATTTTCACCTTCTTTGTGGTGTTGGAAATATATTGAGGAGATCTACATTAATGTCAATGCACATTTTTTTTGTATCTGTCGCAAGTTGATCGTTATTCCAAATTTGTCTTGATGGGTGTTTTGGAGATTACTTGGGTTATTCTAATAAATTAACTAATATAAAGTTCCATCAGGGGGGTTTCCTGCATAATAATATAATTAGAGTGTGCATGCACTTTGATCTCATCTTGATTTTTTGAAAGCTCACATGGGTTATATCTAGCTTCTTAGTTTCTGTTGGCCACATCTTGCTCTAGTTTGACACATATCAGATTCACATCAGTTCAAACTTTAGATTGGGAGCCTGTGGTTATTGATATGCATTGGTTTAGATCCATCTCAGTTTGAGGGCCATGTTTTTATGGTAAATGTTCCAAAGTCTTAGTTTGGCATTGATATCGAGATACACAGTTTCTAGATTCTATCATCATACCATCTAGTGTTGCTTCACAAATTCTAGGGTTGTTCCAGTTTGTGAGTTTTTCAGTGTCTCGTTGCGTCAGGTCTATTGTTGTATTATTATGATTCTCCTCGAGTCCTCTAGTGACTCTCATATAGTTTCTTGTAGACAAAAGTATCTTTCCTTGCTTGCTAGATTTTGTTTCTAGTGTTACTCCATAATGTTCTTCCAGTTCTTCTTTGCAGTAGTCATCTCATTGTAGGGGGTTTTGTCCCATTGGGTTTTCCTTCTCTACCGCATTATTGCATTTGTACATGGGTAGCTGATCAGGCTTTGTTGTTGGGATCCATTCATGCTTTCTTGCATTCATCTAATTTTTAGGTGCATGCTTTTATAGTCTCCTTAAGTTGCACTTATAGGGGGTGTTAGTGTAATTAATTAATTATTACACTTGTATAAGTTTACTTAGGTAATATTTTAATTCCTAGGTTAATTATTGTCATCCTTATCTTGTTGCTCAATATAACTTTAGGGTTGTGCATGCTTTATTTTATAAAGAAAATCATCTCATGTAATTATGAATTCTTGAATAATATTATTTGCATATCTTCATGCAAAACTCTTGCTTTTTCTATTTTTCTATTTTGTGGAGTGTTTTTTTGGTTTGCATGTCTGATCTTAGTTTCTAACATGTTTGAAAAAAAATAATTTTGTATATAAACTTGTTGATGGTGTTTTTATGCACTTCTCAACATAGGCAGTGCATAGGTGCACTACCTCTCTTGAAAGACAATCTCCCACAATCGAATTGCAGAACACTATCCCAAGGTCTCTCGGGTGTTAGGTCATAACAGTGCTTAGATATCTTAGTAGATTGATGTGATTTGCTAGAATCACAAGGCGGTCTTACAAAAAATACAAAGTGTGAGTACAAAGCATGAAGTTGGATCTTGAAATGGAGTCCTTAGGATAAAGGCTATTATGCGTTGGCTATAGGTTCAAATAGAAATCTTGAACTTCATTTAGTTGTTAGATTTGGCTTTACAATGTGCAATCAACCTTAGCATAGGTCAGTTACTAAAAAAAAAGGAAAAGGGCGAAGAGGAGGAAAAGCTCGTAAGTCTGAAGCTTGCTATGAATAGTGACAATGGAGTTCATGCAATGGACAATTCCTCAAAACAATATCCCACTTAACCAGGGATTTCACAATATCATGGAAATTGTGCTATCTTCTAAGGGCTGCAGATATTTCATCCTTCATCCACCACATACATGTATGGATCAAAGATGAATGTTTGGGACAGCTTCAAATCAAGTCTAAGCTAACTTTGCACAACTATCTACCATCAGCAAATAGCAAAAAGTATGGACTAAGGAATCATCAACAAGGCATGAATTTTCACAATCACCCAACAACATTCCTAAGATTTATCCAAAGAAAGTAAACAACTAACTAAACAACAATAAGATCTAAGCTAAACATCTAATATTGGAGAATGAATCAAATAACATGAGAGAAACCAAGAAAATACATGAAGTCAATGTCTTTTCTTATAAATTTCAGTAGCATGTCTTTAGAACAACTTAACTCTCACTTTTGCAAATGAGGGGAGTGCTCTATTTATAGTTTCCAAAAAGTTAAATGAATGGCCAAGATTCATTTTCATTGTGTGGCAAAGATTCATTATAAAATAGGGTTTCACCTACCCTCAAATAGATTTCAATTTAAAATTACATTTTTGTCCCTTCCCTATTTCATCTTCTAGTGGGTGGCACTATAGCTCCTTCGTCTTGTAGGTGATTGTTGTTTCCTTTGCTGTAGCTACTCTTCAGGAAGGTCCTTATCTTTGGTTGGGCTATCCTCCTGCTCCTTGGAAGCTGCATGCTCTATATACTTGAGGATGATCACTTGAAGCTTGTCAATTTCAAGGATTTCACATCACAATGCCTGGTAGCTCCATTCCTTAGCGTTCTCTTCTAGCCTTTTCCAATCTTTGTCATACTTTGAGCCTTGGTCCTTGAACAGG
Organism: Sequoia sempervirens; assembly: GCA_007258455.2. Taxonomy (NCBI): domain Eukaryota; kingdom Viridiplantae; phylum Streptophyta; class Pinopsida; order Cupressales; family Cupressaceae; genus Sequoia; species Sequoia sempervirens. The sequence continues at coordinate 68,031,117 of VDFB02000002.1, forward strand.
TCTGATCAGTCAAAGGCGCAAGCATCAAAACTCAGGAACTCTGTTGTGATTTCTCTGGCTGTCCTGTCCTTCATCTTCTCCTAGAAGTATGACTTGATCTTTTCTAGATCCATTTGTACGGTGGGCATATCATAGCCCATCATCAGCTTAAGGTATTGGGTGCATTCCACTCGGATTTCCTTGATCCACTCAATATCTGGATCCACTTTGTTCAGGATTTTCTCCAACCTCTCCTTTCGGTTGTCGAGGTCTCTGTGCCACAAATCCACTAGCCAGTGATCTTCTTTCTTCAGCTCTAGCTTCTCCTCCCACGTGTCCTTAGGCATCTGAAGGATGGCTTCAATTCTCAAGAGGGTGGAGTTGTATGTTGCAGGGAAATTGGTGTAGAGTCTCTTTGTGCTCTCTAGGGACTGGATCAAGTCCAAGAACTTGTTGGCTATCTGCACAGCCCTGCTTATTCCTATGTTCCTGACCTATGCAACCTATCGGAACTAATCCTCGGTGGTTTTCTCCAAGTTCTTCCTTCTCTCCATCTTGTCAATCTGTTCTTTGGAGAGCAACTGCGGTGCAGCTGTGGAGGTGGTGGGCAGGTCGTCCACTAAGGACCATTGTTGTATGTAGTCTATTAGGGTAGCAACCTTCACTTTAAGCTCATCCTTGGAGACCTTGTCCTGCTTTATTAGGTGCACCACTGTGGCCACCGACTCCTCAAGGTGCTCGACCTTTTGCTCTCTAGTTGTTGTCCCCAAATCAATGGTGGAGATATTATAGCTCACCCCTAACTGGCCAATAGTAGGCATTGTAATTTGTGCCGCTTGGGAGCCGGAAGCATCCATTGTTATCTTGGATCAGACCTTACACTTATTTTCCTTCTTTGTCATGATCAGGGATCAAGCCAAGATGGCCTCCAATCTCGCCCTTAGGTCTTTCAGCACTGGGATTGTTTTCTCAAGTTGCCTCTCCAACCAATCGAACATAGAAAACTTGTCCCTGGGTGCATCATGGCTGCCGTCACCCTTCTTTGTCAAAGGCAAGACCTCTGCCTCTTTCTCCTTTTGGGGTTCTCCCTTTTCTTTGGTAGGATCCTCCTCCTCTTTGTCGGAGTCACAAATGAATATGAGGCATTTGACGGGCAGCTTGGTGGATAATTGCCGAGTGGGACTTTATTCTTTCGCTGCCTCTTCTTCTTTCTTCTCTTTAGTAGCCTCGGCCTCGGGGCTTTTGACAGAATGGGTCTCAACCTCAGATAGATCCTTTTGTGGTCGCTCCTTTGGTGGCTGCCCCTCTTTACCATGTGGTGACTCTTTTGCCTCCTCCCCAATGTCTTTTGGTTGCTGCACCAATTCCTCCTCATGGTCATCATCGAAAGTCTAGATGATTTCTTTAGCACCCAAGCCACCCTCTTCATCTCCACTCTGGGAAGAGCCTGTCTCTTCTCCCTCATAGACCACCCTGTCGATGGTTCGGTTCTCGTACTCATGGTGCTCTTGATACTCATCAGCCTCCTCCTCGATAGACTTCGAGGCTTCCTACTCTCGCTCTTCCAACTCCTTTGAGATAAGCATTGTAGCTTCCATGGCGGGCAGCCCTATTGGCGGTTGTGAATGCTGAGCTATTACAAGGACTTGGGCAAGGGCCGCTTGGAGAGTCGGATCCATTAAATTCTGGGAAAGCTCAGGGGGGAAGTTTTGCTTGTGCTTTGTAAAAGCCTTGGGCATAGTGGCAAGGGGAACATGTGACATTATTATTGCTAGAGGGAGTGATGTGATCGGTGACAACAGCAGAAGAGTAAGGGGGAGTGGTCATGCCAGAAGAGGAGTCAACGTTAATTATTGACTCGGCCGGGGGTGAAGGAGTAAGATGGACAGAAATGTCCACCGCTAGTGGAGATCAGGTGACCACAGCCAGAGAGGTGGGTGGTGCACCAGGAGGGGCAGGGAGAAGCAAAGGAGGCTGCAATTCTTTCGTAGCCACTGTCTGCTTGAGCCTTTTGGGAGATGATCCTCTCATTTCTTTCTTTGCTTGCTCCTTGGGATCTATGGACTGCGCGGTCTTCGTTCCTTTCCTTTCTGGGACCTGGTGATGGGAGAAGACTTGGAGGTCTCACTAGTTGATGTGGTGGCGGCAACATCCTACGTGGCACTTGGCTCGCTCTTGAGCCCTTCATATGTCAGGACTACTCCTTGTCACTTTAGGTGCACCACTTGCCCATCAATCCACTCCTTAGTACAATTTATGATTGGCTGGGTGATGGTATCTAGGTCGTCGACCTCCCATTCGTCCCAATCAATCGACGGTATTGGCAGGTTGGCAACCGCAGGGTACCTTAGATGCATAATGGTGGACTCGTCTTCCTCGACTTGGTCTGGTACTGGGAATGGTTGCACTCTTCTTAGGAATAGTACTATCATGTGCATGTAGTGCTTTGCACACACCTCTTTGTGGTCTTTGCAGTTTGCCCATAAATCTTCAATGTGGTATTAATAGGAATATGCTGGCCCCAGTGCCTTCCTTACATGGCCATGTGGATCCATCTATGGGCAGACAGTGTACCAGTCAAAATTGTAATCCTTGAGCTCCTCAGAGTTACTGGCACATTGGTAAGTCTATAGTCGATACAGGCCCTAGCCAAGGGTCATAGGGTAGGGGATCCCCGCTACATGCTTATTGTTGAATATTGCTTGGATGTGTTGGAGATGCCGAGAAAGCTCCAAGAGGATGATCTTGTCATTTGGGTATCGTGGCAATTTATTTGGCCGTTCCATGAAACCCTGGGCCCGGATGTAGGTAAACCTAGGGAACTGGATGAACAGAAAAGCATATTCCTTTAGGAGCACCCTAGCACTATGGGAGACTCTCCTCTCGAAATCTCCAGCGATCAGTCTGATGATATGGTGAATGAAGGCATCATTGACCCGGCAGTACTCCTTGAAATTCTGGTATTGGAGTTGCAGATATTTGTCAAAGAGTTTAAGCCCTCACTTCTGCCCTTGATCGGGTGCCACAAATAACCCGCTGTATTGTCTTTGACCAGCCAGGGAGTACACGAAGTAGGAGGTCATGTAGAACTTATAACTCTTCTTCACACTAACAAACTGCTCATGGAAGCAGTTGCTAATGATGCTACCCCAGTCGAATGAGACCTTGGTTGTAACGTCCTCATTCCCCTGCAGGATCTATTCAATGTAATATGCCATCCACCCCTGGAAGTAGGCAGCAGTTGGAAGACCCATGACCCTGCTCAACATGGTCACCACGTCATTGTAGTCCTTGTGGAAATCGCTATGGAAGAGTTCTTAGGGAACCTTCGCAGCACTGTCGAGTTTCTCCTTAAGCCAATGGAGGTTGATTGACTTCTTGCACCCTGATGGATTATCGTCCCACGTTGCTTGGAACTCTTCTAATGTGGGGACCTCCATCTGTTGGAATGTGGGAATGTGGAATGTCCTCGTGATTCCTTCTGGTGACATGTCTGCGAGGATGTTTCTCTCCTTATCCACAATCGTTCTGGTTCTATTTGATAGGCTTCTCGGCAAGCCATCAATAGTTCGGGTGCCACAAGAGAGGGAGGGAAACTGGCGGCCTTGGCTATTTGACCCTGCGATATTAATCTGGCATTCTTTGTTGTCAGGTTGACCTTAACCCTCTGAGTGAATTCATCTATATCAACCTGGCCGATGTTGGTATCTAAAATTTATTTCCAGTCGGTTAAGACCTTTGAGTGGAGCGGCTCCCCTTGGAACTGATACTTCATTTGGTCTTTGTCTTTCTTTCCCTGAGGGGTCCTTCCTAACTTTTTTCCCTTGTCCTTTTTAGTGGATGCCCCTGAAGTTCCTGCAGCTGATTCCATATATTCTACAAGCAAGGGCAAAGTCAACACAATAAAATATTAAAAGCGTTCATGTTAGTCCATATTTCGAAAATAACATCTAAATAATCATTCAAGTATATCATAAATCTTATCTCTAGAAGTTATCGATCTCTGTTTCAGGGTGTTTGGATAATCTGGGCCCAGAGGGCCGGACTTCCCTAGCAGGAATGCTGCCTAGAAGGGAAAACGCAACCGAAAGCTCCTGGAGACCTTTCTTAGCCAAATTTTAATGTTTTAAGAGGCCCATGATGAAGAAGAGCAAAATTTGAGATGTGGGTCCAGGTTGGATTCTAATTTTAGGATCATTTGGATGGATTTAGGAGGACTCGGAGGTTTCAAGCCAGGGAGCCACCAGGAGATGGTAGTTTGGAGACGGCGTACAGTAGGCGGAAATCCGGAGGCGAAAGTCTGAGGGTCGGGGCGGTGGAGGGAAAAGGTGGGGTAGGAGCTTCGACGGCAAGAGAGCACTGGACTTCCAAAGACGGAAGTCTGGGACCCGGGGCACGGGGATCGGGCGGCAGCGGGGACTTTGCCAAAAAGCTTTGAAGTGGGGAATGGCAAAAAATGAGGCACGGAGGCCTGACATTCGAGGCTTGAAGGTGTCAATGAAGTAATAATTTCGTATCGCCAAAGACCAACAGCGAGAGCCAGGGCGGAGCCCGAGGCGCGGGAAGCCTGGGGACGAAATCCGTTTGAGATGGTGAATAATGCGCAGAACTCTCAGGGCGGAACTCTAGGGTTCTAGGCCTGGAAGGAACAAAAGACGCAGGTTAGGTTTCAAGCTTTCATGACGGAGGAGAGACCGGGACCCGGTAGCCTGGGAGGTAGGGGCATTTGGTAGTTCAGGCACAACGAAGGTTAAACAGAAGCCCGAGGGAGGAAACCCGACCAACTGAGCCCAGAGAGGATGATGGTTGTCGACATGTTTTGAAGTTTTCACGGTGAAAGCGGGCCTCGGACCTGGGGTAATGGATTTCCCTGCGTGAAGAACAACCACGCCATGAAAAAGTTCTGAATCGGCGGTGAGGGCGATTCCACTAGGTTTGTCAATTTTTCAACATATGGGTTATGAGCGCAATTTAGTGTTCTTCCATTTTATCCCATCCTAACCAATTGTTCAATTATTTAAATCCTTCAAAATCATGAAAAACACACACGAGAGGGCAAACGGGTCCCCTACCTCAAACACACTAAATGGCGAGATGTGGGATCTACCGGGGTCGACGAAATGACGCTGACGGTGATGATCGCGATACAGTTGAAGGTGGTGGGCTCTGGATGATGGCTTGTTCAATTCACTCCAATCCTGTAGAATGATAATGTATGCCCAGATTGGGCTTTTTATACCCAAACCACCATGAATGACTGCAATAAATGTTCGTACAACTGCGGGAAAAGTTAGTGAATTTGAAATTAGGTTGGCGGCGGCAACGAGAAAGTCGGGGCCCGGCAGCTGGGAGGACGCAAGGGATCCACCATTTGGTTATTTATCATTTGTTTAAATGATGGCGGTGGGGATTGGCTCGGGGCCCAGAGTTTAGGGATCCGCAAGGGATCCACCGTTGACGACGGAGGGACCGCCATAGAATTCCAAAAATGAAATTTTGGGGAGTCGTGCCCGGAATGGTCGACGGCGGGTAGTTATAGGAAATGAAAACCATGGTGGAGAAAACCCAAGAGGGGCTCGAGGAGTGGGATGCCGCCAGAGGCTCACCGTCATAGACGGCGAGACCGAGACGGAAGTCTGAAAGCGGACTTCTAGGACCCAGGGCCCGAAGGGGCAAACGCCGCCCCGAAAATTTGCGACGAGTTTCAGACAGAGGGTGGCAGGGGGGACCCTGAGGGGTAGGAAGACGCTCAGTGAATGCCGAAGGGATGGAAATTTCAAAGGGGAAACCTAAAAAGGGAACCCCGGATGCCCAGGCCTGGAAGGGCCCAGAGCTGTTTTGAGGGCCAAAATGCGAGAGGGATCCCCCGAGGCCCCAAGAGGCAGCAAAACCAAAAGCGGAGACATGAACGATTTATGATGGAACTTTGGTGCAACATCGACCATACGAAACATCAAAAAAGAGGGGCATGCAAAACGAGGCAGCCCCAAAAGACCTGACAAGGTGAAAGAAAAGAGGGTCCCCGTTCCAAACGGGGCGTGTGTGCTAAAGGCACAACAAATGGCAACTGTGCTGAAGAACGCTCCTGAGCATTCTAGGGATAAATATTCATTGAGGACCCAGAATCTTTGGTTTTGCAGACTAGGAGTGGCTTCCAAAGATGAATCCGGGAGAATGAGATCCTTAATTGGGTCAGCTTACAAGACATCTCGAAAGCATTTGTGAAGTGAGTTCATTCATTTCCTAGGGATAGTGACCAGGGTTACCAATTCAACCGAGTGAGCTACATAAATCATCTAACACCAAAAGTAACCTAGACATTGCCCTGCTACTAGTCAAGCGTCCATAGCCTCGACGGAGTTGTCGCTACAATCTCATTGATATTGCTCTACTGTTGGCCGGGCGTCCATAGCCCCGGTAGAGTTATTCAAACACCCATACAGTCATTTATTTCCTTTTCTTTAGAATTCTTTTTTTTCTTTTGCCTTGATATTTCACTTCTCTTTTATCATTTTGTTTGACCAGGTAAGCATTAAAGCCTACAATGGGTTTGAGACTGTAGTGGTAACTGGAGCAGACTTGAGATTTTTCACTCACTAGGGTGTCATAACAACCATAGTATGGTCCTTCAGAAATTATTATTATGTGTTTTGTGTGAGATCCGAGATGTGGGTAAGAAGATCAAGCTAAGGGTCAAGTTCTGAGCAGAGTTCAAACAAAGAAATCATTCGCGAACAACTTTCAAAGACTGATAATCTAGAGTGAATGTTTAGCCAGAGAACACAAAGAATGGATAGCAAAGTGAACCACTTGTCAAGCAAGCACGAACACCGCAAAGGAGCGGGGAGCATCTTTTGAAACAAAATTGCCGAGAGGGAGAAAATAAACAAAAAAAATGACACAAACAAAATGCAAGCAAGCAGGAAAGCAACTACTCTGACCTATGCACAAGTGTTTACAATGAGGAGCTCAAAGGAGCTCAAGCCTGGAAGTAATGCTTCAGGTGCTGCCCGTTGACTAGCAACGGGACATTCTCACCGGTTAAGGTGTTTAGGCGGAAGGCATTGTCTCCCAAAATCTTAGCTATCTGAAAGGGGCCAAGCCAAAGCTTGTCGAATTTGTTGTGTCCCCCTTTCTTTTCATGGGCCTTGTCCCAATATAGGACCAAATCTGCAATTCTAAAGGCCTTGATTTTGGCTCGGTGGTCGAACCATCTCTTCACTACACCCTGATGTTTGGCAAAAAATTTTATTGCATGGTTTCAGACTTCCTCTAAATGTAAGAGCTCAGCTAACTGAGCTTCCCTATGATCTCGTCCCTCATAAAAATCATTGATGAAATGAAGAGTAGGAATCTTCAGATGGATGGGGAATATACGCTCTAGGCCATAGATGAGGTGGAATGGAGAATCGCCAAGGGCAGCCTTGTGGCGAGTGTGATCAGCCTAAAGGGTGAAACGGAGCTGGGTATGCCAATCCTTGGGATTCCTATCTAGCAGTTTCTTGATCACAGTAATCAGATTTTTATTCGTGGACTTGGAAAGGCCATTGCCCTAAGGGTAGTAATTAGATGAGAATTTAAGAGCTATTCCATAGTTAAATGCCCAACTAACAAATTTTAATGAAGCAAATGCAGGTCCATTATCACATACCAAAGCATACAGACAACCAAAGTGATTTAAAATGAAACTTTCCAAAAAATCTATAACTATTTTAGTTGTGCATTGCTTACATACTATTGCTTCCATCCATCTAGTACAATAATTAGTAGCGATAAGAATGTACCTATGTCCTGTAGATGATGGAGGGATTACCGGACTGATGAAGTCGAGACCCCATTGTGCAAATGGCTTTACCTCTAGCACAGGCTACAATGGGACAGCAGCATTCTTCTTCCTGGTGGCGGCGGTTTGACATATGTGACATGAACGAACATGGCAATGGGCATCCTTGAAGACGGTTGGCCAATAATACCCTACTCTCAATATCTGCTACGCCGTCGAGGAACTAGAACCATGGCCCATACCAAATTTGTTGTGAAATTCCTTCAAGACGCGTCCTACTTCTTCCTTGCCAAGGCATTTTAGATAAATGCCTTCATGGTTCTTCTTGTAGAGAATGGAACCCTGTAACATGTAGCTATTACTTTTCAATCTCAGGGCCCACTTTTGGACTCCTTGCAGGTGCGGTGGGCACTTATGGTTCAGCAAATAGTAGATGACATCTTAGTACCATTCTCCTGGGGAGACATCTTCAAGCTGATACTGCTGCACAGTGAGTTCAGGTCTAGCTTCTGCTGCTGTTTCGGCAATTGTGCGGGTGAGTGCCTGCCCCCTCACCAATTTCATCGATTGGATCTCCATGTCATACTCTTGTAGCAGGGTGACCCACTTAGCCCTTTATTCACCCAATTCATTCTACATGAGCAGTGGTTTTACTTCTGGGTCAGGGATAATAGCAAACACCTTGTTACGTAAAATGTAGTGTCTAAATTTCTTCACTCCTCTGATGAGAGCGTATGCTTGCTTTTTAATGTTGTGGTAACATAATTTAGCATCTTTGAGGGGAGCACTGATAAAGGTGATCGGGTGCTCGTTCCCTTCATCATCCTTCTGGGACAACATGCTAGCACAAGAATGCTCTGAAGCAAATGAGTAGATGTAAAATGACTTCAGATAATCTGGGCTAACTAACATAGGTGCCTCAGCAATAGCCCGTTTGATTTCTTCAAATGATTGTTTAGCGTCAGGTGTCCATTCAACTTTGGCATGTTGTTTGAGCATGGCATTAAGAGGTTTGACAATCTTTGTGAAACCTGTGATGAATTTCTGGACAAAGTTGATCTTTTCGAAGAAAGATTTTAATTCCTTCTTGCTGCCCGGGGGCTGAATTTTGAGTAAAGATTCGATGTGTTCAGGATCAATGGAGATTCCTTCCTCTGAAATGATGTGCCCGAGCAATCTTCCTTCAGTCACTCTGAAAATGCACTTCTTGGGGTTGAGGGAAACCTCGAATTACCTACATCTCTAAAATACCTTGCATAAGTCAGAGACGTGATCGCCCCACTTCTTAGAAAATATGGTCAAATCATCCATGTAGATGATTATGCACTTGCCAATTCGGTCCTTGAAGGCGATATCCATGGCACGTTGGAATGTGGTGCCGACATTGATGAGTCCAAAAGGCATTCTCCTATATGCGAACGTTCCCCACTTAGTGGTAAACACTGTCTTGTGATGATCCTCATACTGTACCATTACCCGGTTATACCCAGAGTATCCATCAAGGAAAGACATCATCTAGGAGCTGTTGACGATCTGCAGCACCTCGTCCACCGAAGGTACTAGATAGTTGTCTTTCTCCAAGGTGCGGTTTAGACTGCGAAAATCCACACATAATCTAATCTCTCCATTCTTTTTCCTAACCGGGACCAAATTAGCCACCCACGTGGGGTGCTTGACTAGAAAAATGATTCTTGCTGAGAAAAACTTTTGCACCTCCTTGTAAACAATAGGTTCTAGCAAGGCATTGATAGGGCGCTACCGCTGGCAGAATAGTCTCACTTCTGTCTTAAGAGGGATAGTGTGTGTAATGATAGAAGTGCCATAAGTTTTCAAATATTTGTAGCTCCATGCCACCACATCATGATACCTTTGTAACACATCCACGATTCCTCTTCTTTCCTCTGGTGTGCACACCTTGCCGATAAAAATGTTCTTGACCTCCTTGGCTATGCCAAGGTTGTCTGCATCGCACTGGTTGTTTATAGCCTCCTTTTTTGTTTGCTGATCTTGATCTCTGATCTAATCCAAATCAAATACGCATTCCAGCTGAACCATGCCTCTGGGGATCGTATTGGTTTTGAGGTTGATGACCCCCTTTATGTCCAATTCAGCCTCCTATAGATCAGTTTCATTAATTATTTGAGCCGCGAAGACATTAGAACTTGTGATGAACTGGAGGATATGCTTGTCATCGAAGACTTGTAAATGGGTAACATTATCTGAGACTGATAGGATGGATGTTAGCTCAACAGTGAATTTCTTGAGCCTAGACAAAGAGAGGGGTTGCAGTGTGCTAGCCGCTTGAGCCAACGCATCAGCTGTACGATTCTAAGCACGAAGGATAAATTGGATATTGAATGTATCTAAACCCTCCAAGAGATCCCAGACCCTATGTCTATAGTTTGTGAGTCTCTAATCATGACAGGAATATAACTTCCTGACTTGTTTAACTATGAGTGCGGAATCCCTGAAAACTTGCAGCCCTTTTACATTTTTCTTCAAGGCCATGAGAAGGCCAAGGACTAAAGCCTCATATTCCGCTACGTTATTGGTGCAATAAAAATGCAATCGGTGGGTAGTGAGAAATATTTTACCTATTGGGCTGATGAGTTTGAACCCAGCTCCAGCTCCTTGCCTACACTTGGATCCATCAAATCAGAGCATCCAGCACATGGAGGATTCCTTATCTTCGAGTTTGATTGAGCTTCCGTTCCCTTTCGGCTGGGTGGCTGGTCTTGTGGCCTTGGTGGAGTTTTCTGGTTTGATGCAATGATTAACAAGTGGTTCAACTGGCGTCTCCTTTAGCATTTCCACATGGAGGGTAGCTAATTTTCTAACATGTGCCACTACAGCTTGACACAAGCAATAGTCAAACTCAAAGTGAGCGGCATTGTGAACTCTGCACCAGTTCAGCAATAAGAGATCCTGTAAATTCATTCAGGCTCCTAGGCTTGATCCCTTGCACACTTCTCCATGAATTCCTGGAAATCATTGAGTAATCCCCAGTCGTTCCCCTTATCCGGCTCATCATAAGTTTCTACCAATATTTTTGTGTCTGGGGGCATTCGTGTAGGATTAGCTGAGGGACTACACAACACTAGCAACACTTCATCTGCACGCTTTTCCTGAGGCCTGACCTCATTTTGGTAGGTGAAAGGGTGGTAGTTCCCTAAATCAGTCTTGGCGAACAATACTTTGCTAAGATTGTTGTATTTCATGATCATGTACTTCATACGGGGTTCACGGTCGATACGGATCTGATTTGGCAGCCCCTTCCATGGCAGCCACATGTGAGAAAGGTCTGTGGCGGTGTATCCATTTAGTGCCTTGGTGAATTCCCTTCCCAAAATGATTCCATATGCATCAGGAATATTAGCCACTTGTATATCAATGACCTGCTGTATCCGCGGGTCCATGGTAATCTACATCAGGATACAGTTTATTTCACCCACGATGTTGATCTCTGTTTTGTCCAGCTGAGTCACCTTTCTCTTTGACGGCATGGGAGTGATACCAAGAGCTTTGCATATGGCCAAGGGCATGACATTGGCAGATGCTGCTGAATCGAGTAGGTAGTTATGTAGATTCTTCTCGAAGATCCTAATAGTAGTGAGGAAAGGGGGAGTTTCTGGTCTCCCCTGGAGGATGCCAGTAGGCATGTCCATATGAGCTATTTGACCTTTGTTCCTTTCATTATCCATATCCCTCATCTTCTTACACCGCTGGTCTTTGGAAAGCTGCCTATTAGCCCTTTCTGGCTCCTTTTCAATTTGCTTACTTGTTGACTAATTTTTGGAAACATCATTCCTTCTCCCGATATTATCCTGTATCTCTGGTTCTTTCCTAGGCTCTTCAAAGGTTAATCTCTTAGCTGGGGTTTCTTGTGTTGTATTAGAGGATGAAGTTCCATTAAGGATCCTAAAGAACATATGCCTCATGGCAGAAACTTTGAGTAATTCGAAGGCAGATAAGCTAATTTTTACCTTCTTGAACTCTTCTGCCACATATTCACCCATTTGTTCAATTTTTGTGCTAAAATCCTAGCCTATAGCAGAATTGGGGTTTGGATCTTCGCTGGACTAGACGGATTTTGAGGTTGGCCTTGAGGCTGATTTTGTGGCTAGTTTTGAGACTAGTTCTTGTTGAGGTATTGGGCAGGTACATGAGGAAGCCCAGGGTTATTACTGGCATTTGGATCAGGCGGAGTGGCGAAATTGTTTGGTGGGGTAGAGGTTGTAAAGGGTCCGCCTACTTGTCTATTCCTAAGGAAGTAAGGACTCAACCGTTGATGGAAAATGTGGACCTCATCTACAAATGGTTCTTCTTCATCTACTAGACCATTATCTACTGAATCAAAGAGCTAAGCTAAGGTTTGTTCATTACTTACCTCTTGCGCCTCTTTATCCTCAATAGGAGTAGGCTCGACCTCGGGTTCATTGCAGTCACCCTGCGAAAATGGTGCTTGATTGACTACCAGACACGAGGAATCGTAGGGCTCAGATGGGACAATGTCCCTATAGTTGGCATTGTAGACTGCATTTTGTACCTCCACCTGGAAGATTTTAGTAGCTGTCTAGAACTCGAGACAATCCAGCTCAGAATGCCTGCTGGTTTTGTGAAGTCGACACCATCCGGACAAAGCTGTTTTAGCTAAGTATACACCGCTGGATGTTTTGTCATTGCTTGTCGGTTGGTCGAATGGTGTGGGGACACCACCGTTGTTGGGCCTAGTGTTCCACGTGTGATTCTGCCTTTGAGAAGGTCTTCTTTCTACATTTTGATTGGCGTTCTACCCCCTCTCATAACTCTGCCTAGAGGAGGTGCCTACTTCCCAGTTATCTCTGTTGTCTCTATTGTCTGGGCTGTCTCGATTGAGATTGGCCTGGAAATTACGCTGGGAGGCTTGCAACTAATTATTCTGATTTTTCAAGTGCGTCATTTCTGTGGAAATTTTCTTGATCATTTCTGTAAGTTCCTCCAATTTATCTTTTTTAGTTGCACTTCCTGGCAACGATGCCAAATTTTGGAGAAAAGCGGGTAGGGCCGTCGGTTGATTTTGATAGGCTGGAGAAAAGTATGGTCCCGACAGGTACAATGGCGCCTGGGGCTGTTGGGAATACGCCTACTGTTGTGGAGCAGCCTGAGAATAGTTGTACTACTGCTGGGGCTACAAATAGGAAGATGCAAGAGGTGCATAATTCAACGACTGCCCCGGATGCGACACCATAAGCAATTGGGGTACATGGTTCATAAGAGGGTTTTGGTGAGCAAATGCCTGATTAAGCCCTTGAATTTGTATTTGGTGGGCCACCGGCCCCAAAAAAGGTAGCGGACCAGAGATATTTTGCCCCAAGTCCACACTAACGACAATGGCTTCTGCATAAGTGGCCAATAGGGTAGCTGCAGTGGGCGCATCCTTTTCACTAAGACCGATGTGAGGTTGTCCAATGCCGCGTAGTAGACTGGGAGAGCCACCGCATCATCATGGAGGTACGGATCCTAAAGTCTTGTGTAAGCCCGATGAAAGTAGTCATTAAAGGAGCCAATAGACTCGTTGACCTCCCTTCTGACAGACATGAACTGTTGGTAAAGCTCCGAGGGGTTGATGGGGATCTTGTATTTCTGTAGGAAGGAATTCTTCATTAAGTTCCACAAGGTGATGGATCCCCTCGGCAGATTAATATACCAATAGAAGGCCTCTTCCCCCAAGGAATGTGGAAAAAGGCAGCAAGCAACATCTTCATGGTTGACTTGCATTTCGGTGATCGCTGTTTCGAATATTTTGATATGCTCCTCAACTGTTCTTTGCATGTCACATGGATGGAACTTTGAACAAAAACCCTCCAAATTCTTAGGCATATCATTGTAGACTGCAAAATGTATCGACGAAGGGTTATGCGCTAACCAAGCCATGGAAGGTGGCGGAGGTGGTGCTTGCTATTGGGAAATGAGAATTTGAGGCTATATTTGCAATACAACAATAATATGGGATTGCACTTGAGCTATGGCTGTCTGGACTATGCCTTGGGCTGGAAAGGTCGAGAGAGGAGCAATCCCTTGGCTGCCAGAGATAGGTGTAAATGCAATTTGAGATGGTTGGGTGGAAGATGAAGGCCAGCCAAATGAAGGTGAGGGTGGAATGAAGGTAGATGGAATGGAGGAAGTGGAAATGACAATGCTACTTCCTGGCGCTCACTTTGCCCTTGTGGGGGGCTGTAATTCGTCGAATTCCTCCTTATTTGGTGTTGATCGTAGAACTCTCTGAAATCTCTCCGGGGAGAATGATCCGATTCGATCCAGCTTTACTTTATCCCTTAACTTAGTATTTTTGCCATGACCCTCCTTCTAGCGCTAGTTCTGTTGATTGTGTTTTTATGCACTTCTCAACACAGGCAGTGCATAGGTGCACTCCCTCTCTTGAAAGACAATCTCCCATAATTGAATTGCAAAACACTATCCCAAGGTCTCTCGGGTGTCAGGTTATGACAGTGTTTAGATACCTCAGTAGTTTGATGTGATTTGTTGGAATCACAAGGCGGTCTTACAGAAAATATAAATTGTGAGCACAAAGCATGAAGTTGGATCTTGAAATGGAGTCCTTAGGATAAAGGCTATTATGCGTTGGCTGTAGGTTCAAACAACAATCTTGAACTCCATTTAGTTGTTAGATTTGGCTTTACAATGTGCAATGAACCTTAGCATAGGTCAGTTACTAAAAAAAAGGAAAAGGGTGAAGGGGAGGAAAAGTTCCTAAGTCTCAAGCTTGCTATGAATAGTGACAATGGAGTTCCTGCAATGGACAATTCCTCAAAACAATATCCCACTTAACCAGGGATTTCACAGTATCATGGAAATTGTGCTATGTTCTAAGGGCTACAGATATTTCATCCTTCATCCACCACATACATGTATGGATCAAAGATGAATGTTTGGGACATCTTCAAATCAAGTCCAGGCTAACTTTGCATAGCTATCTACCATCAGCAAACAACAAAAAGCATGGACAAAGGAATCATCAACAAGGCAAGAATTTTCACAATCACCCAACAGCATTCGTAAGATTTATCCAAAGAAAGTAAACAACTAACTAAACAGCAATAAGATCTAAGCTAAACATCTGATATTGGAGAATGAATCAAATAACATGAGAGAAACCAAGAAAATACACCAAGTCAATATCTTTTCTTATAAATTTCAGCATGTCTTTACAACAACTCAACTCTCACTTTTGCAAATGAGGGGAGTGCTCTATTTATAGTTTCCAAAAAGTTAAATGAATGGCCAAGATTCATTTTTATTGTGTGGCCAAGATTCATTACAAAATAGGGTTTCACTTACCCTCAAATAGATTACAATTTAAAATTATATTTTTGTCCCTTCCCTATTTCGTCTTCTAGTGGGTGGCACTATAGCTCTTTCATCCTGTAGCTGATTGTTGTTTCCTTTGCTATAGCTACTCTTCAGGAAGGTCCTTATCTTTGGCTGGGCTATCCTCTTGCTCCTCAGAAGTTGCGTGCTTTATATACTTGAGGATGACCGCTTGAAGCTTGTCGATTTCAAGGATTTCACATCACAATGCCTAGTAGCTCCATTCCTTACCGTTCTCTTCCATTCTTTTCTAATCTTCGTCATACTTTGAGCCTTGGTCCTTGAACAGCTCTGATCGATCAAAGGTACAGGCAGCAAAACTCAAGAACTCTATTGTGATTTCTTTGGCTGTCCTATCCTTCATCTTCTCCTAGAAGTATGGCTTGATCTTTTTTGGATCTATTTGTACGGTGGGAATATCATAGCCCATCATCAGCTTAAGGTATTGGGTGCATTCGGCCAGAATTTCCTTGATCCACTCAATATCTAGATCCACTATGTTCAGGATTTGCTCCAACCTCTCCTTCCGGTTGTCGAGGTCTCTGTGCCACACATCCACCAGCCAGTGATCTTCTTTCTTTAGCTCTAGCTTCTCTTCCCATGTGTTCTCAGAAATTTGAAGGATGGCTTCAATTCTTGGGAGGGTGGCGTCATATATTACAGGGAAATTGGTGCAAAGTCTCTTTGTGCTCTCTAGGGACTGGATCAGGTCCAAGAACTTGTTGGCTGTCTATATAGCCCTGCTGATTCCTATGTTCCTGACATATGCAACCTGTCGGAACCAATCCTTGGTGGTTTTCTCCAAGTTCTTCCTTCTCTCCATCTCGTCAATCTATTCTTTGGAGAGCAACTGCGGTGCGGCTATGGAGGTGGTGGGAAGATTGTCCACTGAGGACCATTGCTGTATGTAGTCTATTAGGGCAACAACCTGCACTTTAAGCTCATCCTTGGAGACCTTGTCCTACTTTATTAGGTGCACCACTGTGGCCACCGACTCCTTAAGGTGCTTGACCTTTTGCTCTCTGGTTGCTATCCCTAAATCAATGGTGGAGATATTATAGCTCACCCCTACCTGGCCAATAGTAGGCGTGGCAATTTGTGCCGCTCAAGAACCGGAAGCATCCATTGTTATCCTAGATTGGACCTTGGGCTTCTTTTCCTTCTTTGTCATGATCAGGGATCAAGCCAAGATGACCTCCAATCTCGCCCTTAGGTCTTTCAGCACTGGGGTTATTTTCTCAAGTTGTCTCTCCAACCAATCAGGCATAACAGACTTGTCCCTGGGTGCATCATGGCTGCCCTCACCCTTCTCTATCAAAGGCAAGACCTCTACCTCTTTCTCCTTTTGGGGTTCTCCCTTTTCTTTGGTAGCATCCTCCTCCTCTTCGTCAGAGTCACGAATGAATACAAGGCGTTTGACGGGCAGCTTGGTGGATAATTGTCGGGTGGGACTTTCTTCTTTAGCTACCTCTTCTTCTTTCTTCTCTTCAGTAGCCTCAGCCTCGGGGCTTTTGATAGCATGGGTCTCAGCCTCAGATAGATCCTTTTGTGGCCGCTCCTCTGGCGACTACCCCCCTTTACCATGTGGTGACTCTTCTGTCTCCTCCCTAACGTCTTTTGGTTGTTGAACCAATTCCTCCTCAAGGTCATCATCAAAAGTTTGGATGATTTCCTTGGCACCTGAGCCACCCTCTTCGTCTCCACTCTCGGAAGAGCCTGTCTCTTCTCCCTCATAGACCACCCTGTCAATGGTTCGGTGCTCGTGATAGTCCTCAGCCTCGTCCTTGATAGACTTCGAGGCTTCCTGCTCTCGCTCTTCCAACTCCTTTGAGATAAGAATTGTAGCTTCCATGGCAGGCAGCCTTGTTGGCAGTTGTGAAGGCTGAGTTGTTGCAAAGACTCGGGCGAGGGCCGCCTAGAGAGTCGGATCCATTAAGATCTGGGAAAGCTCAGGGGGGAGGTTTTGCATGTACTTTGTAAAAGCCTCAGGCATAGTGGCAAGGGAAACAAGTGACGTTATTGTTGCCAGAGGGAGCGATGTGATCGGCGACATAGCAACAGAAGAGGAAGGGGGAGTGGTCATGCCAGAAGAGGAGTCAACATTAATTATTGAATCGACCGGGGGTGAAGGAGCAAGATGGATAGAAATGTCCACCGCTGGTGGAGATGAGGCGACTGCAGCCAGGGAGGTAGGCGATGCACCAGGAGGGGTAGGGAGAAGCAAGGGAGGCTGTAATTCTTTTGTAGCCACTATCTACTTGAGCCTTTTGGGAGATGAGCCTCCCGTTTCTTTCTTTGCTTGCTCCTTGGGATCTACAGACTGAGCTGTCTCCGTTTCTTTCCTATTCTGGGACCTGGTGACGGGAGGAGACTTGGAGGTCTCACCAGTTGATGTAGTGGCAACAACCTCCTTCGTGACACTTGGCTCGCTCTTGAGCCCTTCTTATGTCAGGACTACTCCTTGTCACTTTAGGTGCACCACCTGACCATTGATCCACTCCTTAGTATGAGTTATGATTGGCTGGGTGATGGTATCTAGGTCGTTGACCTCCTGTTCGTCCCAATCGATCAACGGTATTGGTAGGTTGGTAACCGCAGGGTACCTTGGATGCATAATACTGGACTCGTCTTCCTCGACTTGGTCTGATACTGGGAACAGCTGCACTCTTCTTAGGAATA
The DNA here is from genome assembly GCA_007258455.2 of Sequoia sempervirens. Lineage (NCBI taxonomy): Eukaryota > Viridiplantae > Streptophyta > Pinopsida > Cupressales > Cupressaceae > Sequoia > Sequoia sempervirens. The sequence continues at coordinate 68,048,926 of VDFB02000002.1, forward strand.
GTACCGACATGCACATGTAGTGCCTTCCGCACACCTCTTTTTCATCTTTGCAGTCTACCTAGAAATCTTCAATGTGTTATTGGTGGGAATATGCTGGCCCCAGTGCCTTCCTTACATGGCCATGTGGATCCATCCACGGGCGGGCAGTGTACCAGTCAAAATTGTAATCCTTGAGCTCCTTCTCGGAGTTACTGGCACATTGGGAAGTCTATAGTCGATACAGGCCCTGGCCGAGGGTCATATGGTAGGGGATCCTCACTACGTGCTTATTGCTGAATATTGCTTGGATGTGTTGGAGCTGCTGAGAAAGCTCTAGGAGGATGATCCTATCATTTGGGTACCATGGCAATTTATTTGGCCGTTCCGTGAAACCCTGGGCCCAGATGTAGGTAAACTTAGGGAACTGAATGAACAGAAAATCATATTCCTTTAGGAGCGCCTAGCACTGTGTGAGACTCTCCTCTCAAAATCTCTATCGATCAGTCTGATGATATGGCCAATGAAGGCGTCATTGACCCGATAGTAATCCTTCTTGAAATTCTGGTATTGGAGTTGCAGATATTTGTCAAACGGTTTGAGCCCTCACTTCTACTCCTGATCGGGTGCCACAAATAACTTGTTGTATTGTCTTTGACCTGCCAGGGAGTACACCAGGTAGGAGGTCATGTACTATTTAGAACTCTTTTTCACATTGACAAATTGCTCATGGAAGCAGTTGCTAATGATGCTACCCCAATCGAATGAGACCTTGGTTGTAATGTCCTCATTTTCCCGTAGGATCTATTCAATGTAATATGCCATCCACTCCAGGAAGTAGGTGGCCGTTGGAAGACCCATGACCCTACTCAACATGGTCACCAGGTTGTGGTAGTCCTCGTGGAAATTGCTACGGAAGAGTTCTTAGGGAACCTTCATAGCGCTGCCCCATTTCTCCTTAAGCCAATGGACATTGATTGACTTCTTCAACCCTGATGGATTAGCGTCCCACACTGCTTGGCATTCTTCTAACGTGGGGACCTCCATCTGTTGGAATGTGGGAATGTGGAATGTCCTTGTGATTCCTTTTGGTGACATGTCTGCAAGGATGTTTCTCTCCTTATCCACAATCATTTTGGTGTCTATTTGATAGGCTTCTCGACAAGCCATCACTAGTTCAGGTGCCACGAGAGAGGGAGGGAAACCGGTGGCCTTGGCTATTCCAACCTGTCGTATTAATCTGGTGTTCTTTGTTGTCGGGTTGACCTTAACCCTCTGAGTGAATTCATCTCTATCAACCTGGCCGATGTTGGTATCTAAAATTTCTTTCCAGTCGGTTGAGACCTTTGAGTGAAGCGGCTCACCTTGGAACTGATACTTCATTTTGTCTTTTTCTTCCTTTTCCTGAGGGGTCCTTCCTATCTTTTTGCCCTTGTCCTTTTTGGCTGATGCCCCTGAAGTTCTTGCAGCCGATTCCATATATTCTGCAAGCAAGGGCAAAGTCAGCACAATAAAATATCAAAAACATTCATGTTAGTCTATATTTCAAAAATAACATCTAAATAATCATTCAAGTATATCATAAATCTTATCTCTAGAAGTTATCGATCTCCATTTCAGGGTGTTTGGACAATCCGGGCCCAGAGGGCCGGACTTCCCTGGCAGGAATGCTACCTGGAAGGGAAAACACAACCGAAAACTCCCAGAGACCCTTCTTGGCCAAATTTTAATGTTTTAAGAGGCCCATGATGAAGAAGAGCAAAATTTGGGATGTGGGTCGAGGTTGGATTCTAATTTTATGATCGTTTGGATGGATTTAGGAGGACTTGGAGGTTTCAGGCCGGGGACCCGCTAGGAGATGGCAGTTTGGAAATGGCAGACAGCAGGTAGAAATCTAGAGGTGGAAGTCGGAGGGTCGGGGCACCAGAGGGAAAAAGGCAGGGTAGGAGCTTCGATGGCAAGAGAGCGCCGGACTTCCGAAGACAGAAGTCTAGGACCCGGGGCCCGGGGATCGGGCGGCAGCGGGGACTTCGCTGAAAGGCTTCGAAGTAGGGAACAGTGGCAAATATGGCATGAAGGCCCAACATCCGAGGCCCGAAGGCGTCAATGAAGTGATAATTTTGTATCACCAAAGACCAACAGTGAGAGCCAGGGCGGAGCCCAGGGTGCGGGAAGCTTGGGGACGAAATCCGTTTGAGATGGCGAATAACGCGTGGAACTCCCAGGGCGAAACTCTAAGGTTCCAGGCCCAGAAGGAACAAAAGACATGGGTTAGGTTTCAAGCTTTCACGGCGGAGCAGAGACCGGGACCCGGTAGCTGGGAGGCAGGGTTGTTTGGCTGTTCAGGCACAGTGAAGGTTAAACGGAAGCCCGAGGGAGGAAACCCGACCAACTGGGCCCCGAAAGGATGATGGTTGTTGGCATGTTTTGAAGTTTTCACGGCGAAAGCGGGCCTTGGACCTGGGGTAACGGATTGCCCTGCATGAAGAACAACTGCGCCACGAAAAAGTTCCAAATCAGCGGCGAGGGCGATTCCACTAGGTTTGTCAATTTTTCAACATATGGGTTATGAGCGTAATTTAGTGTTCTTCCATTTTATCCCATCCTAACCAATTGTTCAATTATTTAAATCCTTCAAAATCATGAAAAACACACACGGGAGGGCAAACGGGTCCCCTACCTCAAACATGCTAAATGGCGAGACGTGGGATCTACCGGGGTTGACGAAATGACACTGACGGCGATGATCGTGATGGAGTCGAAGGTGGTGGGCTCCAGATGATGGCTTGTACAATTCGCTCCAATCCTGCAGAATGATAATGACTACTTAGATTGGGCTTTTTATACATAAACCACCATGAATGACTGCAATAAATGTTCGTATGACCATTGGAAAAGTTGGTGAATTTGAAATTAGGTCGGTGGCGGCGGCGGGAAAGCCGAGGCCCAGCAGTCGGGAGGACGCAAGGGATCCGCCGTTTGGTTATTTCTTGTTTGTTTAATTGACGGTGGCGGAGATCGGCTCGGGGCCCGGAGTTCAAGGATCTGCAAGGGATCCGCCGTCGACGACGGTGGGACTGCCACAAAATTCCAGAAATGGAATTCTGGGGAGTCGGGCCAGGAATGGTTTACGGCAGGCAGTTATAGGAAATGAAAACCATGGTAGAGAAAACCCAGCGAGGCCCGAGGAGCGAGAGGTCGTCAGAGGCTTGCCGTCACGGACGTTGAGACCGAGATAGAAGTCCAGAAGTAGACTTCCGGGACCCAGGGCCCAGAGGGGCAAATGCTGCCCTAAAAATTTATGATGAGTTTCAGACGGAGGTTGGCAGGGCGGACCCTGAGGGGCAGGTAGATGCTCGGTGAATGCTGAAGGGATGGCAATTTCAAAGGGGAAACCTGAAAAGGGAACCCCAGATGCTCGGGCCCGGAAGGGCCCAAAGCCTTTTTGAGGGCCAAAATGCCAGAGGGATCCCTCGAGGCTCTGGGAGGCAGCAAAACCAAAAGTGGAGACATGATCAATTTATGATGGAACTTTGGAGTAACATCTACCATACGAAACATCAAAAAAGAGGGCCACACAAAATGAGGCAGCCCCAAAAGACCTGACAAGGCGAAAGAAAAGAGGGTCCCCATTCTGAATGGGGTGTGTGTGCTAAGGGCACAACAAAACTCAAATTGATAAAGTAGGTATTCAAATTTATTCATTGAACAAGGTCAATAAGGTTAAGAAAATAACACATCTTTGTTCACAATAGTAAAGCCTAAAAGGCTAAGAAAATAACACTTCTCTATTCACAATAAGAAATTTTATAAGTCTAAGAATATTTCCTATCTCTATTCATAGAAAATAGAGCCAAAATGATTAATCTAAAACTTATATGAAAAAATAGATCTGATATGGATAAGTTTATAACATAAATTTATTCATAGTTTATGTCCAATGAGGATTGACTAGAAAAATTCATTAGTTTAAAGTTGAATTGGCTTACACTATAAAATTATCTCTATTGAAAATAACTAATATGGATAAGAGTCTATCCTACTCGAAAACTAAAGCTAATCTCAAATTTTTAAACCCTAGTAAGTCTAAGTTGATACTCAAGAAATATTAAAGGATAGAGCCAACGTTTAAACCATGTAGTTAGGCCTAAAAGATACACATTGTTTCAAAATATACTTAATCCAAGAAGCTACTATCCATACACAAAGATGAAAGGTTGATACTAATAAAAACTAACCTCTTTTTTCATAGAGAAAACAATAACATAATTTATGTAAACAATACCATAATATTTCTTACTTTTCGGGCTTGGGCCATGTAACTCTAGACTTCTAGGCTCTACCCATGTGACTCTCGGGTTGAGCCTTTCTACCACCCACCTTTTTTTATGAATATGTATTTCTATCTTTATATTTAATATATATATACCTATTCATCAAAAGAAAAAAAAAAAAAAAAACCCAAACCCTTATTTACATAGATGTCTAAAATATTGAGATTTAAAAACAATACCCATATATTAAAAAGATGCCAAATTAATTCAAATTTTGAGGTTATGAAGAAGAAATTACTGTAATTTACATTATTAAATTCATTGAAAAAACATAAGACCAACCAAAATAAACTCACTAGTGACTGGGTAGTCCTGAATTAGGACTCGATTGCAAACACTGTGTAGTAATCGTCTTGTTCACAGTTGAGTGACAAACCTTGTAATTGAGGAATAATGTCAAGCCCACTATCTTGTCATTTACCGGGGCCAGTTTCTACTCAAATTTCCATACGTGTAAGGTCCAAAATCATTCAAAACAACTTCAAGTCACTATACATCATCCCATACAATATGTTCCAGAAAAATTGAGCCACTTTAAGCAATTGTGTTTTGTGATACCGTTATTCAACTATGTAGTTTTAAGAGTCAATTCATTATATTCATGAAACATGGGTCAATGAGTTTGATTTTTAACACTACAAATTTAAATCTTGATAACAATATCGCAACTTGACACGCTATGAAAAATACCTCCTACTTATCAATTTTTTTTTTTTTTTTAAACCCGTGTATTAGTAGGGCTATGAATTTTGTGGGATAGAGTCTAGAGGACAAAGTAGGCAGTACTAAAGTGAATGGGAAATATAAAGCCATACATTTTCCCATAAGTCTATGGTTTGAACAAAACCTCTAAAAGAGCAGTTCATTTTGTAATTAGCTCAAGCATCACTGGGAGAAGATCAAAAGCATGCACAACTACCATACATATTTGGTGTCAACACTTTGTTTTCTTGTTGTTATCACTGGGAGAAGATCAGAAGCATGCAAAACCACCACCACTATCGTTGTACCGAAAGTGGCCTAGGTAGTAGAAATTCCTCATCATGGCCAACTAGTCATGCTAATTTCACTCAACCTATGAACATTTCACCCAATTGCATAAAAATTCCACTTCAACAAGTGATTTTTGAATCTTCAACTGAAAATGTATGCTTTTAATCTTTTCTCACTTCCCTTCTTTTCTCTAAATTTCTCTACATGCCCTTTTGGACTCATTACTCTCTCACAATGATTCATCTCCATATTTTGAGTAATCAAGAACCATTTCACCATCACCTCTATCTTTCTATTACTTTCTTCACTTCACATTAATTCCCAAGTCCATATGATGTGTACTTCACCCATTAATGAATGGGGATGTTGGTGGCTTCATGCCATAAAATGTACTTAAAAATACATTCCATGCAAGATTCACATAGTCTTCATATAATTTAACATTTAGTTATTTATATCTATATTTATTTAGTTGATAGGCTATTTTGTTTGAATTTTTCACTGAGAATTTCATCAGCCCCGCCATGAATTGGAATTTTCGGCACCAAAGATGTCCTAACCAACGATGACTACACTAGGTTTTTTTGTGGAAATGTGGAGCTTTGTGTTTATGTGGGTTGGGGGTGGTAGAGTTGGTGTCCTCGATACGTAGAAGCTGAACCCTAATTTTTTTCTCGTAGGAATGTTTAATCATTCAGTTGTTGTACGATTGGGATAGGTGGAGTAAATATGGGCAGATGAATTAAATGCAATATCAAATATTGTAGTGTGGGAAAGTATACTTTATTTAAGTTGTAATGTCAAAACAACCATTGTGGTGTTGGTTTCAGAGTAGACTATTAAAATGGCAGTTTCATAGCAGATTAAGTGTTTTGAAATTGTTGTTCTCCCCAATCTATAAGTCATTTTACATGGGTGTTTTACATAGATGATTTATTGATTGTTTATGTTAAAATTGTTGTTCTCCAGAATTCGTAAGTCATTTTACATGGGTGTTGCAATGTGGAAAAGTAAAGTTTGAAATGTGTGAGAAAATATATTGATTAAGTTGCATTGTCAATAGAGCCATTGTGGTGTTGGTTTGATAGTAGACTATTCTAAAAATTGTCTACTTCAGTTTCTTTGTTCATTTGAGAAGAGACTATGGCAAAAATTGATGTCTTCGGCTTCGTTTTATAAGAGATTGGAGGGTTTTAAAACTGTTGTTTTGTGCAATTTGTAAGTCGTTTTACATGGGTATTTTGCATAAATGATTTTTTTATTGTTTATGTTAAAATTGTCGTTGTCCGAAATCTATAAGTCATTTTACATGGGTGTTTGGTGTTATGGTTTTGTACACTTAAATATTCTTTCTTTCATCAAAAAATATGGTTAGGGTTAGTAATTTTTTCTTCCCTCATTTATTGTTTGTTCTTATCCCAGTGCATCTTTGGCCTTTCTTTGGATATGCATATGTGTGATGATATCAGTGCCTTGTTTTGTAATTTTTATTGAAAACCAAGCTAAAGTTGATTGATCAAATGGATTGATGATGATAACATTGTTGAGGATGCACAAAAATGCAAGGATTGGATTGATCAAGATTGATCAGGATTGATTATGATAAAATTATTGAGGATACACAACAATGCAAGGATAGTGTTAAGCAACACAAGGATTAGGATGGATATCCCAAGATGATGGATTGATTGGATTTTGATCGATCAGGATTGATGAAGCTTGATTTGGAAAAAAGTTGTTCAAATGATTTGGTGTGATGTTTGAAGCATACATTAGATGTGGTTGATAGTGATTGTTTGGATTGGTGTTAGATGAAAGATGAAGCTTGATAAGGAACATATTCTTGTCAAAATATGCCATGGGCTAGTGATTTGGATTTTTGGATTACAGAAGCTTGACCAATTTGATTTAATATTTTCCAATGTTCAGATCACCACATAAGTTGGAGGATATAGATCAAGATTTATTCCCGAAGCAAGATGTAAATATTTGCCCCCAGTGTCTAGTAATGTATGTAATGCCATGGATGGATGCTTGGATAGGTGTATGGATGGATGGATATGGCAAGAATGCAAAGGATGCCAAGGATTATCTTGTGATAAGATAAGGTGTTCATATAAAGAATACTCATCTAGATAATGTTTCATGGCTCAGATAATGTTGGATAAGATAGGATTAGTGAAAACGGCCCATGTCAAGATGTTTACCATAAGCAAGTGTAAAGTGTGCCCAAAATTTCATCAAGATCAAGATAAATTGGATGAGGGATGTAGATGGATGAAAATGGATTGGATAAATGGTTCATGGATGAATGGATTTATTATGACTAAGATGGATGGAATGTTGGATTTATTATAGATGTGATGAGATGCTTTCATCTGAACTGGTGCACATAGATGCTAGATTCTACTCATGATGCCTATTTTCTAGTTTTTCATCATGGTACCTATCCAAAGCACCACCGTAGTGGTTTTCAGTAGAGGACAATTTTTTCTCTTTACTATTTTCGATCCTTTTTCTGATTTTTTTTAGATTTTCATATTTTTTGATTGTTTTTATTTTTTTGAAAGATTTTAAGCTCATGCAAAATCACAAGGTGTTGCTAATGTAGATGCCCCTATCAGAATGTGCCATCGATATTCTACTTGAAGAAGTTTCTTTGCTAAGATATGTGCACTTGAATGCAACTTTTGGGATTCCTGATCTTCTTTATTAATACCAGGGTTAACTATGTCTTTGTGCACACCTTGCAATAGAGTGCCTTCAAAATCCTTATGATGAAGGGTCATTTCCAATACATGGTCAATTCGAGAATTGGATATCACACATGCAGGCATGGATGGAGTGTGTTTAGGGATAGGAGATGGATTGGTTGACAGCTTTGAATCTTTGACTCTCTAAACATGGGAAGATGAGCAATGGTGGGTGGATACGAAAGTGTGTGTGGAATTAGGACCAACTATTTGATATACTTTGTATGTCGCTTGAAAAAGCCTGATTTTTCTTTTGTGGACATTTTTGATGGATACTTTTCCCTTTTTTAATTTTTCCCCATAGGTTCTTTGACTAATGGAGCTTGATAGGGATGATCTTTCTTTGTATTCTTCAGTATCCATATGTGTTCGATTTGTCCATCATGGTTCTTAGATTCTCTTTCTTTTGATAACATTCATTGTGTTTTGATTCAAATATTTCTTTCAAAGTTGGTCCCAATTCATGGATGGGCTGATGGGTGGATGAAGATTCATGATGTGCTTGGTTTTAGTATTGGCAATGGTTTCACCATAAATATTCTCTGTGCTCCCTATCTTGACATTTACACTAGAGGAAGTTTCCCCTAGTATGGTGGTAGTAGTACCTTCATGCTTTGATTTTACCTATTTTGAGAGCTCTTGTTTAGAATGCATTCTTAGATAAATGACCACCGCAGATGATGTTATTGGAATTTGTTGCTCAACTAACTCTAGAATATTCTATTCTATCTCACATGTTTCCTTGAGTGGATAATGCTAGATATATTCATACATGATGTTCTCAGTTTGAATCTGGGATATATCTAATCCTGATGTTGATAATTCAGTTTGACTGTAGGAATTAATAACTTGCTCTTTTGTGTTATAATGTCAAAAGTACAGGAATCCTATTCTAAAGGAATATCATCTATGTGTCCATCTGCATAAAGTATCTCATGGGTAGATGGAGTATGTACTATGTGGATATGATCATCATTTGTGACATCTTGTATAGATAGGAGACTATCCATTAGATCATTGTAGTATCTTGGAGATACAAATTCTTGATCTTGATTAATTTCATAATTTCTTTTGACATGCTTTGGATCAAGTTCTTGACGTGGGTCAATTTCAAAGGATGGATTGCTTATAAGGGGTTCTTGGATGTCATCATTAGACATGGTAAGTGGTTGAGTATCTTCAAGTGTTAATTTAAGGGTTCCTTTCGTATTTGTAACCATGAGGTCAAAGGGGGTCAAAATGTCTTGGAAAGGACCATTGCTAGACTTTGGCGAAAGATTTTGATCATGCTTTGGAATAAAATATTGAGATATGTCCTCTAAATCATAAGGAAATATAGAGACATTTTCAATATGATCATTGGTCGATGGATCATGCATTATTTCAATAGAATTAAATACTTCTAACACTCCTTGAAATATATCGCTAAAAAGTGGCTCTTGATGTATGGTGAGTTGATCATTGGATGGGGTAGAAACATATTCAATGTGCTCCTTAATTGAGAGATCTTGAACATTGTTTTCAACAATTGTGGCAAAGAGATTGTGAATGTCTTCAACCATAGGGTTAAGTGATGTTGACATTCCTTGAATTGGATCATTGTCGAGTATTGTTGGTGGATTTTGATCATGATTGAAAAGTGACTCTTGACCTATGTTGATTTGATCTTCGAATGAGATAGAAACATCTTCAATGTGATCTTTGATGGATATATCTTGATCATTGCTTTTAGCAATTGTGGTGGGGAGATTGTCAATGCTATCACCAGTGGTTGAATGTTCATTGTTATCCTCAATAGTTATCATTTTTCGTGTTTGTGCTTGTGTTTGTTGGGTAGCTTGAGAGGCTTGGGCATCTTGAGAGGCTTGTTGCACTTGTTGAGCTTGTGTTGCTTATTGTGTGGCTAGATATTGTTGGATGGCCTTTTGGTAGGCCTGGTGAGCTTTTAGTGGAATGTTATATTGTATTGCTATAATTGGTTTTGGTGGTAGTGGTGGTGGATTTGGAATTTTGTTGGATGTAGTGACAAGTCATTGAGATATGTTTGGAGTCATCGTGAAGGTTTGAGATATGATGGGTGTGATAGGGGTGGTTGGAGTGATCAAGGTGATAGGAATTGTCAGAATGATCGAGGTGATAGGTCCTTAGGAGACCGTATTTTGATTTGTTGGGATTGATGTCATTTAATTAGATACCATATGTTGGTGCGATGTCGATGGTATATTCAAAGGATTTGATGTGATAGTTTAATTGGTGTTAGGTGGATTGATTTGGATGGAGTGATTGGTGCTAGGTAAAGGGGGAAGCCCTAAACCAAGGAATGATGTTGACATGGGTAATGGTGGTGGAGATGTCTCTTGGTGCAATGACTCAAATATTTTGGTAAGTGTAGTAATTTGATCTTGATTTCAATCTTGACTCCCTTGATGTAGTTGATTTGGTTTTTGTTCAAGTAGATTTGGGATGTATACTTGTGGTTTTTCAATGGGATCATGGACAAATTGATTTTGGACAATGTTTTGATTTGGGATGATGTTTAGATTTGGTATGATAGGTTGAAATTGAACCTTGTTTATGTTGGGAATCACATTGCCTTGTTTTAGGTAACTTTGATTTTGCATGTGTTACCTTGACTTGGATTAATACACAGAGTTTTTAACATCTTGTTTGGACTTTGAAAAAAATTGTGTGATTTGCAAACATATCTATCCCAAAGTTTACCAAGTTTGGATCCAAAATGTTCATGTTTCATAAAGTTGTACCTGGTATATTCACATTTGGCATGTTGGGATTTGGTGGGATGACGTTGTTTGTTTGAAGGCTCATGCATTAATTGTTCGATTGATAGAATTGTAGGTTTGGACTTGGATTTAAATCTACCATAGGAAAAGGTGTTCCAAACTTCAATTTGGGCATAGTCACATTTGTACTATTGATGTTTGTAGAAGGTAATGATCCCATGTATGGATTGTATAAGTGCAAGTTTTGATAATCAATCAACATTGTAAGGCTTCAAAGGTTCAATTTATTTGGATTACCCATGATGCATGGATCAATTTTATATTCCATGTTCTTCTTGTGTTTTGACCTTGTTGACCACTAAGGAATTTAGGACCAATGATGAGATGAAGGATGAAAGGGGTGAATAATATGGGTGTTTGGACATTTAGGGATTTTGGATCAATGCTAGACCTAGGGTTTGATTTTGATTGGTTTGATTTAGATATTGAACTTGTAAAACCTAAGATGTTAGATATTATCTTAAGATGAACTTGTTCAAAGGGGTGATCATTTAACTAGAGGTATGAGAAAGGATGCATTCCCATACTCCTAACTAAACAAGGTGATTTTGATTTTGACGATTTACCCAAGTCTACAATGATGTTTCCAAAGTTCTAAATTTGTTTGGTGGGATGGGATGATAAATGTTTGGAATTTGGATGAAGTATTTTATTTGATCCTAAATGACCCTAGGAAGGACTCCTTTACGAGACCAAGATAGTGAAGAACATGCCTTTCTCTAAGAGTAATTGAAAATCAGAAGACCAATTTTTGCATGCAAACCATATGACCAAAATAGACCAAGCACATGTGTGGGGTCCAATTGATTCAATCTTTGCTTAATGGATTCTTTTTTATCACAAACACACTCTTGATTAGTTTTCAAATTGAATATCTATGTTTCAATTCCTTTTCATTGCACAAGGTCCATTATGCGAAAATCAAGGTTTCAAGAGCATAGTGTCCTATTTTTTACTTTGGAATGAACAAATCGAGATATAGGTCCTAGTGTTTAGAAGCCTTCTAGGGATAAGAACCCCTAGGGATAAGAACCCCTAGTGACAAGCAGTAACACATGGACTTTTCAAAGGTATTTGTTCCTTACAAAGGGTTTGAAATTTTGATGATTTGTTGAATGTTGGTTTCGATGTTTTGGATCCAAGCATTGTGTTCTGACTCACAAGCAATATAACATCCAAGATCAATGGGTATTTTTTTCTTGGTGGGCTTGCCTTATGCCCTTCGTAGTAGAAGAGATGATTTTACATGCAACCAAGGGAAAAAATATAAAGGTATGTTAAGAATGAAGTCTTAACCTCTATACTTTAACCAAGATCAGACATGGCAAGTAACTTCTTGGAATCTAAGTTCCAATGCACCACTTTGATAAACTCGTTGGTTACTACAAACAAGGGTTTTAGTTTGAAACTTTCCATTCATGGAGATTGACACATACGACGAGAGTCCCTTTTCAGATCCATCTCATTGGAGTCAACGGCATGATACTAGCATTTACTCCAGTACCCACATTTATATCCTAGTTGGAAATACTCTCAAGTTCAAAGTGTTATTGGTTGAGTCATTCCCTTGGGTGAGTAATTTTTCCCCAAGGTAGGCCCTCTAAGATAGACAAAAGTGAGCAAACATATTCATAGTTCGATCAAACTTCATTTAGAAACAAAGGGAGAACACATGCAATAGGTTTAATCAGACTCGTAAAGTGCTTTGTTAAATTTTTAAACACAAAATGAAGTGTGGAAGTGATTACTTTATCTCAACCTAAGATCACAAAAAAGGCCTTTTGATTCTCAAGACCACTGTAAAGCGAGAGAGAAGTGCATATGTCCTTTTCGATGATGTTAGTTTAAGTAAGAAATCACAAAAACAAAGTTGCACTTGTTCATTTTAAGTCCACAAAGCAGTGATTTTGATTTGTTTTAAAGCACCAAAATGGGATATGAGTGTTTCCTTGTTCAATTTGTTAAATCTGAAAACCAACTCTAGTAAGTTTGTGTCCTAAAGTTTGTTTTAAGCCCTTTTGTTGCAAAAATTGAAATGTTCTTTTTAGAGCCCCAAAAAGATGTGATTTGAAAAATAGAAAAATAAAACATAAGATGGAAGCCCTTTAAAGTATTTAAAAACTCTTAGTAGATCTAAAATTTGAAGATCAACCCTTCAACTCCAATCTTGTTTAATTTCTTCGCTTGGTTCCAATGTTTGATTTTGATGTCAACCTTCACCTTTATGTAAACCTTCCCCTACAAACAATAAAATGTATAATCTTAGAGATGAGATTATCACAAAGAAATTACCCATAATGTAAAATCTTGAAAAACAAGCAATGCTTATAGCTTAAAAATCAGATTTGGTGAACCCCCAAGAAACAGTATTTAAGGGACAAATGCAAGGCATTACAATGGAATTGTAAGATTACAATACTTTATTCTCAAGATCTAGTGTTGTTCGCTTTATTGAAGCCTCACTTCATGATTCAAATCAATCAAATTATTCACCGAATGAACATTATGAATTGATAATTGTTGTTATTTCAATAGTCTAAGCACTTCAAAGGTATAATATAGACCATATATTGATGGTTGTTGTCTTTAATAAAGATCATTTTAAATAAAAATCAAAATTTGAAATAAATAACGCTCTTCCATATGTCAGTGATTTTTCTTGCAAGAGTTAATAATATAATGCTTTTTTAGAAAAAAAAAAAAACATGAACCATTAGTTATTTATGTATCATTTGATATTTAAATAGAAACAAAGACTCCACCAATGTGTGCAGTCTAAAGTTAATGAGAAGAATAAAAAAACTCTCTAGTAGGGGACCAATGAAAAAGGATTGCGTGAACAAAAGTTTTGAAGGAGATTTAGCAAATCTGCAAACGCTTGGATATCTAATAGCAACAATAATGCTTAAGTACAATTTTCCATGAACATATGATCAACGCCCTTAATAAGGAGGTTGGTAATAAAACAGTTGAGTGTTATGCATCAAAAATTTCTATCACTTAGTGCAAATTTATGGGCTCTAATTAATGTGAGCCAATTCCCATATTCAACTCTACTATGACCTGCTTTGATGCACATTTTCTAAACAATTCAAAGCCTATACCACGTACGCTAGAAAAGCAACAATCACATGACACCAATCGACATTGCTAGTGTAGGTGTGAGTTGGTCAGTTGTGTGAATGGAAGTCTACTTTAGCTGCTACCTCCCAAATTTAGCAGAAGTTTTGGTCTACCAGATTTAGCAGTTATTGTGTGAAATCTATTAGAGAAAAGAAATGTCATCCAGATACATGAACTTTTCTCCTTTAGCTACACATTCCATCGCATCCATCATGCATCTATCATGCATCCATCCTGCATCCACAAACCGTCAGCATACCACATATCATACTAGGAAACACTAATCATTTCACATGCATTGCATTTGCATCATCATCATAATATAGATTTTTTAGTCTAAGCATATGCTTAGAACATCCATCAAATAATCATAGCATATCACATCATCCATTTCATCCATAGCATACATTACATCATCATTTTAAGTTGTTTAGGATAATATATATTGGTTATTCTAAGCATCTTAAAACCATCTCATTTGCATCATCATCATAACCATCCATTTTGAACCTCTTTATCACTAGATTGACCCTCAAATTAAATCTTTTCACTCAATCTCTTGAGGGGGCAATGTACCAGTGTTCTTTTCGCTAGGGCATCCGAAAAAATCAGAATTTTTTTAAATTTTGATCATGGAAAGTTTATTCTTTGAACCAACGTAACAAGTACATTTCTTCAAAGAGGGGAAAATTGTAGACATGTGAAATTGACATCACTCATACTTAAAGTCATATTCATCCATTCATCAAATAAATCAAGTTTATTTGATTAATCTCCTAAAGTCATCAATTTAAATTAAATAAATCAACTTTAATTAATTTGAACCTAACATCACCCTCCTCGATTAAATAAATAAAACCTTTATTTAATTAAATCTAAAATCACCTTTCATCTCCCCTTGATTTAATTTAAATCCAAATATTTAAGTCAAATGGGTCAAAAGAATCTAATCATCATCTAAGTTAATCTAATCATGATCAACCTAATCTAATCAGCCATCACATCCTCTAGTTTTTCCCACTTGCACAAATAAATCAATTTATTGATTTATTAAATTCATCATTTTCTTTCAACATGGCATCTTTGAGGAATATTCTCCAAATTTGAATCACCCCCCAAGTTGACATGTACATCCAACAAAGCATTTATGAGCTCTTACATGGCTCTTACATGTCTCTTGCAAAGGTCAAACTCAACATTGAACTCTCAAATTCAAATTTGAAATCTCCCCCTCTTTGGCACATTGACAAAAATGTGCTCATTCCTCAACCTATCACAAGTTGACAAGTGACATCTTTTCATTGGTGGATATTTAGTCCCACATCCTCCATGTTTTTCATTCTTCTATCATTCTATTCTATAAATAGAGATTATCTCTATTGATTTACTCCTCCACAACTTGATCCACAATCCTCATGCAAAGTTAATCTCTTCAATTGAGAGCTAATTTTGTCAAATCCACCATCTCATGCACTAATGCATCATTATCATTTGAATCCATATCATCTTCATAGCATTTTCATATGAGTTTCATCATTGAGCTTATCAAAAAGGGTAGGTAAAGGGCTATTTTCCACATCAAAATAACACCAATCCCCCCATAAGATCAAGTGCTTGCTTTGTTTTAGAATAGGAATAGTTATCTTTGTTTATATTTTC
The DNA here is from genome assembly GCA_007258455.2 of Sequoia sempervirens. NCBI lineage: Eukaryota > Viridiplantae > Streptophyta > Pinopsida > Cupressales > Cupressaceae > Sequoia > Sequoia sempervirens. The sequence goes on from VDFB02000002.1 coordinate 68,064,565, forward strand.
TCATTTATTTAATCTTCTTCCTTGTTCTTTAACAAAGCAAATCAATTTTATGGGGGATTCTTATTCCAACATTGCATTTTTTTCCTAACAATGTGATTTGTTTGCTTTGCACCATGCAAGTTGGAATCGGGGTCCACATTATGGCCTAACAATGTGATTTGTTTTCTTTGCACCATGCAAAATGGAATCAGGGTCCATATATTCCCTCCTTCTATTGCCATATGTGAGCACCACAAATCTGTAAATCATTTAAACTTCATCACACATTAGCATAATGTTAGTCTAAAATAAGCAAATAAAGTAGTGTTCCTATGAAATACTCAATCATATTAAAATATGCACATAAGATGAAAAGATTTAAAATAACTAAATAAAACATATAAAAACATGATCAAACTTTATCTCATAGTGGATTGGTGCTTCTATGGAAAGAAGCCCTTTCCCAATCCTTTGCTAAGCTACATGATATTGATGATATGAAATTCTATGAAGATATGATATAAAATTCTATGAAGATATGATATGGATTCAAATGACAATGATATGGAAAAAGATCTAAAGATTGTGGAGGACTGATACAATAGAGAAGCTCTCTATTTATAGCCAAAAAGATTAGAAGAATGCCAAATATGGAGGATGTGGGACTCAAGATCCACCATTGTAATAGGTTGAGGAATGAGCACATTTTGGTCAATATGCCAAAGAGGGGGAGATTTCAAATCTGAATTTGAGAGTTAAATGTTGAGTTTGACCTTTGCAAGAGACATGTAAGAGCCATGTAAGAGCTCATAAATGCTTTGTTGGATGTAAATGTCAACTTGTGGGGAGATTCAAATTTGGAGAATATTCTTCAAAGATGCCATGTTGAAAGAAAATGATGAATTTAATAAATCAATAAATTGATTTATTTGCGCAAGTGGGAAAAGCTAGAGGATGTGATGGGTGATTAGATTAGGTTAATCAGGATTAGATTAACTTAGATGATGATTAGATGCTTTTGACCCGTTTGACTTAAATATTTGGATTTAAATTAAATCAAGGGGAGATGAAATGTGATTTTAGATTTAAGTAAATAAAGGTTTGATTTATTTAATCAAGGAGGGTGATGTTAGGATCAAATTAAATAAATTTGATTTATTTAATTTAAATTGATGACTTTAGGAGATTGATCAAATAAAATTGATTTATTTGATGAATCGATGAATATGAGTTAAATTAAGTATGAGTTCAATGTCAATTTCACGTGTCTATACTTTTGAATAGAGATAAATTAAAAACCAGAAATAGTGTTTTATCTCTTAGAAAAAAAAAGGTGGATGACTGAAAACCAAAAATGGTGGTCTCTTGATGACCTTTAATAGCTTCTAACACTTCCAAGGTTCTTTGTAATAAATTATCTAGTTGAAATTTGAGCTCTTTTCTATTAGCTTGTTGGAATTATTGCCAACTGAGTATAGATATCTCCACCATAGTTATTAATTTTATAATTAATGAGTCCTAATAATTCCAAATCTAACGAAAAATAAAAGGATTTAGTAATTGAAATGACTGCTGCAATAAATGTGATTATTCAAAAGATTTCAAATCAGTATGGAATGTGTGTGTTGATGATATTATCATTGCCACCTATGCCAACTTATTCAAGTCATAATTTGAAAAGTGATGACTGGTGCGTATGAAGCATTCACCGGGAATGAGATCGAGTAAATGCTTAACTAATTGACATGATGTGCATTTTTGTTCTTTAAAAATGTGGCGTCTATAAAAAAGAATGACATTTGTATTTCAGTGAAGGGTTGCATCCACCATTGTCTTTGAAAAAAATTGTAGAAGTTAAAGATGGGGAGAAAAGGGACTCAAAACCAGAAAACTTCATTCTTGATCCTAAAACAGAGAGGTTGCTAAGAGAAGTAGGGTGGCTGGAGTTTATACATATGTACGAAGGATTTGAACTTGAATTGGTTAAATAATTTGTGATGAACTTCCATGTAAACATCACCAGGGTAAGAGGAGAAGTAATTGAAGTTACCCCCATTGTTATTAGTGAGCTCTCTAAAATCCCAGCTGAGGGTGAGCCAGTGAAAAAAGGACATGTGGGCTTTGAAGAATTGGTAGCTAAATTCCATGAGGAACTAGAAAGGAAACCAGAAATCTAGTGGCATAAAGGAATTCAAAAGGGAATTGCTTGTAGTAGTTTGGATGAGCCGTGGAAATCGACCGTGACCTGGTTAATGAAATTTTTCACCTACGAAGGCCAGTATGGCACAATTCTTGGGCCAAGAATGTGGATGCTTACACACTTAAGGTATGGAAATGCATCACCTTTTGCAAGAATCAATCTTCTCTCCCTTTTATTTACACAAATCTCCTCTATGGTTAGCTAGGGTAAAGTCTAGAGGAATTCCTTCCATAAGATACCATAGCCTAATTCATTTGATAATCAAAAATCATTTTATGGAGTTCGGGAAGGATAGTTGGTTGGAATTTTTATCAACCCCCACTGCCAAAATTGGAAAGAAATCTAAAAAGGGGCCCACTATGAAAAAGTTAAAAGTTGAGAAAGGGGAATCTTTGGAAAAAGTACAAAAACAAGGAAAAAGAAAGAGGAATTTCAAAGAGAAACCTGAAGTATTGGTAAAAGGAATAGGCATGTGTAACCAAAGGAAAGCCCTGATATTGTTGATGTGGACACCAATGTTCCAACATCCCTTGAAAAACCATTTGAAACCCTCACTACCACTCATGACCAAGAGCCTGTCTGTTCTCTTGAATAGGCCAAAAACCCTCCTGAATCCCTAATTTCATCTCCACAAGAATCCCCTACTCGAGTGTCTCATGGGTCTCCATCTAAATAAGAGTCCCTTGATATACCAGAAGGAGATAACCCTATTAGAGGATCTGATGAATCATCTTCACCTCCTATTCTAGTGTTTAAAAGAAGAAAAGGAAAGGACCCAATCACTAAAAAATAGAAATCTCCTCAAATGCAATAGGAAGGGGAGATGGAAGAAGAAGAAGAGAAGGAGGAAATAGCCAAGGCTATGGTAGTTTCTAGAATACAGACAGAGGTGGATGAGGAAAGGAAAATAATGTAGTTTCTGGAGGAAAAGTTAAGAATTTAAAGGAAGAATAACTACAAAAATCATTTTCCAAAGCTAAAAAATTAGAGGAGATAATAGAAAAAGAAAATTCTTTGAAAAAAAAATTGAGTCAAATAGAGGAGGCCTTATAGTAGGCTTGTATACATGCATTGGCTTAAACAGAAGAAACAACAAGGCTTGGTGCTAAAGAAATAGAGAGATTAAAAGTTGAGTTGCAACAAAAAGAAGAGGAGTTAAAACAACAATCTAATAGATTGCATGATCTTGAGGCTTCTACTTCATCAACTCCAAGAAGATACCTCTCCTTTCAACATTCAAGTTTAAGCATGAAAATGACCAATTGAAGATCCAAAATCAACAGCTGGAAAAAGAGAGAGATGAGGCGAATGATAGATTGCAAAAAATAGTTGAGCTCTCCTCTATTATGTTATCAATGTGGAAACCTTCCAAATTTTATACATTATTCTTGAGGGAAAGGTTTCTACAATGGAAAATTAATCAATTGGTTTTGAAAAGGAAGACTGTAAATTATGAGGATGACTGAGAATTTTTGGAGGATTTCTACAACCATCATATAGTCCAAAACCAGATGTGCAAATAATTTTAGCATGGTTTCATTCTCGGTAATTTCCCACAGTCTTTCCCAAATATTTATGTTGGTGAGTTGCAAATAAGGTCCTTTGTCTCTTTGTTACAAAATCAAGTTAAGTGGGATAATAGAATGGATCAGTATAAGGAGGCACAGTTGAGATTGGGCATTCTAATGAGGAATGAAAGGCCTTGGTCCAAGGCCTTCAAAGCTGCATTTATCTACTTTAAACAAGGAGATAATGTGAAACCTATTTATAGAATAAATTTGAATGAAAGCATTAGAGTTTTTACAAGTGTCCAAGAACACCTTCCACACATAGCCTTAACTGCAGTCAGGGAAAGATTCAACAACATTCCATCACCACTTGGAAGGAGAGAACCAATCTCCCCAAGTAATATCACTTGGGGTCTCACGAGACTAGGATCTTTGATACAAGTTATCGAGGAGAAAAATACAAATTGGATAGGAATGAGGTTCAAACCTCCATTACTCATAGCACCTGCACCTGCATTAAATTTTCCACCACAATTTGCTAGAGAAAGTCTAAGAGATTGGTTAAGGACAATTAAAGAACAAAATGGATATGCTCAACAAAGGACATTCATACAGTATATGGCTTATATTGGTGATCTTGTTACTTGGCTTGAAGGTAGAAACTGGGATTTACCAAATCCTCAACTATGAGGAAATAGTTGACAACATGATGGGGAGAAATGATGAGTGAAAGAAGGGACATTCTAATTATTCCCTTTTATGTTTTAAAAGACTTTATTATATGATAATTAACTGTGGTGGTAGAATTTATGCTTAAATCTTTGATTAATGACGCATTACATTTAACTAATTATAGTAGATATGAGAAATGGTATTTTGTAGTAAATGTCTTACTTTTGAATGATTATTGATGATGATTAATGCAAGTTGAAGATCTTTTGATGTCTTAAATACATCCTATCCTTGAGGATTCTGTTCAGTTGATTGAAGTGTCATTATTATGAGGTGAACATGTTAAACTTCTTATTTAACAACTTTGAAATCTTTCTTGCCCCTGAATCGCTCCAGCTAGCTCCTGATGAATGTTTCCAAATTGACTTCTTCAGTCAATCTGAGAACTTTCTATTCAGTTACTTTCACATGGTGGATTTCTTTATAACACTTTTAGTTCTGTTCTAGTTTTGTTGGAACCATTCAGATCTTGGCAGGTTGCACCAACTTTTGTATTGAATTAAGTGGATATTCCTATATATATCCACCCTTGTATTAGTTTAGGAGTTAGTTAACCTCTTTTCTTTAGCATTGTAATTTGGAATTATCTATACTTTTGTACCACTCGCCTGTTTAGGCCAATTGGAATGAAAATAAGGAGTTAATCTAAATCTTGGTGTTTAAAGTCCCACCAGACGAAGAGTAGGGTCCACTCAATCGAAGGAGGTGACTTGTGGTATTTTCGTTGGTTCAATTGATTTCTGCATTCATTCATCTTAGTTGGAAAATAGGAAATTAGATTTCTGATTAATTATTGTTAGTAACTATGAATGCTCATATTCTTAAATTAAGTTCATGGAATCCTTAGAGTAATTCATTATGCTTTACTATAGAGTTATATTTACTCAGTTATTGTAGGTTTAATTTTTGTTCATAGATTAGATTCAGTGGTTATTATAAATCACATACCATAATGGAGAAGACTGTAATGACTTACAGGAGAATGAAACTAAAGCTCATTTGGTATGTTTTCATAGAAGTTAGTGTTAATGCTTTCTAGATTAAATTTCCTTTTCTAAAAATGTAATTAGATTATTTTCTGCAAATGTAATTACAAGTACATTTCCATTCAAGTTTTAGCTTAATTAAAAATTTAATTTTCTTAGCATAAATACTTCAATGGATCCATTACAAATAAGTCAAGTGAAGTTTGAACAAAGTTATTAGAGTTTGGATAATCGTTAGTTAAGAGATAGATTAGAATTTTTAGAATTACTTAGAAACCCGTTGTTATGATCTGCTACTAAGAGCTCCTGATAACTCTTGATAGCTCCTGGTGAAGCTAAACTGCAACCTAAAAGTCAATGTTTATAGTGAAAAACACCCCCAAAAGTCTGTGACAACCATCCTTATTGCATACAACTCTAAGACACACTTGGTTTGATAAATTGATAAATTAAATGATGCAAGTTGTGACATCAATGACCTTGCCCATCACTAGTACTACTTTGATTAGAAATACTAATTTCCTTCTAGAAAGAAATAATGATTTCCTTATATTTAAAGTTATTAAATTACAAAGACAAGCTCAAAATAGAGTTTTGTCAAAAAATATTGTGGTACCTCATTGTTATTGCATGGAGGATTGTCAGAAACCATCCATCACCTCTTCCAAAAATGATTCCTTATCCCTTGGTGGTTGCACCAATGGATAGGGAACCTCTTGCTCGAAGGGTGTAAAGGTTGATTAGTTCTAGGCTTTGTGAATAGGAAACAAAAGTCAAAATTTGTAATTTTTTCTTCTTTCACTTTTTTCTAGGATAGTTTATCTACATAATATTCTTTGTACTCCTGTCTCTTCTCTTCCCAACCACTTAATTGCTTACTAATTGAATATACATGTGTTAACATAGATTCAAGTGTGCAAGTGTGGTTCTTTGCGAGGTTGAACTTGTAGGATCTTTCAACCTCACAATTAACTCCTTAATTATTTTTTTGTTATTTTCAATTTCTCGCATTAAATTTTATTGAGTTCTAGGGGCATGTTGAGGAATTGTTGGAGGTGTTTGTTGGGGTTGTTGTTTAGTAGGTATTTGGGCATAAGGTGAAGGATGATCTTTAGGAGGAGGTGGATTATCAACTCTTGAAAATTAAAGAAATTAATATCAAAAACATATTAAATCTACTTATTAATAACAAATTCACAAAAAAAACATACTCCTATGAGCTCCCTATTAACGTGGTGGCATTCTAGCAAAGAATCAGTGAAGAAACCATGAAATTTGAGCTCTTAATAACATGAGCACACTTGGGAAGGGTTTTCCCCTACCACAGGCGGAGGAAATAGCACAATCATAGATTAAATGAGCTTTTTTTCTTTTAACATGACATAACATGCTCGTGTTATGGCTTTTTACTTTTTGAAAGATGGGTGGCCACTTTTTAGACCCCCATCCTTCTACACCTGCCCAGGCACGTTGGTGTCTCATACGAACAAAGAGAAAATTTTATAGAATCAAAATCATAGGGTGTGCTAATGACTCGAGAGCCTCAATATGACAATTTGACAGTTCAAAAAATACATGAAATAAATTGAAACAACAAGAAGAAGAATTTAACTTTGAAAGATAAACTATCTAATAACAAAATGATAAGAGAAAGGAAGAAGAAGACCAAATCACTGAAGGTGCAACCTCCCATAAGCTCCTCATGAACAAATTGTACCTACACACATAGTGATAGAATTTTTTTGTTGTTTTGTTTCAGAGCTTGTCGAAGTTAAACCCTCATTTTGATGTTTCCACCTCCACAAATAGTTGATAGACCACAAGATATAGAAATGATAAATAAATAAAAAGTAGACACAAATTATAGAGTGCAATTACAATCTATGCTACTCTTCAAACAAGACAATACAATTAAATAGATATTACCCTCCTTTCTACATGCTTGGAGAAGCCGAGAGAAAGAGGAAGAGAGAAAGATAACCATGTCGATAATATGAAGCTTGGAAAACCTGCAATAGAAAATGGTGTAGAGTGTAGAACAAGAGTGAATAGAAGTGATAAAGAATAGAATAAAGAGTGAATAAAGATCGAATGAATTGCAAGAATCAAGTTCAAAAGTGTTTTTGGGAGGTAAGAGGATGTTTTTAGGTGGTCAATATTTGAAGCGGGTGTTACAATTCATAGGGGCTAGAGAATGTAATGCCTCCAGCGTTCACTGACTCAAGAATATGGTAGGGATGTTTGCATAGTGCATGAACATCTACGTGATGCGAAAGCATCGTAGACAAAATTCTCTCCACCAATGAAAAATGCCAAAGGCACGTGCAAAAGAAAGGAAAGGGTGGCAATTTTTTGCATTATCGGGTTTGTAAGGCTAAAGTGAGGTAACATTATGGGAGATTGCACTAGGTACAATTTTACGCTATAACAAGACAATAGATATATTACTAAAAGAAATTTATTTTTAAAAATATAATAGTGTACCCAATGAACACAATATTGTAGATATTAAAGGAGACTAATAATTTGTTAAGGAGATAAAACAACAGTAGAAAAATATAGACGTATGTGGGTTTGTAGAACATCTTGCAAGTATATTCTCTCAAACGGACAACAAAACCTTTGACAAAAGCCTCTTCCCAAACAAGATATTTGAGTTGTTCAAGAAGCAGAGAAAGATACATGTGTGCATAACATTAGAGAGTTGTCGCTGGTATTTGACATTTGTAGAATAAGGTTGTTAAATGGAGTCTATAGATGTAACCTTTAAAGAAATTTCAAGACTAAACATGCTACAAGAATGTTGGCAATAACATTTGTAATTAACATTGTCATCATGAAGTTAAAACCGAGTGGAAGAAATTGACATGTGAGTATGTTAAAATATGATAATTAGGTGTGTTAAAGTTTGGAAATTGGCTTAAAAGAAAATAGTTTGAGCAAGCAGCTTTTGAATTTTAGGAGATTTGACATACTGCTTTCTTGGTAGATGGTTCAGACAATTAGAACATAGAATTCTATACCAACATTAAAAAGAAGCTTGATAAAAGAGGTTCCTAACGTGAGTAGGTTTGAGTACTAATTCAAAGTTAGAACAATGAGGTGGAGGATGACTCATATGGAATGTTGGTTCAAAACTCATTTTAAATTTTACTTATTCTATAAGAAACACATTCTATTACAACAACGCATAAATGTATTGTAAACTATTCTATAAGAAGCACATCTAGAATATATTTCTCTGACGAGTGAATGTCCTTGTGAATTCTCTAGAAGGGTTGATATAAGAGTAGCTCACTCTAATAGAATGATTCAAAATGTATATATTTTGTTAGAAAGGTAGTGAAATAGGTGATACTCAATGAATTGTTGGTATTGAACATTTTTCCAATTCACGAGGTCATGCCATGTATGAATCAATGAAGCTCAAATTTGAAGCATTAACATCATTATAGAGAAGGATGCGTTGGATGTATTTTTAGGTTTACATTCAAAGAAACAGATGACATATTGCATATTGTAAAGGGTTATTTTTAATAACGAATAGAAACATTCTTGGACATTGATATCACGATCAACAATATTTTCGTATTGTGGAGCACGAGTTGGGTGCCTCCCCCATATTGGGGGAGTATGAGGGCCTCGTATTGTGGAGCACGAGTTAGGTGCCTCCCCCATATTGGGGGAGTACGAGGAGTCCCATATACTCATGGTATCGTGGACTTAAAAAGGACCTTTCCTTTCCTTTTTTTTTTCTTTAAAACAATTTCGCATCTCATATACATGGCACCTTAAATTATGGCATTTACCTGAGCTAAATAGAGGCGACTCGCACTCGACGTCTCCTCAAATTAATGTATTTCGTGCTTATATTACCTAAGCTAAATAGAGGCGGCTCACACTATACGTCTCCTCAGATTAGGTTTCTCCTCATATTAGGCTTAGGTTAAAGAATGACCCAAAAACATGAAAAATGGAAGTACAGCACCAAAAACGCCGAAAAGTGATGAACGGACGGGATACTTTCTATATTTTGAACCATTGATTTGTAAAAACAGATCGTCCATTTCATGGTGAAAGGAAAACACAGAGGGCACGCGAAGATAGGAGAAACCCTAACGGAAATTGCCGCCGCCAAAAGTCGTGGAAAACGAAATTGAAAATCGCGCAGAAGTTTTTAACAGGTAATCGCGGCTACAAACCCAAGAACTCACAGAAATCGAGGTTAAAAATAGTGATAGGATTTATTTTATATAATTTTAAGGTTAAAAATAATGGTTTTTTAATTTTGAGGTTAGGAAAGAATTATTTTATTTCATGTATTTAAAAAAATTATATATATATTAGAAGTTATTTTTTATTTAGAAATATATTTTTATTTAAAAAATCATTTAATATTTTGTATTCTATTCTCATTGTTTATTATGTTAAATTTATTTTATTTATTAGTAATTAATTTTCAATTATAAAGTATATATAAATAAACAATATTGGCACTTGTACTTAAAGGAAGGTTCAAGGATTAGTAATCAGTGAGATTTTGGAGGTTTTTACAAATATTTTAGATGCTTTTACCATTAAATGATAGCTAGTTAGTTGAAACTTGTTTTCCAATGACTCAACAATGGTTTGGAATTTGTTTTAGGTTCAAATCTCACACTATATGTAGCCTATTGACTAATAAATTTGTTAATTTTATGATTTTGAAATATAAAATACATAGATAGATATATAAAGTAGTGGTTAGGAAATTTATAATTTTAATAAATATAAAGTATTTACTAAGAATAAATTTGAGAACCTTCTAATAGATAATTTAGAAAAAAATAGATATCTTAAATATTTCTTTATTTAAAATATTTCTATCTAAATAATTTTTTTTTCTTATTTACATTGTTTATATTTTATGTAATTTTTTATAGATGTCATAGCTTACTATTCTACAAATTAATATTAAAAAATATTTTTTATTTATTCATACATTTAATCTTTCTTAATGTATTATGGAAATGTATTGTCGATATATTTGAAACAAATTTTATAAATTAAGACTATAATTGAGGATAGTACATCTACATGAATTTTTTAAACACTCTTAAGTTATATATGTGGTCATATCCATTACAATTTAGACTTTGAGCAACATTTTGGGAACAATTTGAAAGGGAAAATAATATAGAAGAAACTAAGGGTGCACATAAAATAAGAGATAATACAAAGGTATGTGTGTGTTTGAGAGATAAGGAATTCAATAAATAATATAGGTATCTCAGTTAGGATAATATGAAAAAAATGAAAGAGAAAGAGAAGGCCACATGATAGAGGAGACAATATTAAAACATGGACAAAAAAATAAAAAATAAAAATAATGACACATGGAAATAAAGGAAGAGATCATAAAGGGGGAGTTAATTCTTTATCCAATAATAGAGTCAGCATAGTGGTGTTGGATATTTCTAATTATTGTGTAGGAGAAAAATAATTAGCAAGAAGAGGAGACTTCAGATATAGGATTTTTTTCTCTCCGATGTTATTATATTTAATATTCACGTATTTGAAGAGATAATATATAATACTGAAGTTAAGAGAAGAAAGATTTAAGGGTAGGAAGGTGTGATAAATAAGAATAAGAAAATATTTTTGTGGTGAACTAGAGAAATTAATAAGACGAGGATAGAAGAAAGGAACTTCATCAATAGGAATGCTTTCCTTGCTATGAAAGTGTATATTTGGGATAAATAAGGTCAAATGCAAGTGAAAATAAGTTAGGTCATAAACCCATTCCCATGTATGATTACCAATAGTTTGATGAGTTAGTATAGAGTTTATTAGTATTTTATTGAAGAAGAAACATGCATTTTGAAGTATCAAAAATCTACACTTTTTCTCTTTGCATGATATATATATATATATGATTTTATTATGCTTGTAGCCTCAAATGGATATGGTTTATAGAAAAATAAGCCTTGTACTCCCAATTAGTAAGGAAAGGGTGTGAATGCACCTAATTAGTCTATGTTACATTCCTCACGTAACATTCATTCACCCTAATTCCATACAAGAAGGTGAGCATAGAGTAATGCCACCAATAATGATCCACCAAGATCTATTCATCGATGGAAGAAGGGGTGGGGACTAGGGGAATAGAATGAGATAAGTAGGCCAGGGGAATAGACTTAATGTTTTGTCCCCTTAGCCTGATACCCCCAAAATTTGGAAAGGGGTATTAGATTAGGCCCTAGAAACATTTAAATCTATGGCCTCTAGAGGAAGATTTCCCTCCCTCACACATTTGACATCTACATTGATAAGGGAGTGAAGAATGTAAAAGGAGAACACATTTCATTTAGAGGATTTGTAAAGGTAACCTTAAATTCCCTTTTATGCCAGACATTATAAGAAAATAAAATAGAAAAACCTAGACCCCTATGGTTAACCTACTCTTGACAAAATTCAAACCCCCAAAGTCTCTTCCAAACCCTACAACATTTAAAATTTCAGCTTCAACAAAACAACAACAATAAGGGCTATCTATCCTCTATCTAACCTATATTAACCCTAAGTGTGTTTGGAGTTTTAAACTCAATTAAGTTCTTCCCAAGTCAGTACTTCTTATGCTAGAGCTAGTTGAGTTGTGTGTGAAGAAATTAGACCTTTTTATCCATGTTTTCTATTTGTGGAAATCATATTTCTATTGCTAGTACTATTGTGAGTGTGTTTATATTGAGAATAATTCTTATGTCTCATGTTGTGAATGTAGGTGCTTTAATGCTCATATACATCTTTCTGGTTGATTGATGTGATCTTGTAGTGGCTCTATTAGTGGTTTTAATTGTGTGTTTCCTTTTTGTTTGGTTATGGTTTGATGCTTTATCATACCATGGTTCAAGTAATCTCCACATATTATTCATGATTGATTTAGAATTCAACATCATGTTGAGGAAACAACCAAAGATAAACATTAGGAGAGGATGAAGTCAAGAATACGAAGAAAATGGAATGAATGAGGCAACTTTGTGAAAGTAAGAATTTGAAGACCATAGATGAAGACATCATAATTTTTAATTGAATGAAATCATGCAGCATCCATTCAGGGCATGAAAGAGAATAATTTAGAGAAACAAAGGAAAAAAAATGCAAAATATTTTACAATAAGGAAATTGAATATTAGAGTTGAAGGTCACTTTGTGGCTTGGTCCTTTGTTGATGTAAGTCTTCAAACCTCACTTACCTCCATATTTTGTACTTCTTTTGAATTTTTGTCATGCTTAGAAGTATAGTAGGACTTACTTCAAGATGTTTCCTTAACTATCATTGATGAAATTCAAGCACAAAAAAAATAATGAGGTGTCACAAGCATGCCAAACAAGGTATGTGAATGAAAAATATGATGTGCTAGTGGACTAGTATAAAAAATTGACTTTTGAATATTTTTTCAAATCAGATTTATCTTTTGTGATTGATTGGTAGATAGATTCATGCCATAGGAAATTTCCATAAATACATGTCCATGGTCATTAATTTGAAATATGTCCAACATGAGATTCATTGTGATAATGAATATTTTGTGAAAGGTTTGACTTTTGGGCACAAAAATGGTGAATTTAAGTTTGGCAGACAATGTCCCACAAAACAATCCAGTCCAAGGTGGCTAAATTTTTTTGATTGTGAAATGGAAAATGTTGAGATGGTTTGTAATGGTAGATTACTAATGGGTGTTGTGCACCGAATGGGTCATTAAGTGTTTATGATGTATGTAAAAAAAAAAGTATAGAAAAAAGTGTAAACTCTAAAGTATACACTTTTATCCCTTCAATTATAAAGAATATTATAGTTTGACTTGCAAAACTTGTGTGATTTGTAACTTAAATACTTTATTAATGTACAATATTTAATTTATTTTAATAATTTAATCATGCATGAATTGAAAAATAATGAATTTGATGAAGAATGTTAATTAAAGAAGAATATATTGATAACTTTGAGTTTATTGAAAATATAATAGAAAACTTAAAATATCACACAAACTATATTTATATTAAGAAACTAAAGGGCTAAAGGGGCTCTATTATGAATGGTTCATAAGGCACAACACTTGCTGAAGGTTTTGCAAATGGGGTAACAACTCAAGCGGGCTTAACCTTGGAGAAAACTCCTTGGTTAAGCGCGCTTGAGCTGGAGCAGTACTGGGATGGGTGACCTCCTGGGACAGACCAGTGCTCATGAAACATGGGTCAATGAGTTTGACTCGAAACTACACGGTTGAATCCTGATAGCAATATCATAAAACTATATTTATATTAAGAAACTATGTTAAAAAGACACAAAAAAAAGAACTTATAAAAAGAGGACATATAAATACATGTTCAATAAATATATAAATGCATGATGAAAGAATACACCTTATAATCATATTTTAAAATTGCTGAATTTTATTTTTGAACATGAGAATAGACTCATTAATAGACAATCATATAAGTTTATATTTAAGAAAAAGATTTCAAATTTTTCTTTTCAAAATTCTCTTTCATATGCATTGTTATATATTTCTACTTTTCCTTATTAACCATTTCTCTCTTAAAAATTCCCCAAATTGATGGAGTCTCACTATTTTTTGTTATTTCAAGCCAAGTAAGAATGTTAATTTAATGACAAGTGTAATAGATAATTTGCTTAGAAATTAGTCTTGTCACTCTTTTTTAAGCACCAAATTCAAATTCATTATTATTTAATGACCTTCTAAATCCTCCCAAAATAATTCTAATTGAATGCATGTGTTGTTTGAAATGAATGGAAATGTATCTTTTTATACCAAAACATAATAAATTACATAAAAACCCACATCCACAAAGGGGGTCAATAGGCCAATTTGAATTTAGTTAAGTTGAGTTTATAGTTATAAGAATGACCCTGTGATCATGGACTTGACATAGGAAAAAATAGATGTAGTAGATCATGATAACTAGGGTTTAAGAATCAATGCATATATTATTATGGATAATTAGATGGATAGATCAAGTTTATGGAAATATGAAGTGAAGTGTTGATAAACAAAAGATCTTGTGTAGATAAAAATGAGGTAAAATATATGTAATATATGTGTCCGACTTTATAATTAGAATATGATATTTGTCATAATACATATTTACCAAGACATTTAAAAATAAATATAAAAAATAAATAATAGAAAATTATAATTTTCACCTTTATAAATATTTAAAGATAAATGAATCATTTTTCAATTCAAACTAATAAAAATATTATAAATAATTAAAAACAAAGATAAAATTAAATATAAAATTAATAAAATAATTAAAAATGAAAGACAAAATAAAAATTGAAATTATTGAAATAATTAATTATAAAGCACTTAGATAAAATAATTGGTAGCTTATGACTATATCTTCAATTTTCTTTGTGTGATAGTAAGTTTCTTACCCCTCTATATATATAATTTGTTTCTGCATTGTTTTTTCTCACCAATGCACGTGGGATTAAGAACACTTTCAGTCAAACCATATTTTCTCCTTCATGCACTAGGCCAGCATTGAGGGGCTCACTTCTGCATTCCAAAGATTATGCAAAGATACTGAAATTCACTTCTATATGTTCTTTAAACCATGCTTGCTTCCATATTCATGCAAGAAGTTCTGAGACACACTAACTAATTTCTGCAACACTTATAGGGTGATCCCACAATAATGGGTTACAATTTTTGGCCAAACTTGACATTAAAATCAGGATTTTTCACCAGACATTCACTTTCTTACACCTATAGCAGCTAAACCATTAAGGTTTTGAAGATGAATCAAACTAGTTATTTGTTAGATATTTTGTGTAGATTCTAATTATATATTTTTTTTAAAATTAAAAAATAAATTGTGAATCATTTTATGTAATTTTTAATAACTTATTTTTCTACTAATCAGCATTTTTAAAAAGTGATGTTCACTTCGGCACACATAACTTTTTTTATACAAGGATACAATTCTGATTTTTAAAATGCAATTTTTTCACACCAATATCTAGGGGATGGATATTTTTTCATAATTTTTTGTTATATATATTTTTTTAATTAATTTTCCAAGTAAGCGTAATTATAATTTGGACAGAGGTGTACTTCGACACGCATAAATTTTTTTGTATTCATTTGAATTAACTTATTCTTTTTTTGTTGGAATAAGGACATAAATACCTAGGGCACATGTATTTTTGAGATTTTTTTTCTCTATTTTTCTATTTTTTCGTATATGTGAAATAAAGAACTTGATGTTCATTGAAAATCCTACATTCACAAGAAATAAGAAATAAATATAATAATCAAATTAAACATATTTAAAAATATACTTTTTAGGAAGCTTATAATAAGGGCTATAGGCTTACAAAGCATAAATTTTAAATGAATTCATTTGATTACTCAAAAGGTAAATAAAAAGTGGTTTTTTATCAACATTTTGATAGGTGTAGAGGAGACTCGATTATAGGTATGGTTTAAATCTAACAAGGTTCTATCCAAGGGGTTTTGATCTAAGGGGGTTTGATCAATCCCTCTTTAATTAAAATAATTTAAATAGAACCTTTAAAGACATAAATAATTGTATTTTCTAAAAATATGTGATTTTAGGCAAAAATCAGGATGTCCCAAAAAGTGTAACCCATTATTGTGGCAACACCCTATACCTAGCTCCCATGTTAGTGTAATGGTGTAAACAAAAAATAAAATTTGAATATAAATGAGAACGAAGATAGCAAATGCAAAATCAGTCTACGGAAATAGAAAGGTACAAAATAAGGGGGCCCACATGAACTGGCCACCTAAGCAATCAACGTTTAGTGTACTGGTTAAGCCATCCCCTCATTTAGAGATGTACAAAAAATATGAAACCACACACGAGGCATGTCAATTGTTTGAAAAAATTCCTGAAAGACATGCAGTCTCATGGAATGCAATGATTTTAGGATATGCACAAAATGGATTTGTTTAAAAGGCCTTGAAAATATATAAGAAAATACACTTTACAAGTGTAAAGCTAGTCTCCACAACCTTTGCTAGCATTCTTTTGGCTTATCCTAAAATGGGAGACTTCCACTAGGGCATTGAAATACAACAAAGTATAATTGAAAGTAATTTTTTTCTCAGATTTTGTAGTTGCAACCCTTAGATTAGCTATACAATAATTATTTTATATATATGATAATTCTTTAAATCAAAGATATTCATTATTGCTATAATCTGTAAGAAATTTGTTATTGATTGATTTTTTAGGTTTTGATTATTCTACTGTCTATTCATAATCTCAGTTTTCAAGTATTATAACATGTTGATTGCTTCTTATCCACTATGTGCTTTAGAAAAAGAAGGTAGTAAGAAAATTCTAGATCTGGTTCTTTAAATCTAAGGTATTTGTTACGGCTAGAAATGTAAGAATTTTATTAGTTAATGATATCTAGTTTGCGATTATTCTATTGTCTATTTACAATCACAATTTTCAATTATTATAACACATCCATTTCTTCATATCCATCACGTGTTCCAAAAAATAAGATAGTAAGAGAAATCCATATCTAACTTAGAATTATGATAATGGACACATTTGAGAAGGCACAAAATGCAAATTCAAATGCTAGACAATAACTTCTAGGCATAGGTTTCCCCACAACAACCCTATTTCCCTTTCTATCTTGTCCTTTCTTTCACATGCTTTTTTTTATGTGGAAAAATTTCTTTCCTCTAAATGAAGATGATAGGCCTCTATAGAATAAATCTACAATTAATATATGCCATCTTAGATTGAGGGCTACAAACCATTTTTATATCTAGATAATTTTATGTGTCATTATTTACATGATCAACATGAATATTGAGTATCTAAATCTTTTTTAATTCTTCCATAGATGTCTCCTATTTGCTTCCAACAGTTCCACTTGATTTATGTTCTTTCGTAGCTTAGGAATCAAATATCATCCTTCTCACTTCCTTCACCAAGACTATGGAAAGTTTTTCTTTAGGATTGAGTTCACCCTCTAGATTTAAATCACCTCTTATGTCCTTCACAATTTTCTCTATTGTTCATTATGCCGAGAGACGTATTACAATGGCACCCATCAAAAAGAAAAATTCAATGTAAGGAAAAACTCTTTAGATTGAATTTGACATTCAAATGACATGCGAATAGGATAACTACAATCATTGTATGTAGACATTTTTTCAAATAGATTTAAAGCAGATTTAAAACACATTTAAAAACAGTTTTAAATTGATTTGATATCTTGTACACTCTAAAAGACCTTTCTTTTTTTTTAGACAAAAGGCTAAGGGCTAACTATTTATATTAATATCATAATAAACTTTACATGATTAATCAGATTTATAGTACTAATTAACAGGCTGCCAAAATATTCAAAGTTGTGTCTAACATTATAGGACACCTTCACTTTACATTTAGCTTCATCATGATAATAGCCAACTCAGATTTAGCACCAACACAACTATGTCTCATTTATATGACACTTCTACCATAGAACCAGTATAGTTTTATCCAAACACAAACACATGCTTCACCTTTATAATATTTCTTGACTATATGCCCGATTGAAATAGATAAAAAAAATTCATTGTTTATATCATACAAAATTTGTAGGAGCATATGACCTATTTACTCTTCCATATCAGCTACCTCTACCTCCAAGAATTTAGCACCATGCTCTACATTTTTCTCCCATCTTTGCTCTACATCTTGATTATCTTGAGAATAATTTTCCCCCTCACCTTCTTGCTGATTTTCCTTCTCACCCTGTTCTTCATCATCCTAACTAGTTTGATTGTGAAGATTGAAATTGAGCCGAAGTGGATGACCATTCCTGACATGATGATTTAGCAGATAAGATAAAGCATATAACTTTTCCATAATATTTTCCACCATTGGAATCCCTAGTTCCTCAAAAACAAAACTTAAAACTCTTTTCAAAGCCCAAGGAACATCATTTCTAAAGTCGTTTCTCACTGCCTCAAGAGCTACCTTGTAAACTTGTTTTGATTTGAGATATTTCCTTGAAATAAAACCACCTACAAAACCTTTGCCTCTATCTAAATTAATATTATTAATACTAAAATTTAATATTAATAATTATAATTAATTTAATTATAGTAATTATTAAAATAAATTAGTATTTAAATAACATTATTATTTATATATAATACGTTGAGACACTTATTTAAATAATTGTGTTGAGAGTTACACTAAGAGGCTATTATGTAGTGGTGGTAATGTTGTTTTTTTAGAATTTAAAATAAATTTAAATAAAAAAATAAATTTAAACTAAATACTTAGTGTCATTTAATAATTTTTTAAGTTTTTAGGGTGAACATTTATTTATAGTAGTAACATAAATATTATTTTTATAATTATAACAAATTTCAATGTATTTATTCATAATTTTTTATTTATTTATTTTTCAATAGTGTATTTATTTTTTTGTTTATTTTTCAATAGCTTTTATTTTTTTCATGCTTTGTTTTTAAAGTAGTTTTAAAGTTTTTTTATTCACATAACAAATTTCAATTGATGTATTTATTTGTATTTTATTTTTGTTTATTTTTCAATAGTGTATTTATTTTTTTGTTTATTTTTCAATAGTTTTTAGTTTATTTGCTTTGTTTTTAAAGCAGTTTTAAAGATGTTTTATTCATATAAAAAATTTCAATGTATTTATTTGTAATTTATTTGTTTATTTTTCAATAGTTTTTAGTTTTTTTGCTTTGTTTTTAAAGCTGTTTTAAAGCTGTTTTATTCATAAATTCATGAAGACCTCTATTCGAATAACTTAAAACTAAATGCTTCATGTCATATAATAAATTTTTAACTTTTTAGAATGAACATTTATTTATAGTAGTAAAAAAAATATTTTTTATAATTATAAGAAATTTCAATGTATTTATTTGTAATTTTTTTTGTTTTTTTTCAATAGTGTATTTATTTTGTTTTTATTTATTTTTCAATATTTTTAGTTTTTTTGCTTTGTTTTTAAAGTAGTTTTAAATCTGTTTTATTCACAACTTTCTTTAGATTTTCTTATCTTTGAATTCATGAAGATCTCTATTAAAAGAGGTTGTTGAATCATAACCATTTCAAAACTTCGTAGTTGCAACTTTGGCTTTACATTTTAGGGATTCACTTGAGTTTAGCTATCACAAATTTGTCTTCAGTCCTATTAAAACCAATTGCATTGTTATAATCTGTTGAACATTGCAGTAAAACAAAACAAAGATTCAAGGAGTCGTAAGGTTTATTGCTTTTTAATTATGGTTGTTTTATTATTGAGTGGGATGGAAATTATCCCAAGTTTATTTTGTTGGACTTGCTAGGGTTCATTTGGTTTGGAACTTCGCAAGGTTACAGTTTATTAATACACTCTAAAATCAAAACTAGGGTTTGGTTACCTTATCTTGTATCTTTGTGAAGAAAATACATAAATGTAATATTTGATCTTATCTTAATTAACAACTGTATCACATTTTTTTAAAGAAGAAATTGGACATATGTATTGTAAATCAAATTATAATTAAAATTAGCGAATTCAAATTTCACGAGGAACTCATGTAAGACAACTAGGCATCTTTGTGTTTAACCTCTAATGTGCTATTGAGTCTTTTCTGGCTTTGTTTCACTATTGAGTCTTTCCGCTTGATTTATTTTGCTCATATATTATTTGATTGATTGAAATAGTGATAGCATATGGGCAGTTTATTGTTGTTTTGAATAAGTTGATGAAAATAGGTGCCTGAAGAAAAGATAACTCTCAACATATTTTATACATATTAATATTTAATATATGTATGCTAGTTGATATCCTCAACCATAACCACTTCTCATCACTAACAAGTCTTAAAGACCTTAAGACGTTCCTAGATTGATTTCACCATGTTAGCTAGATCATTATCATACAATTCTCTTTGGTTTGCACTAGCTCTCCTAACTCTATAGACCATCTTCACATCAATAACACTTGTAATAAAATACTTGTGCAAAATTATTTGTAGTTGTAGAGCACAAATTAACCCTTTCAAGACTTGGAGCACTTGTTCTAATGCCATTTAATGTACTATTGGTAGCAATTCAAATGAAATAGTTAACAAAAATGTAGGATACACAACAAAATGTTCAAAATATTGTTGTGGGGATGAGGAAATAGTATATCTATTTTCTTGTAGAAATAATTGCAAATATATGTTTCCCATCACTAAGATATTACAAATATGTAATGAATCAAATGCTACAATATGAATGTAATGTCCCAAACCAACAAACTTAGAACAAACCATAATGGAACATTTGTTTTTTGAAACATTGAAAACACTATTGATAATACAACAATAACATGTTGCACTTTCAAAACAATGTGCACACAAGTTTCACAATGAAAAAGTGACAATAACAAAAAGAAAAATTCACCATTGCATAAGCTAGATGTTAACATTTGAATACAACCACTTGTGGGATAAATCGGCACAAAAAAAAAAATGAGAGAGAGAGAGGACAACACTTATAAAACCACACCAAGATAGGATGAGGGAATCATCAACCTCCAATCCAAATCTAAACACACTAAAAAAATCTAAGACATGGGAAAACCTTCATGAGAGGTTGCTTACCCATGAGACATAACACTTCACTAGTTGGAATGATGATGGGTCACTTCTAGATAACCACATGCTCACCAAGACATTCCATCACAAAATGACATCACATAAGTGGAATAATCTACTCCCTAACACCCCATGACCTATGAGGAATATGGATGATGCCAAAAAGGCCATCCATGAAGGATTACAACATTCCCTTGTCTTCACAATACTAAGTGTACAATCTCCCTAACTCTAGGTTTGATAATTGGACAACTTCAAAAGAAGGCACACAAAATGAGGAAAGAGAAGCCATAAGTTTTAGAAAAAAACATATAAGAACATGAACACAATGCCACTAGACCCCTAGTACCATGATAAACACATTTCTTTTATATAGTTTTCAAGGGTTTCAAGAACTAAAATGATTGTAATGGGAAAAATACAAGGCTTAAAAATTATTTGTTATTGCAATTGGGCTTGAGAAACCACTAGCTAACCATGGTTAAGAGGGTTAAAATTCTTTTTTTATATGAAAACGAGGCCACCCAAATAGAGTTAGACAAAATTTTGAGCTTTAAGCCTACAAAACTTGGCTTCCCAACTAATGACCAAGCCATCCAAACATGCAACTAAGCCACCCAAACACACAAGGCTTCCCAAGTAGACTTAGAATTTTTTTGATTGAGTTTGGAGGCTAGTGAGCAAACTAGGCCACCTAGATGCAACACCATGCCACACAAACTCATAAAATGACATTAATAATCATTTTAAGGACCAATTGAAGTAATCCTAATTTTTTTTATCCTTTTCATATTATAATATTGAAAAGCGTAGAGTAATCATGCTCAATACCAATATTGAGACATGTAAATAAGCCAATTCTCTTCTCTATTATCTAATTTTCATCCATCTCAAAGAGAGGTCCTTTTCATCAATATTATAATTTGTATGAATGGAAAATAACTAAATACATGAATTAAACTTGGTAGAACATGATACCATTATGTCCCTTGATCCACAATGGTGGTTCCATGCCACTCAACCTCGTGGAATCAAAATATCTAGTCTAACTATGCTAGAAGATAGTCACATGGTCCACAAGCATAACACCCACACTAAACACATGGTGAGAAGGCTTACACACACTATACATGAAAACACTCAACATATGCATCATATATCAAACAATTATCCAAACCATAATAATGAATCCAAGAGAAGTCATCATTTGGTACAATCACAAATTGAATAACATAGTCTACATTGGGAAAAATCACTAGTGTCACATCATAACCCACATTGGGACAAGTCACCAATGCCACGTCATATAAACATTATGGGATAACTCACTACTAGGGTACCATAATGACCATCATTGGGAAACTCACCAATGACATACTATACACACAAGACACTAGGGTAAGATGATAGAGAACTAGGAGGGAGTGCCATCACGATGCTCATTGCTACGACACACAAAATCTAGTACCTCTCTCATACATACAAGAGTACTTGATCTTAGAGGACCCAAACTCCCCAAGCTGACTTTTTTGCCAAACATCCATACCCTTTACAAGTGCTTAAGGCATTAGAGAAGTATCCATTATCTTAGTTAGTTTATTGCCCATGTTTCATTAATTATTGCTTGATTAAATGAATCACTACTTTTTATCAACCTACTTGCCACTTCGGGTAAAGGAAATGTTGGGATCCAACCCAATACCTTGTCTAGTACCTTATTCCTAGGCTCTTTATACTCACCAATGAGTGGCATGAAAACTGATGCATAAAAATCAATTTCATCAAAAAATTCTAACAAGTTTCCACAAGCACTATGTCAATATTTTATGGACACTTTTACTAAACACATTCAAACTCATCATATTTCATTAAAAAATTTCAATTTTTCTTATTTATCCAATACACTACAACACAAAAATTTTCCCAAAACCCCATTAAAATTTCTTCAAATTTTGAAATTTAAAAAAAATAAAAAAATCTAAAGATACCCTTTGGTAGCAAAAGTTTCTAACATCCCTTTCAAACTATAAAACATTCATTTTGAAAAATTTCTAAAATTTTAATAAAACAATTAATTAAGCATGCAATTTTACAAATCGAATTGCATTGAGAGATGTCTATACTCCCCCAATCTTATTTTAATATTCGCATTTAAAATAAATTGACTAATTTAAAAGAAATAAACAAAATACTTCAAATTATGTTAAAACATCAAAGGAGGAATATCTTAAGCACACCAAATGAATGCACAAGATCAATTACAAGCACATTCTCCTTTTCATTCCTAATCCAACGAATCTAACCTCTTCGAATTTTCCCTTCCAAATTATCTCCCAATTAAAAATTCAAATTTCTCCCAAAAGAGGGTTTTCTTCTCTCCAAAACTCTTCCCAAAATAAAATTACATAATGAAAATGAAACTCCTTTTTCCTATTTACCCTTTTTCACTTTCCAAATAAACTAAGTATAAAATTGATTTTCTATTTCCTTAATTCCCATTTTCCTCAAACTCCAAATGGACACATCAATCAATTTCTAAATAACCCATATCATTTAAATTCATGATTTAAATCCATATAAGCATATATTCTTTTAAATTTATGGAATTCAAAATTCAAATAGAAGTTATTTAAGTCAAACATAGCCCACAATTCTCAACTAAAGGAATTTTCACAATTTAGTTAAACAATAGCTTTATTTCATTTCGACTTTCATTTTATTTTCCCCTTTCCCAAAACACAAAAAATATTTTAATAACCATCATAGTAAATCATTGGAATCCCTAACATTTCATTTACAAGAAAATATGAAATTTGAGCTATTAATTAAATCAAACATTTATTGGTTGTTCATGACACAAACATAATCCAAAGTTTCCTATAATTCAGATTCATGTTCACATAGGGTCAAACATGACACATACCATACTCAATTCAAGTATGATCGGGGAATGGATAGGGAGGCCCAATATGACATCTTTGAATTAACCACCATTGGGGAATGAATTAGGCTTGTGTAGCTAGGTGCAGAAATAACCTTGTATCTATAACCATTCAACACATGTCAAGGGTACCTAATAAATATATATATATATATATAGACAAAGCACAACATAATCATCCAATAATGTCCAAAAATATAAAGCATAAATAACATCTAGAAATCTATCATATAAATCATTTCTTTTGAACAACAATAATCAGGTTCACATTTAATCACAAAATAAATAATGTATATACATGAACTAAAGCATAATGATAAAAAAACATGTAAATGTATAAAATTCCAACAATTGATATGTTGAGGAGCATCATCTCAAACATGTGGTTGTTCATGCACACCATCCAAAGCCATAAAATAGTCAGAATAGAAATCATGAGGAAGTAGTGAAGTTGAAACATCCATCTCACATTAACAAGATGAAAGTAGGAGGGGCCCTACACTTAATCTAAAATTTGTTTAGAAAATTTCCCTATTTTCACATGGAATCTTCTAGAATGCCCACCTCTTTATTTTTTTCATAAACTTATTGATCTTTCCAACATCCCTAATCAAATTGTCATGAATTGATTTATCTCTCACCTCCTTTTGCACTTCACCTTCTTGTCAAATCTATCTCTTTCCTTCTATCCCCTCTAACCTCTTACTTTTTTTGTTTTTGTATATGGGAAATCATAACTATAATCAATGCAAGAACAATTTCCAATGCATCATGAATTCTCCATAACTATCATTGGTCAACATAAAATAAATGTTTTTTTCCTTTCAATCACTTCCTAAACTTTGTTACATAAAAAATATCAAGTGTATGTGCATGAACATCATATGTGTGAATACTAATGATATGTGAAAATATGACATCAATTTGGCCATCAAATATTCCTATGTGCAAGTAAAAATCATGTATGTAGAGTTTAAATCTTGGATGTAAAGCTGCAAAGTCACAGTGCAATCAAATGCTACATGTGAGTAGGTGAAAACATCATAGAATCATTTATCCAAGAACACTCACAAAACTTAAACATAAAAGATATAACTTATCCACAAAGTGTAAAAGAAGCAAACAAGCTTCCCAAGTAGATAGCCTACATGAAATAAATAGTGTTGAGTGATACAATCATTGATGTTCTCTTACATCACTTATCATTACAAACATGAATTAAGTAGAGGGTATTGATGATTATGGAAATACATCTTTATAACCTCACCATGATAAGACTAAGAAATTGGAAATGGGTAATGAGGATCCTCCTATGATTAAAAAAGAGATAAAATACTAGTTCTATTGAAAAACCTATGCCTACATATAACACATAATATGCCAAGTTTACAAATAAAAGAAGTTCAAAGTGAAACCAAAGTTATAATGGATGTATACTTAGTTATACATTCTTGTGACTATTTAAAAAGTACTCACTAGGAAACATTTAGGATAATTTTTATGAAGATCGCAACATTATTAAAATTCTTCTAAAATACTTTGTTTGTAATGAGCCCATTTGGTCCATTAGATAACACCAGTTTATTTATTTATTTTGATAATACAAATGAGTAGATCACATAAAAAAAAAAATTCACATTCAAACATGGTGTCAGCCTTGATTTGTAACCCCTTCTTAGATTTTTGAGAAATCATTGGTGCTGCAGGGTTTCTATGCCTTGAGTTCATCTATGCATTGCTAGAGAGGTTGTACGACCTCGCCAACATGCATTTCGAGGCACGATTTTTGAAAAAAATGCAAAAAAAGGAGGTTTTCAAGATCTGAGCCAGTGCTCCCAATTCTAATCAGTTCCACCACCAGGTGGCCACCTGTTGACTACCCATGGTAGTGGCATTACCCAAAGGCCACTAGTCAGCCAACCCACGCGGGCTCCCTCTGCCCCTCCCTAATCACATGGAGGACTGGGGGCCAACCGCACAACCCCTGCAGGCTAGTCTAACTACTGTCGGTCATATGGAGGACCAAGGGCTCCACCATAGCCCTAGCCCACCAGCCCCTAGTCGTGCATAGGACCAAAGGCCAAAATTTTTTTTAGCCCCCTGGGGCCCCTGTATGCCAGATTGGCCTTCCTAGAGTAGTTTTCACAAAAACGGGTGTAACTTTTGCATACAATATCATTTTCTTGCCAAAAGATACCATTGGAAAGCTGGTTTCGAGCACTATCCTGTGGTGCAGTTTAGTTCTCAGTATTTTTTTGTTTATATTTATTTATTTCTATTTTAATTTAGATGTTCATTTATGGATTTCGAGCTCATAAATTTTTTTCACGATCTCTAATTTTCACCTTCTTTGCGGTGTTGGAAATATATTGAGGAGATCTACATTAATGTCAATGCATATTTTTTTTGTATATGTCCCAAGTTCATCGTTATTCCAAATTTGTCTCGATGGGTGTTTTGGAGATTACTTGGGTTATTGTAATAAATTAACTGAGATAAAGTTCCATCAGGGGGGTTTCTTGCATAATAATATAATTAGAGTGTGCATGCACTTTGATCTCATCTTGATTTTTTGATAGCTCACATGGGTTATATCTAGCTTCTTAGTTTCTGTTGGCCACATCTTACACTAGCTTGATACATATCAGATTCACGTCGGTTCAAACTTCAGATTGGGAGCCTATGGTTATTGATATGCATTGGTTCAGATCCATCTGAGTTTGAGGGCCATATTTTTATGGTAAATGTTCCAAAGTCTTTATGGAACTTGTTCCCATGGAAAAGTTTTAGTCAAAGTTTGGCATTGACATCGAGATACACAGTTTTTAGATTCTATCATCATACCATCTACTGTTGCTTCACAAATTCCAGGGTTGTTCCAGTTTGTGAGTTTTCCAGTGTTTCGTGGCATCAGGTCTATTGTTGTATTATTATGATTCTCCTTGAGTCCTCCAGTGACTCTCATACAATTTCTTGTAGAAAAAAGTATCTTTCCTTGCTTGCTAGATTTTGGTTCTAGTGTTACTCCACAATGTTCTTCCAATGCTTCTTTGCAGCAGTCATCTCATTGTAGGGGGTTTTGTCCCACTAGATTTTCCTTCTCTACCTCATTATTGCATTTGTACATGGGTACCTGGTCAGGCTTTGTTGTTGGGACCCATTCATGCTTTCTTGCATTCATCTTAGTTTTAGGTGCATGCTTTTATAGTCTCCTTAAGTTGCACTTATGGTGGGTGTTAGTGTAATTAATTAATTATTACACTTGCATAAGTTTACTTAGGTAATATTTTAATTCCTAGGTTAATTATTGTCATCCTTATCTTGTTGATCTATCTTGTTGCTCAATATAAGATTAGGGTTGTGCATGCTTTCTTTTATAAAGAAAATCATCTCATGTAATTATGAATTCTTGAATAATATTATTTGCACATCTTCATGCAAAGCTCTTCCTTTTTCTATTTTTCTATTTTGTGGAAGGTTTTTTTGGTTTGCATGTCTGATCTTGGTTTCTAACATGTTTCAAAAACAATAATTTTGTATATAAACTCAAATAGATAAAGTAGGTACTCAAATGTATTCATTGAACAAGGTCAATAATGTTAAGAAAATAACACATCTTTGTTCACAATAGTAAAGCCTAAAAGGCTAAGAAAATAACACTTCTCTATTCACAATAAGAAATTTTATAAGTCTAAGAATATTTCCAATCTCTATTCATAGAAAATAGAGCCAAAAAGATTAATCTAAAACTTATATGAAGAAAATAGATATGATATGGATAAGTTTATAACATAAATTTGTTCATAGTTTATCTCCAATGAGGATTGAATAGAAAAATTCATTGGTTTAAAGTTGAATTGGCTTACACTATAAAATTATCTCTATTGAAAATAACTAATATGGATAAGAGTCTATCCTACTCGAAAACTAAAGCTAGTCTCAAATTTTTAAACCCTAGTAAGTCTAAGTTGATACTCAAGAAATATTAAAGGATAGAGCCAACGTTTAAACCATGTAGTTAGGCCTAAAAGATACACATTGTTTCAAAATACACTTAATCCAAGAAGCTACTATCCATACACAAAGATGAAAGGTTGATACTAATACAAAATAACCTCTTTTTTCATAGAGAAAACAATAACATAATTTATGTAAACAATACCATAATATTTCTTACTTTTTTGGCTTGGGCCATGTAACTCTAGACTTCTAGGCTCTACCCATGTGACTCTCGGGGTGTGCCTTTCTACCACCCACCTTTTTTTATGAATATGTATTTCTATCTTTATATTTAATATATATATACCTATTCATCAAAACAAAAAGAAAAAAAAACCCAAACCTTTATTTACATAGATGTCTAAAATATTGAGATTTAAAAACAATACCCATATATTAAAAAGATGCCAAAATAATTCAAATTTTGAGGTTATGAAGAAGAAATTACTACAATTTACATTATAAAATCCATTGAAAAAACATAATACCAACCAAAATAAACTCACTAGTGACTGGGTAGTCCTGAATCAGGACTCGAATGCAAACACTGCGTAGCAATCGTCTTGTTCACGGTTGAGTGACACACCTTGTAATTGAGGGATAACATCAAGCCCTCTATCTTGTCATTTACCGGGGCCAGTTTCTACTCAAGTTTCCATACGTGTAAGGTCCAAAATCATTCAAGACAACTTCAAGTCACTATACATCATCCCATACAATATGTTCCAGAAAAATTGAGCCACTTTAAGCAATTGTGTTTTGTGATACTGTTATTCAACTGTGTAGTTTTAAGAGTCAAGCCATTATATTCATGAAACATGGGTCAATGAGTTTGATTCGTAACACTAAAAAGTTGAATCTTGATAACAATATCGCAATTTGACATGCTATGAAAAATACCTCCTACTTATTAATTTTTTTTTTTTAATAAACCGTGTATCAGTAGGGCTATGAATTTTGTGGGATAAGGTCTAGAGGATAAAGTAGGTAGTACTAAAGTGAATGGGAAATAGAAAGCCATACATTTTCCCATAAGTCTATGGTTCGAACAAAACCTCTAAAAGAGAAGTTCATTTTGTAATTAGCTCAAGCATCACTAGGAGAAGATCAAAAGCATGCACAACTGCCATACATATTTGGCATCAAAACTTTGTTTTCTTGTTGTTATCACTGGGAGAAGATCAAAAGCATGTAAAATCACCACCACTATCGTTGTACCGAAAGTGGCCGTGGTAGTAGAAATTCCTCATCGTGGCCAACTAGTCGTGCTAATTTCACTCAACCTATGAACATTTCGCCCAATTGCATAAAAATTCCACTTCAACAAGTGATTTCTGAATCTTCAACTGAAAATTTATGCTTTTAATCTTTTCTCGCTTCCCTTCTTTTCTCTAAATTTCTCTACATGCCCTTTTGGACTCATTACTCTCTCACAATGATTCATCTCCATATTTTGAGTCATCAAGAATCATTTCACTATCACCTCTGTCTTTCTATTACTTGCTTCACTTCACATTAATTCCCAAGTCCATATGATGTGTACTTCATCCATTAAGGAATGGGATGTTGGTGGCTTCATGCCATAAAATGTGCTTAAAAATACATTCCATGCAAGATTCACATAGTCTTCATATAATTTAACATTTAGTTATTTATATCTATATGTATTTAGTCGATAGGCTATTTTGTTTGAAGTTTTCACAGAGAATTTCATTAGCCCAGCCATGAATTGGATTTTTCGGCACCGGAGATGTCCTAACCAATGATGACTAGACCAGGTTTTTTTGTGGAAATGTGGAGCTTTGTGTTTATGTGGGTTGGGGGTGGTAGAGTTGGTGTCCTCGATACGCAGAAGCTGAACCCTAAGTTTTTTCTCGTAGGAATGTTTAATCATTCGGTTGTTGTTGTACGATTGGGACAGATGGAGTAAATATGGGTAGGCGAAGTAAATGCAATATTGAATATTGTAGTGTGGGAAAGTATACTTTGTTTAAGTTGTACTATCAAAACAACCATTGTGGTGTTGGTTTCAGAGCAGACTATTTCCATGGCAGTTTCATAGGAGATCAAGGGTTTTGAAATTGTTGTTCTACCCAATCTATAAGTCATTCTACATGGGTGTTTTGCATAGATTATTTATTGATTGTTTATGTTAAAATTGTTGTTCTCCAGAATCCATAAGTCATTTTACATGGGTGTTGCAATGTGGGAAAGTAAAGTTTGAAATGTGTGAGAAAATATATTGATTAAGT
The DNA here is from genome assembly GCA_007258455.2 of Sequoia sempervirens. Classification (NCBI taxonomy): domain Eukaryota; kingdom Viridiplantae; phylum Streptophyta; class Pinopsida; order Cupressales; family Cupressaceae; genus Sequoia; species Sequoia sempervirens. The sequence continues at coordinate 68,094,808 of VDFB02000002.1, forward strand.
TGTATTGTCAATAGAGCCATTGTGGTGTTGGTTTGATAGTAGACTATTATAAAAATTGTTTGCTTCAATTTCTTGGTTCATTTGAGAGGAGACTATGGTAAAAATTGATGGCTTCGGTTTCGTTTTATAAGAGATTGGAGGGTTTTAAAACTGTTGTTTTGTGCAATTTGTAAGTCGTTTTACATGGGTATTTTGCATAAATGATTTTTTTATTGTTTATGTTAAAATTGTCGTTGTCTGAAATCTGTAAGTCATTTTACATGGGTGTTTGGTGTTATGGTTTTGTACACTTAAATCTTCTTTCTTTCATCAAAAAATATGGTTAGGGTTAGTAATTTTTTCTTCCCTCATTTATTGTTTGTTGTTATCCCTGTGCATCTTTGGCCTTTCTTTGGATATGCATATGTGTGATGATATCAGTGCCTTGTTTTGCAATTTTGTTGAAAACCAAGCTAAAGTTGATTGATCAAATGGATTGATGATGATAACATTGTTGAGGAGGCACAACAATGCAAGGATTGGATTGATCAAGATTGATCGGGATTGATTATGATAACATTATTGAGAATACACAACAATGCAAGGATAGTGTTAAGCAACACAAGGATTAGGATGGATATCCCAAGATGATGGATTGATTGGATTTTGATCAATCAGGATTGATGAAGCTTGATTTGGAAAAAAGTTGTTCGAATGATTTGGTGTGATGTTTGAAGCACACATTAGATGTGGCTGATAGTGATTGTTTGGATTGATGTTAGATGAAAGATGAAGCCTGATAAGGAACATATTCTTGTCAAAATATGCCATGGGCTAGTGATTTGGATTTTTGGATTACAGATGCTTGACCAATTTGATTTCATATTTTCTAATGTTTGGATCACCACATAAGTTGGAGGATATAGATCAAGATTTATTCTCGAAGCAAGATGTAAATATTTGCCCCCAGTGTCTAGTAATGTATGTAATGCCATGGATGGATGCTTGGATAGGTGTATGGATGGATGGATATGGAAAGAATGCAAAGGATGCCAAGGATTATCTTGCGATAAGATAAGGTGTTCATATAAAGAATGCTCATCTGGATAATGTTTCATGGCTCAGATAACATTGGATAAGATAGGATAAGTGAAAATGACCCATGTAAAGATGTTTACCATAAACAAGTGTAAAGTGTGCCCCAAACTTTCATCAAGATCAAGATAAATATGATGAGGGATGCAGATGGATGAAAATGGATTGGGTAAATGGTTCATGGATGAATGGATTTATTACGGTTGAGATGGATGGAATGTTGGATTTATTATAGATGGGATGAGATGCTTTCATCTGAACTAGCGCTCATAGATGCTAGATTCTACTCATGATGCCTATTTTCTAGTTTTTCATCATGGTACCTATCCAAAGCACCATCGTAGTGGTTTTCAGTAGAGGACAATTTTTTCTCTTTACTATTTTCAATCCTTTTTCTGTTTTTTTTGGATTTTCATATTTTTTATTTTTTTTAGTTTTTTGAAAGATTTTAAGCTCATGCGAAATCACAAGGTGTTGCTAATGTAGATGCCCCTATTAGAATGTGCCATCGGTATCCTGCTTGAAGAAGTTTCTTTGCTAAGATATGTGTATTTGAATGCAACTTTTGGGATTCTTGATCTGCTTTATTAATACTAGGGTTAACTATGTCTTTGTGCACACCTCGCGATAGAGTGCCTTCAAAATCCTTATGATGAAGGGTTGTTTCCAATACATGGTCAATTTGAGAATTGGATATAACACGTGGAGGCATGGATGGAGTGTGTTTAGGGATAGGAGATGGATTGGTTGATAGCTTGGAATCTTTGACTCTCCAAACTTGGCAAGATGAGCAATGGTGGGTGAATATGAAAGTGTGTGTGAGATTAGGACCAACTGTTTGATATACTTTGTATGTTGCTTGAAAAGCCTGCTTTTTCTTTTATGGACATCTTTGATGGATATTTTTCCCTTTTTTATTTTTTCCCATGGGTTCTTTGACTGATGGAGCTTGATAGGGATGATCTTTCTTTGTATTCTTTGGTATCCATATGTGTTTGATTTGTCCATCATGCTTCTTAGATTCTCTTTCTTTGATAACATTCATTGTGTTTTGATTCAAATATTTCTTTCAAAGTTCATCCCAATTCATGGATGGGCTGATGGGTGGATGAAGATTCATGATGTGCCTGGTTGTAGTACTGGCAATGGTTTCACCATAAAGATTCTTCGTGCTCCCTATCTTGACATTTACACTAGAGGAAGTTTCCCCTAGTATGGTGGTAGTAGTACCTTCATGCTTTGATTTTACCTATTTTGAGAGCTCTTGTTTAGAATGCATTCTCAGATAAATGACCACCGCAGATGATGTTATTGGAATTTGTTGTTCTACTAACTCTAGAATATTCTATTCTATCTCACATGTTTGCTTGAGTGGATAATGCTAGATATATTCATACATGATATTCTCAGTCTGAATTTGGGATATATCTAATCCTAATGTTGATAATTTAGTTTGACTATATGAATCAATAACTTGCTCTTTTATGTTATAATGTCAAAAGTATAGGAATCCTATTATGAAGGAATATCATCTACGTGTCCATCTGCACAAAGTATCTTATGGGTAGATGGAGTATGTAGTATGTGGATATGATCATCATTTGTGGCATCTTGTATAGATAGGAGACTGTGCATTAGATCATTGTAGTATCTTGGAGATACAAATTCTTGATCTTGATTAATTTCATAATTTTTTTGACATGCGTTGGATCAAGTTCTTGATGTGGGTCAATTTCAAAGGATGGATTGCTTATAAGGGGTTCTTGGATGTCATCATTAGACATGGTAAGTGGTTGAATATCTTCAAGTGTCAATTTCAGGGTTCCTTTAGTATCTGTAACCATGAGGTCAAAGGGGGTCAAAATGTCTTGGAAAATACCATTGCTAGACTTTGGTGAAAGATTTTGATCATGCTTTGGAGTAAAATATTGAGATATGTCCTCTAAAGCATAAGGAAATGTAGAGACATTTTCAATATGATCATTGGTCGATGGATCATGCATTATGTCAATAGAATTAAATACTTCTAACACTCCTTGAAATATATCACTAAAAAGTGGCTCTTGATGTATGGTGAGTTGATCATTGGATGGGGTAGAAACATCTTCAATGTGCTCCTTAATTGAGAGATCTTGAACATTGTTTTCAACAATTGTGGCAAAGAGATTGTGAATGTCTTCAACCATAGGGTTAAGTGATGTTGACATTCCTTGAATTGGATCATTGTCAAGTATTGTTGGTGGATTTTGATCATGATTGAAAAGTGACTCTTGACCTATGTTGATTTGATCTTCGAACGAGATAGAAACATCTTCAATGTGCACTTTGATGGATATATCTTGATCATTGCTTTCAACAATTGTGGTGGGGAGATTGTCAATGCTATCACCAGTGGTTGAATGTTCATTGTTATCCTCAATAGTTATCATTTTTCGTGTTTGTGCTTGTGTTTTTTGGGTAGCTTGAGAGGCTTGGGCAACTTGAGAGGCTTGTTGCACTTGTTGAGCTTGCGTTGCTTGTTGTGTGGCTAGATATTGTTGGATGGCCTTTTGGTAGGCCTGGTGAGCTTTTAGTGCAATGTTATATTGTATTGCTATAATTGGTTTTGGTGGTAGTGGTGGTGGATTTGGAATTGTGTTGGATGTAGTGACAAGTCATTGAGATACATTTGGAGTCATCGTGAAGGTTTGAGATATGATGGGTGTGATAGGGGTGGTTGGAGTGATCAAGGTGATAGGAATTTTCAGAATGATCGAGGTGATAGGTCCTTAGGAGACCGTATTTTGATTTTTTGAGATTAATGTCATTTAATTAGATACCATATGTTGGTGTGATGTCGATGGTATATTCAAAGAATTTGATGTGATGGCTTGATTGGTGTTAGGTGGATTGATTTGGATGGAGTGATTGGTGCTAGGTAAAGGGGGAAGCCCTAAACCAAGGAATGATGTTGATATGGGTAATGGTGGTGGAGATGTCTCTTGGTGAAATGACTCAACTATTTTGGTAAGTGTAGCAATTTGATCTTGATTTCAATCTTGACTCCCTTGATATAGTTGATTTGGTTTTTGTTCAAGTAGATTTGGGATGTATACTTGTGGTTTTTCAATGGGATCATGGACAAATTGATTTTGGACAATGTTTTGATTTGGGATGATGTTCAGATTTGGTATGATAGGTTGAAATTGAACCTTGTTTGTGTTGGGAATCACATTGCCTTGTTTTAGGTAACTTTTATTTTGCATGTGTTACCTTGACTTGGATTAATACACAAAGTTTTTAACATCTTGTTTGGACTTTGAAAAAAATTGTGTGATTTGCAAACATATCTATCCAAAATTTTACCAAGTTTGGATCCAAAATGTTCATGTTTCATAAAGTTGTACTTGGTATATTGACATTTGGCATGTTGGGATTTGATGGGATGACATTGTTCGTTTGAAGGCTCATGCATTAATTGTTCAATTGATAGAATTGTAGGTTTGGACTTGGATTTATATCTACCATCAAAAAAGGTGTTCCAAACTTCAATTTGGGCATACTCACATTTGTACTATTGATGTTTGTAGAAGGTAATGATCCCATGTATGGATTGTATAAGTGTGAGTTTTGATAATCAATCAACATTGTAAGGCTTTGAAAGTTCAATTTATTTGGATTACTCATGATGCATGGATCAAGTTTATATTCCATGTTCTTCTTGTGTTTTGACCTTGTTGACCTCTAAGGAATTTAGGACCAATGATGAGATGAAGGATGAAAGGGGTGAATAATATGGGTGTTTGGACATTTAGGGATTTTGGATCAATGCTAGACTTAGGGTTTGATTTTGATTGGTTTGATTTAGATATTGAACTTGTAAAACCTAAGATGTTAGATATTATCTTAAGATGAACTTGTTCAAAGGGGTGATAATTTAACTAGAGGTATGAGAAAGGATGCATTCCCATACTCCTAAATAAACAAGGTGATTTTGATTTTGATGATTTACCCAAGTCTACAATGATGTTTCCAAAGTTCTAAAGTTGTTTGGTGGGATGGGATGATAAATGTTTGGAATTTGGATGAAGTATTTTATTTGATCCTAAATGAACCTAGGAAGGACTTGTTTATGAGACCAAGATAGTGAAGAACATGCCTTTCTCTAAGAGTAATTCAAAATCAAAAGACCAATTTTTTCATGCAAACCATATGACCAAAATAGACCAAGCACACATGTGGGGTCCAATTGATTCAATATTTGCTTAATGGATTCTTTTTTATCACAAACACACTCTTGATTAGTTTTCAAATTGAATATCTATGTTTCAATTCCTTTTCATTGCACAAGGTCCATTATGTGAAAATCAAGGTTTCAAGAGCATAGTGTCCTATTTTTGACTTTGGAATGAACAAATCGAGATATAGGTCCTAGTGTTTAGAAGCCGCTAGGGATAAGAACCCCTAGTGACAAGCAGTAACACATGGACTTTTCAAAGGTATTTGTTCCTTACAAAGGGTTTGAAATTTTGATTATTCGTTGAATGTTGGTTTGATGTTTTGGATCCAAGCATTGCATTTTGACTCACAAGCAATATAACATCCTAGCTCAATGGGTATTTTTTTCTTGGTGGGCTTGCCTCATGCCCTTCGTAGTAGAAGAGATGATTTTACATGCAACCAAGTGAAAAAATATAAAGGTATGTTAAGAATGAAGTCTTAACCTCTATACTTTAACCAAGATCAGACATGGCAAGTAACTTCTTGGAATCTAAGTTCCAATGCACCACTTTGATAAACTCGTTGGTTACTACAAACAAGGGTTTTAGTTCAAACTTTTCATTTGTGGAGATTGACCCATATGACGAGAGTCCCTTTTTAGATCCATCTCATTGGAGTGAACCACATGATACTAGAATTTACTCCAATGCCCACATTTATATCCTAGTTGGAAATACTCTCAAGTTCAGAGTGTTATTGGTTGAGTCGTTCCTTTGGGTGAGTGCTTTTTCCCCAAGGTAGGCCCTCTAAGATAGACAAAAGTGAGCAAACATATTCATAGTTCGATCAACCTTCATTTAGAAACAAAGGGAGAACACATGCAATAGGTGTACTCACACTCGCAAAGTGCTTTGTTAAATTTTTAAACACAAAATGAAGTGTGGAGGTGATTACTTTATCTCAACCTAAGATCACAAAAAAGGCCTTTTGATTCTCAAGATCGCTGTAAACCGTGAGAGAAGTGCATACGTCCTTTTCGATGATGTTAGTTTAAGTAATAAATCACAAAAACAAAGTTGCACTTGTTCATTTTAAGTCTACAAAGCAATTATTTTGATTCGTTTTAAAGCACCAAAATGAGATATGAGGGTTTCCTTGTTCAATTTGTTAAATCTAAAAACCAACTCTAGTAAGTTTGTGTCCTAAAGTTGATTTTAAGCCCTTTTGTTGCAAAAATTGAAACGTTCTTTTTAGAGCCCCAAAAAGATGTGAGTTGAAAAATAGAAAAATAAAACATAAGATGGAAGCCCTTTAAATCATTTAAAAACTCTTAGTGGATCTGAAATTTGAAGATCAATCCTTCAACTCCAATATTGTTTTTTTTCTTCGCTTGGTTCCAATGTTTGATTTTGATGTCAACCTTCACCTTTATGTAAACCTTCCCCTACAAAAAATAAAATGTAGAATCTTAGAGATGAGATTATCACAGAGAAATTACCCATCATGTAAAATCTTGAAAAACAAGCAATGCTTATCGCTTAAAAATCAGATTTCGTGAACCCCCAAGAAATAGTATTTAAGGGACAAATGCAAGGCATTACAATGGAATTGTAAGATTACAATCCTTTATTCTCAAGATCTAATATTGTTTGCTTTGTTGAAGCCTCACTTCATGATTCAAATCAATCAAATTATTCACCGAATGAACATTATGAAGTGATAATTTTTGTTATTTCAATAGTCTAAGCACTTCAAAGGTATAATATAGAGCATATATCGATGGTTGTTGTCTTTAATAAAGATCATTTTAAATAAAAATAAAAATTTGAAATAAATAACGCTCTTCCATATGTCAGTGATTTTTCTTCCAAGAGTTAATAATATAATGCTTTTTCAAAAAAAAAAAAAAACACAAACCATTAGTTATTTATGTATCATTTGATATTTAAATGGAAACAAAGACTCCACCAATGTGTGCAGTCTAAAGTTAATGAGAAGAATAAAAAGACTCTCTAGTAGGGTACCAATAAAAAAGGATTGCGTGAACAATAGTTTTGAAGGAGATTTAGCAAATCTGCAAACACTTGGATATCTAATAGCAACAATAATGCTTAAGTACAATTTGCCATGAACATATGATCAACGCCCTTAATAAGGCGGCTAGTAATAAAACAGTGGAGTGTTATGCATCAAAAATTTCTATCACTCAGTGCAAATTTATGGGCTCTAATTAATGTGAGCCAATTCCCATATTCAACTCTACTTGGACCTACCTTGATGCACATTCTCTAAACAATTCAGAGCCTATACCGGGTACGCTAGAAAAGCAGCAATCACATGGCACCAATTGACATTGCTAGTGTAGGCGTGAGTTGGTGAGTTGTGTGAATGGAAGTTTGCTTTAGCTGCTGCCTCCCAAATTTAGTAGAAGTTTTGGTCTACCATATTTAGTAGTTATTGTGTGAAATCTATTAGAGAAAAGAAATGTCATACAGATACATGAAATTTTCTCCTTTAGCTACACATTCCATCGCATCCATCATGCATCTATCATGCATCCATCCTACATCCACAAACCGTCAGCATACCACATATCATACAAGGAAACACTGATCATTTTACATGCATTGCATTTGCATCATCATCATAATATATATTTGTTAGTCTAAGCATCTGCTTAGAACATCCATCACATAATCATAGCATATCACATCATCCATTTCATCCATATCATACATTACATCATCATTTTAAGTTGTTTAGGATAATATATATTGGTTATTCTAAGCATCTTAAAACCATCTCATTTGCATCATCATCATAACAATCCATTTTGAACCTCTTTATCATGAGATTGACCCTCAAATAAAATATTTTCACTCAATCTCTTGAGGGGGCAATGTACCAGTGTTCTTCTTTTTGCTAGGGCATCCAAAAAAATTAGAACTTTTTTGAATTTTGATCATGGCAAGTTTATTCTTTGAACCAACGCAACAAGTACATTGCTTCAAAGAGGGGAAAAATGTAGACATGTAAAATTGACATCACTCATACTTACTTAAAGTCATATTCATCCATTCATCAATTAAATCAAATTTATTTGATCAATCTCCTAAAGTCATCAATTTGAATTAAATAAATCAACTTTAATTAATTTGATCCTAACATCACCCTCCTCGATTAAATAAATAAAACCTTTATTTAATTAAATCTAAAATCACCTTTCATCTCCCCTTGATTTAATTTAAATCCAAATATTTAAGTCAAATGGGTCAAAAGAATTTAATCATCATCTAAGTTAATCTAATCATGATTAACCTAATCTAATCACCCATCACATCCTCTAGCTTTTCCCACTTGCACAAATAAATCAACTTATTGATTTATTAAATTCATCATTTTCTTTCAACATGGCATCTTTGAGGAATATTCTCCAAATTTGAATCTCCCCCCAAGTTGACATGTACATCCAATGAAGCATTTATGAGCTCTTACATGGCTCTTACATGTCTCTTGCAAAGGTCAAACTCAACATTTAACTCTCAAATTCAAATTTGAAATCTCCCCTTCTTTGGCACATTGACCAAAATGTGCTCATTCCTCAACCTATCACAAGTTGACAAGTGGCATCTTTTCATTGGTGGATATTTAGTCCCACATCCTCCATGTTTTGCATTCTTCTATCATTCTATTCTATAAATAGAGATTATCTCTATTGATTTACTCCACAACTTGATCCACAATCCTCATGCAAAGTTAATCTCTTTAATTGAGAGCTAATTTTGTCAAATCCACCATCCCATGCACTAATACATCATTATCATTTGAATCCATATCATCTTCATAGCATTTTCATATGAGTTTCATCATTGAGCTTATCAAAAAGGGGTTGGGAAAGGGATATTTTCCACATCAAAATAGCACCAATCCCCCCATAAGATCAAGTGCTTGCTTTGTTTTAGAATAGGAATAGTTATCTTTGTTTATTTTTTCTCATTTATTTCATCTTCTTCCTTGCTCTTTAACAAAGCAAATCAATTTTATGGGGGATTCTTATTCTAACATTGCATTTTTTCCTCACAATGTGATTTGTTTGCTTTGCACCATGCAAGTTGGAATCGGGGTCCACATTATGGCCTAACAATGTGATTTGTTTTCTTTGCACCATGAAAAATGGAATTAGGGTCCATATATTCCCTCCTTCTATTGCCATATGTGAGCACCACAAATCTGCAAACCATTTAAACTTCATCACACATTAGGATAAGGTTAGTCTAAAATAAGCAAATAAAGTAGTGTTCTTATGAAATACTCAATCATATTAAAATATGCACATAAGATGAAAAGATTTAAAATAACTAAATAAAACATATAAAAAAGATGATTAAAATTTATCTCATCGTGGATTGGTGCTTCTATGGAAAGAAGCCCTTTCCCAATCCTTTGCTTTAAGCTCCATGATATTGATGATATGAAATGCTATGAAGATATGATATGGATTCAAATGACAATGATATGGAAAAATATCTAAAGATTGTGGAGGATTGATACAATAGAGAAGCTCTCTATTTATAGCCAAAAAGGATAGAGGAATGCCAAATATGGAGGATGTGGGACTCAAGATCCACCATTGTAATAGGTTGAGGAATGAGAACATTTTGGTCAATGTGCCAAAGAGGGGGAGATTTCAAATCTGAATTTGAGAGTTAAATGTTGAGTTTGACCTTTGCAAGAGACATTTAAGAGCCA